>CM057342.1:686910624-687377705 GCA_030015575.1 Agapanthus africanus | reverse complement strand
TATCGAGAATTTTTATATACATACCAGACATATCGAATCTATATCAAACATTATGAATGTATCATGTATGTGTGATAAAGTCTTAATATTTAATTTATCATAGAAATTTATTGAAAGCTATATGCAACGATGTGTAATGGAATAAAATCATGCCAAATGAAAGTATTTAATTAAACAATACTGTATTAACTTCCTTTCTGAATTATGCAGAAACTTTTGTAGGATTTGCTATATATTTTGCAATAAATTTTTGCTAGAAAAAATATCAATAATTCAAGAATATGAAGAGTGTTGATGTGTTAGCGTACTGAGTAGTTGTATAGCGGTGGAAAGAAGAGAGGGTATCAGCCTCCTTGGGGATTGTTATTGGATTTGGGGATTTTTCGTTTCTATATTAATTTGGGATCTTTGGTATTTGGTAATCTGCACAATTAGCAAATGAATTTCATTTTAACATTTTGTATCATATCGGATGATATTGAAGTCGGTGTGACTTGGATGGTGAATCAGCCAATAATATTGGCGGATAAATTCTCAAAATAATGATCACCATTATGTTTCGTATCGCAAACCCAAGCAAAACAGTTTATCGGCTAATGTATCAGGCGTATCGGCGGTGAATTTTTCTGCCTCATTTGATTCTCTCACAACACTGCACAGATTTTTCAACATCCACAGTCCAAATTTTTTTTCAACAATCATCTTTTGTATATATTGTCCAATATTCTATCACACGGAGATTTATAGCTCTTTAATATATATCCTATGACCGCATAATATTATGAAAAGTTTTTTTTTGTTTCTTTCAACCATTTACACTCCAGATACGAGACAACATCCTTTTCAATTACATAATGAAATGATGTTAATTACCAACACTTTCAAATATTTTCTTTGTTCATTGGTACCAACTACAAATATATTCTCCTAATTAGTAATTACAGCACAATGTAAACACCAATACACCTTCATGCATCCAGGTGCTTCACTCAACCCCACCCCCACAAAATAAAACTAAAATATGCCGTCTCTTCTTTGTTGCCCAGCTCCATCACAATTGATACCGACGCCTCTTCTCCATCTCTTTTCATTTGATAGCCTGTTCCCATTGTAGCCCATTTCATAATACCCATACTGAGCTACGCTTCCATGGTCCCATAATAGCTGCAAATCTAGGCATCATATGTCTACCATCTTCAGCATGGACATGGCCAAGAACACTTCAACGGCAACATTGTTGTTAATATCATATGATATGTGGTATATATACTACGATATGATATAATATGAATGGTTTTTGGTACATATTGGTTCTTTGTATTGAAGAAACAATCGTTTCGTACAATATATATATATATATATATATATATATATATATATATATATAGTGTATGATTCGTCGTGATAATACAATATTTAAAGGCCCATGCTGTTATTGGGTCAGGTATGCAGCTTCTTTGGGTCAGATTTAAATGCCAAAATAATGTAAAATGCCTAAACCCTGATTTTCTGCCCGAAGTTATCAAAACACCAGTCGAGCTCGCCTCGCCTTCAAAAGCTCTCCTCACGCTTGTCTTTGCCTTCAAAAACTCCACTCGAGCTCGCCTTGCCTTCATAAACTCCTTCAGAGCCTAAGATCCAAAGCCTTGATCTCCTTCAAAGCCCTACATCTTTTTGCACTTTCACTACTACAAAAAATGTTCAAAGGTAACGGGGATTTGGTCACGGTTAAAACCGTGACCTAATTTGAGTAACCGTCTTAAACGAATTGGGCACAGTTTTAACCGTGACTAAATCGAAGATGATGCGAGCCCCACAACCCACTGGGCAATAAAATTCCAATCCACACTAAAATTCCCTTGATCGATCCCCTTTTTTCAGCCAAAAAAAACTCCCTCCAAAATTTCCCCGCAAATCTAACCGGAGTCGCCGCCGCCCTCATCGTTTGGAGTCACCGTGCCTTCGTTGATCAGAGTCTCTTCTGGAGCCTTCTCGCTCGGATCGCCTTCAGTGAAGTCGCCGTCGTCGTCTCGATCGTCTACTCCGTGGCTCAATCGCCTGCGCAGGCCTCGCTAAAAGTCGCCGCCTACCCTGTCTCGTCGTTGTGCTGCCTCGCCTCCTCTTCCAATCTAGGTTAGTATTTTAATTTTTAATTTTAGATTTCGTTAATTCCAATTTTCTGGCCAATTAAGGGATTATGGTTAGGGATTGAGTGAGGGTTTTGGGTTAGGGTAAGGTCAGTGGTTAGGCTTTTGGGTTAGGGACTGAGTTAAGGTTTTAGGTTAGGGGTTTGGGTCAGGGTAGTTAATTAGCGGTTAGGGTAGTTAATTAGCGGTTAGGGTTTTGGGTTAAGGATAGGGTTGGGGTTAACGTAGGGTTGGGGTCAGTGGTTAGGATAGTTAATTAGAGGTTAGGGTTTTGGGTTAGGGTTGGGGTTAACGTTAAGGGTTAGGGATAGATAGTTTAGTGAAATAAAAGAATAGTTAAGGGTATTTTAGTGACATAATTATAAAAGTTAATGGTATTTTAGCGTTAAAAATAAAGTTGAGCGAAGGGATGTCACTAGAAAAACTTAATCATAGTTTAGAGAAAAACAACAATAATTAAGGGTATTTTAGTGAATTTTATATTAACTTAGTTGATTTAAGAATGAGTTATTTATTTAAATTTTTTAAAGTAGTTTTGTGAAAAACCCCAATAGTTAAGGGTATTTTAGTGTAATATACACAGACACGTACACACACAAGCGCACACATAGACACTCAAACATACACACACATGCGCGCGCGTGCACACCATAATTCATCTTCGATCATTATTCTCTACATTGAACTCTTGTCAAATACTACCCTAATCCCAATCGTAAATTCAAAATCTTAAACTCGGTTAAGAAAACCCTAAGTTTTACAAACTTTAGCCTAAAATAATAACTTCAATACATTGAAATCAAAACGTAAACGTAAAACCAGATCAAATTAAATATTAAACTTGCGCGTATGATAGTCAATAAAAATATTAAATTTTCATATTATCGTAGCTAATCATATATGAAGATCAAAAGGCGACTTAGTTCCCGTCTATCGGTTAACACACGTGCGATGTTCGTCGTGACCTAAAACTACACGAAGGTTGTTAAATACCGGACGATATCATTCGATTTCTAACAACTGTCGCGTAGTCTAAATAACAAAAATTAATATTCCATCGTGTGATAACCGATAAATTTGTACCGTGTGGACAAGTTAGGAATGCATAAAGCAGACACCTGCATGCACTTGTGTTTTTCATTCGTTTCGAGATATATCGTTGATACCTTTCCGCTGGTTCTCCATATATAACGATAGATTAGATATTTGTTTCAATGGAGTTTCACAGCATTGAAACGATTATCTGTTCTATTACAGTGTACTCGAAGAACAGGGGGAGGTAGTATCGAAATTTTCTCGAAACGGATGAAAACACAAGTGAATGGATGTATACTTTATACATTCTTAATGGGATGGGTGACTTACCCCTACAACCGTTACTCTCGACATCCAATAAAAAACATTTAATATTATCATCATCTTTCTTGGAAGAATAATCCAACTCTCGAGTTTTGAGATTAGAAGGAGAAAGTTCTCAATAAGAGTTTGAAAAGAGCCCAATCCAATAACAATTGAAACCAAACTTAACGAAGTCGTCAATTAAACCTAACACCAACGTTTCGTATTATCCGTCTATCTCGTATTTATCACGAAATCTTAATTCCATAACTCTTATCTATAGAAACCTTGCTACGTTCCATTTTTTCCATTATGGCATTCCTGTACCTCCTCGACAAGAGTCGAATGTATGTCGATGTTTTCTCGAGAGCCACTGATTTTTTCCTTAACGGTGTTTACTTTTTCACCGATTTTGCCTACGCAAGTCTTGGAATACCGAAAGAGCACGAAATCTATTGTCCTTACTATAAGTGTATGAACACGCGATTGCCGAAGAAGTCGGATGCTGAGTTATACATCATAAAAATGGTTTCGTTAGAGAGTACACTAAGTGGGATATTCACGAAGAAAAGGACGATGGAGGGCCGGTGCAAGAAACGGAAAACGAATTCATTGAAACGGAAACCGAAGAGAAGCAAGGGATGGTAGAAGAAGAGGAGGAATGGCAGTTTGAAGAAGACGAAGCCGTCGAAGACGATGATGCTGTGTTCGCGCCGATTGATGATATGGATGGGCTTATAAATACCGCTGAACTTCCTTATGATACGGAAAGCACTGGACCCGCGTTATTGAAGAAGTACAAGGCTTACTCGTATCCAAATTGCAAAGGGTTTTCGATACTATTCTTTATCATACGTCTCTTCTAGATCAAGTGCAGAAACAGATGGAGTGATCGGCCCTTCACCGATCTCTTAGCATTGTTGAAGGAAGTTTTTCCCGACGGAAATGAAGTGCTACCAAGCTGGTACGAGACGCAAAAGATAATCACAAATATCGGCCTAAAGTGTGAGAAGATACATGCATGCGAGAATGACTGTATTTTGTTCCGGAAAGAACACGCCGCACTCAAAAGCTGTCCAGTGTACGGGAAAAGCCGATTCAAACTTAAGAAAGACTCTAGTTCGAGTGATGTGCCCATGAAGATTCTTCTTCATTTTCTGTTAATACCGAGACTGCAACGGTCATTTATGTGTGAGGAGACGGCGTCCAAAATGCAGTAGCACCATAAAACACCTCGTGAAGAGGAAAAATAAGTCATCTTAAAAATTCGATGTCGTAGAAAGTTTTAGATGAAAAACATCCTTTGTTTACCGCAGACCCTCACAACGTGAGGTTGGGGATTGCGTGCGACGGTTTCAGTTCGTTTGGAATGGTTCGCGGCAGGCGTACTCACAGTACTAGGCCCATTGTAGTGACTATATACAACCTGCCGCCATGGAGGGTTATGATCCAGTCTTATTTTACGTTGGCGCTTTTAATCGACGATCCCTCGTCTCCTGGGAAAAATATCGACGTGTACCTTCAACTTTCGATCGATGAGTTAAAATTGCTTTGGAAACCTGGTGTGCGAACTTATGACGTAGATAGTAAATAATTTTTTCGGATGCGTACTGCTTTTTTGTGGACGATTAATGATTTTCCTATCTACGGCATGCTGTCGGGTAGACAACTCAAGGTAATCTTGCTTGCCTTGGTTGTCATATTCATACGAGCAGCGTACGCTTGAAGTTTAGCGGGAAAGAGTCGTTTATGGATCACTGACGATTCTTGCCTATAATACAGATTTAGAAGAAATAAAGAAATGTCCAATGACAAGACGGAGACCGGTATGCCGCCTGAATCATTGTCCGGTAACGACATACTGCAACAATGGAGAGGTTATCAGAATA
Organism: Agapanthus africanus; assembly: GCA_030015575.1. Lineage (NCBI taxonomy): Eukaryota > Viridiplantae > Streptophyta > Magnoliopsida > Asparagales > Amaryllidaceae > Agapanthus > Agapanthus africanus. The sequence continues at coordinate 687,372,331 of CM057342.1, read as the reverse complement.
TCACATTCAGAAAGAAACAGAACAAAGATGCAATGCCATGCCCATCTGGCTGGAAGAAACTTAGTGGTTTATTTCAGCTTCCATACTGGTCTGATCTACCGCTGCGCCACAATTTAGATGTCGATCATATCGAGAATGGTGTCTCCGAGCACATCATCAATTTTCTGCTGTGTAAGGATGAAAAAACGAAGGACAATCTCAACGCCCGTCGTAATTTGACGAATTTGGATGGTTTGTCCATTAGAAAAGAATTGCAATCTCGGCCTGTGGCTCGTAAACCGGATTATTATGAGATCCCACCGGCAATTTACAATATGAACAAAGAGGAGAAGCGGCGGTTCTTGTGTGTTAAAAGAATTGAAAGTTCCCGACGGTTTCTCATCAAATATTTCCAAACAGATGCAGTAGAAAACGGAAAAATCGTAGGACTCAAGAGCCACGATTACCACATATTGATACAGTATCTTCTTTCTTTATGCCTAAGAACATCGGTAAAACCAGAACTTGGTCTCGTACTTAACGACTTTTGCACGTATTTCCGCCAATTGTGTTCCAAAATGTAGACGTTAATGAGATAGTGGAGCTCGAAAAAGACATTCCTTTGATCCTCTGCAAGCTCGAAACTATCTTTCCACCTTTCTTTTTCGACATTATTGTTCACTTGTGGATCCATCTGGCAACCGAGGTCAAGATTGGCGATCCGGTCCATTACCGTTGGATGTATCCAATCGAGAAGTATTATTGAGGTTTATTATTCATAATTTAAATTGCAAAGAATTATCATGAATTATTAATTTATTTCATTTTCAACAAATATCTGTTAACTTTAAAAAATTAGATTCGCAATAAGTATCGTCCCGAAGTTTCGATTGCTCATGGCTTTCTGTGCTCGTTTCCTGAACGACGATATCAGGGCAAAACTGAACAGACCGTAGAGTGTTCCTGACAGTCCAATTGGAACAAGAAGGCTAAAGAATATATCTTACGATCTCACGGCCAGTGTACATGCGTACATCTTGATAAACAACGATTATTTTGCTAAATATGTGGAGTAAATATTTATTATTTCATCGTTTTAAATGTTCGAAATTAATTTAATCTAATTAATATAACTGTATATTAACGAACAGAGCACCAAAGATACTCACGAGATCGAATCTTAGGACATGGTCGAATGATAGGACCGAAGAAAAATAGAGGCGCACTTTCGCCGCTTGGTCAATAAAAGAAGTGAACGAACAACTGAATCATGGAGAGCACGTTGATAGAGAGGTCCACGACCATTTAAACGGTCCAACGATTGCAACTAAGTTTTACGAGTAAGAGGTATCCGGATATAAATTTGAGTTAGAAAGTACGGAACGTATTAGGGCTACGCAAAATAGTGGTATCGCAACCGTCGACGAGGATGGAAATCCCTACTATAGTGTTCTTGAGGAAGTTATAGTGGTCTCATACCAGCATATGACTGCCTTATTTCATGTATTCCAATGGATGGTACGATACCAAGACTGACCGGGATATGAAGGTCGATCAATACCGTCTGACTTTGGTAAACACCAAACAGATGTTACCAAAATACGACAGCTTTATCTTTCCCAGAATGGCAACACAAATATATTATTCTCGGGACTTGCAGAAGGTTGACTGGGAGGTTGTTTGTCGTTGGAAACCGAGAGATTATTATAACGTGCCGATGTTAAATGACTCTGAAGATGAGAGCGACGATGAAGATCTCGCAATTACACATCTCAGTCTATCTATTGAACGTATCAAGGATCCAAACTATTCTGCGCCACCCATCCATATGTTTGTAAGAAATGACATCAGCCAATTGATTGTCACGGACCAAGATTTTGAGAATCCACCCAACGAATCTTCAGATAATGTACCATATAAACGTGTTGGGTGAAGAAGTTAAATTGAATGTTCTAAATTGTATAATAATTATAAGTAATGAAATAACGTTTATATATATATATATAGGATTTGATCATGGAACAGGCAAAGGCACTAAACGCCACAAGAGATAGCGTATACATGACATTCTGAGTTGATCCATACTCACCAACGAGACTAACCCAGGACCCTCAGCAGGTACGGGAGCTGCAGCAGCAACGCCTATCCCTAACAGCGCTCCTCCTATTACCGCCACATCACCTCCATGGCCCCCTACTCACACCATATCGCCCCCGACTATCCCCTTATCCTTACTAGCGCTCCTCCTATTACCGCCACATCATCCCCCATGGCCCTCCTACTTACACCGCATCGTCCCCGACTGTCCCCTTATCTTTACTAGTGCTCCCTATACTACCGCCAGATCACCCGCAGCATCGCAGCCTTCACCTCTCTCTACTAGTGCGTCAGCGGGTCCTCGTATCGCCGTCACTTCTGTGCATGGTGTGTAGTTTACTCATTTAAAATTTGACACATCATCACATTATAAGTGGATATTCAATCATCTAACAGTTTATTGTTTGTTGATCAGCATTCTACTCGCGGGATGACGTCTGGCGCCGGTTCTAGCGCGCACGCCCGGGAAGACATATATAATCGTTATTTCTTAAAAAATTTAAATAATGATTATAATTTAAATTTATCAAATTCTATATTCATATTCTAAATATTATAATATTGTGTGTATATCTATTTTTTAGCAGGCTCGATCAGTGTTAGGACGAGGAGTCCTACTGAGCCCGACTGCTGCGGGCTGCAGACGGATGTTGGGCCATGCGATCTGATTTTGACGCGACAGGTGTGCTTGTTGGAGAGCACGCGGCCCAGTAGGGGATTATGTTGGACAGAAAGTTCGTACTTATTACAAGTATCCGCTCCATATTCGGTGGAACAAGGCCTAGACCCAGCGTGTTACGTGGTTTTTTAGGTCGGAGGAGGTATGACATACCCTTTCACACAATTAAATTTCAATCGTCGTTATATACATATACATATAATTATTTGTTTAAATATATTTTAATTTCAGACCATAAAGAATTATAGATTCGTTGGCGAGCCCGGCGAGGATAGCGTGTATAGGCTATTTGATATAGATCGTGCCCTCGCTCACTTTCCAGACCAATGTCAAGTGATTAAGCGACATCGCCAATGGGAAGTGAAGAGTGAACTTTACCTTCTCTGGACCGCGGCGACCGAGGATCAGTGGATGCACTTGATGGTGGTCATAGCGCTGGAGATCCCGAGAGGATTGGCCGCTTTTTATCGTCTATTTCGAGCGCGATGATGTGCAGGTATCAATTTAATTTTTAAGATTTTAACAATATAACATGAAATCATATTTAAAATATATTATAATCTTTATTTTTGTAAGACGATGTCGATTCGAAATAAGAACCGGAACAACGGCGTGCGAGAACACGCTATCCCGATCCAAGGGAAGCGCTCGCAGGGCAATATTCGATGGCACTTGGTGAGTATTTCGACGCTTAATTCCATATGTTTTCTATATCATTAATTAATTATTAAACTAAATCCTAATTTCGTCACAGAGAAAGAAAGACCCCGCCAACTACAATGAAATCAAGGGATGGGCCGCGTTAAATAAGGGCACGGGCGCGTACATGGAAAGTTTCATATAATCAAATTGATTACGTATTTTAAGTTGGTACATGTGTGTGTATCAACATATGTTCTGTACAGACCCAGTTCCAGGGGCAGACGGACGCCTTGGGACTTAGCCTCGACGACTCGATCACCGCCATTGTCTCTATCCTAGATTTGATATCCGGCGAGCATCACGGTGGATATGAGCGTGGGGTTGGTCCTGAAGCTCATCGATTTTTTGATAGATGTTTGACCGCACATGAGTACGCCGTGACCCAGACACGGGAGGATGCGGCAGCTGCGCCGCAGCAGGAGATCTTTCGGCTCTGCGAGCATGTGGAGAAGCAGGATCAGACGCGGCAGGAGCTTCAGGAGACACGACAGGAGCTTCAGGAGCTTAGGACGGAGATCCGAGGCATGAGGTAGTCGTATGCCGATTTCGTCCAGCAGGCCATACAAAATGATTTGAGCGCATTTTTTAGGCCACGGGACGATGGCGGTGGATCGTCGTCCCAACGGCGTTGGTTCTATTTTTTGATTTGTTGACACATACAATAGAACTTTTGTGGAGTATTGATCATATTGAATGATTTTTTGACACATATTTTTTGATTTGTTGATTAGTGGAATATTGATCATATTGATTGTATGTATAATTTTTGTATATGTTTGCATGCGATTGGAGCTTATTAATTTGATTATCGTATATTAATTGCGTGAGATTTGAATATATTGCGTGAATGATGATTATATATTGATACTTGTGAATGAAAATCATATATTGCTTATGATTGAAATTAATGCGCATGGGGTGTGGAAATTTTGATTATTTAAAAAACAAAATAACTTGTCACGGTTATAACCGTGATTAAATACATTTGTTCACGGTTACAACCGTGAACAATAGACTGCTTCAGATATTGATATCTGGAGCAAGTCTGTGTTATGGGTCACGGTTCCAAGTTTTGTTCACGCTTGTAACCGTGGCCCATAACTGGTTTTGTTCACGGTTAGAACAGTGAAAACAAATCTGGGGCCCACCAACTAACTGATTTTTTAACTTCTCACGCTTAGAAACCTTCACGATTACACCCGTGAACGTTTCATCTTATATTCACGGTCACAACCATCACCTATCCTTTCCTTACGCAGATTTGGGTCACGGTTCTCTCACCGTTTAAATCGTGACCAAAATGACTTTTGTTCACGGTTTAAACCGTGAACAAATCCTTACTCTGTAGTGGTGTTTGCATATATGTAAGTGTTAATTGTGTCAATTGAGCAACTGACAGTATATAAACATTATATTTCTTTTAATACATCGTTTTATGTTGCTAATTTAATCATATAGTTGTAAAAAAAATGCTTAATTGGTTAGTTATTACACAAGCGAATACCATATCTTATGATATACGATACAATAAAGATGTAAACGGGTACGGATAAGCTGAATGTCCGTATTCATATCCGATTTTTATCAAATACAGATATTGATTTTCATGTCCGATAACTATCCATTCATGTCCGATGACTATTCGTATTCATATCCATGTCTGTATCCGCCAAAGATTGGCGGATACTGGTGTGGTAAAATGTATATTCCTTTTGTATCCATGTCCGATTTAATATCTGACTTTTTATACTATTTATGAGTATAATTTTTACAATATTCGTTTTATATCCGTATCCGAAGGTTTTCAAATACGGATAGTGGTTTTCACCGTATGTGTATCTCTGCCAACAACTACCGGATGCGGATATGATTACGCCTATATCCGATCCATATTCAATCCGTTTACATCTCCACGATACAATACGATATATGATGTGATACAAAGAAAAACCATATACGATTCATATCACGATCCGGCAACTTTGACGGCAACATGGTGCCTTTCCTCATAGGGCCTGTTTCATCACCCGTTCCATTATATTTACACATGCCCATCATTTCTATTTATAATCTTTTAATGTCAACGTTCCAGATCCCTGCTTCACTTGATGTGATGGAATATCATCAAGCAAAAGCCCACGCCAATCAATCTCTTCATGTAGAGAGCATATTAATCTAATTTCTCCACTGCTCCTTTCAATAACTATCACCTTTCATCAAACCACTGATTTATAAATCGTATACCTAATTTTACCTCAAAAGAGAATGATTCCTAAAACGCTGGCATCAGATCTCACGTTTTCTCAGCTGAATTTTTTTTTTAGAGAAACGAGAGCAGAGATCTTACTTCCTTTTCGATGAGTTTGGTGAAGAATTTCTCAGCTTGGACGGCGGTGACGCCGCGGTAATCACGCCACACGAGGACCCTCCCTTTGATGTCGAGAAGGAACAGCGCCGACACGGCGCCGGCCATTGAGATTCTCTTAGGGTTTGTGTTTATGCGATCATCTCTGAAGACGACGACGATCGCAGGTTCAGAAATCGAGATCGAGCCCGATAGAGAGATAGAGGGGACCGAAGAAGTGTGAGCTCCTCGGTAGAAGACAAAAAAATTGCTTCATGCGCTTTACATCTAGTTTTTAATAATAATAAAATATATATATATATATATATATATATTAATAATATATATAGAGAGAGAATAACGGAGGAAAGATGCCATAGGAGGGAATTTACTCCTATGGCGTCGAAAAAACACACCCTCCATCGTGTTTTCCGACGATCGGAATGCATTATCTTCATCGTTATCATTTAAGATGTGGGTACACCAAATTTCACGTGATTCTACAACTTTTTCACCGTTGAATTAGTGGGTTCAAAATTAACGGTTTACCGACAATAGAACTTTTTACATTGCTAAATCAACGGTGAAAAAGTTGTAAAATCACATAAAATTTGGTGTACCCACATCTTAGATGATAACGATGAAGATGATGCATTCCGATCGTCGGAAAACACGATGGAGAGTGTGTTCTATCGACGCCATAGGAGGAAATTCCCTCCTATAGCCTCTTTCCTCCATTATTCTCATATATATATGTGTGTGTATGAGGTTAACGGATGAAAGGTGCAACATGAGGGGATTTCCTCCTACGGCGTCGGAAAAATGCACCCTCCGTGATATTTTTCGACAATCGGCATACATCACATCCATCTTTATTATCTAAGATGTGGATACACCAAATTTCATACGGTTATACCATTTTTTCACCGTTGATTAAGTTGGTGCAAAATTAATGGTTTACCGACAATAGAACTTTTTACATTATTAATTCAACGGTGAAAAAGTAGTGGAATCACATCAAATTTGGTGTATGCACATCTTAGATGATAACGATGATGATGATGGATGCCGATCGTCGGAAAAAATGGTGGGGTTGTATATTTCGACAATGGAGAAAAGTGGTGGAATGGAGATGGTTCCACCACTTTTCTCCATTGTCGAAATATACAACCCCACCATTTTTTCCGACTATCGGCATCCATCATCATCATCGTTATCATCTAAGATTTACATACACCAAATTTCATATGATTCCACCACTTTTTCACCGTTAATTTAGCTGTGTAAAAAGTTCTATTGTCGGTAAACCATTAATTTTGCACCAGCTAAATCAACGGTGAAAAATGGTATAATCACATGAAATTTGGTGTATTCACATCTTAGATGATAAAGATGGAAGTAATGTATGCCGATTGTCGAAAAAAATCATGGAGCGTGTATTTTTTCGACGCCATAGAAGGAAATTCTCTCATGTGGCACTTTCCTCCATTAACCTCATATATATATATATGAAGCTCTCCACAAGAACTGTAGCTTCTTGTACCTTTTGTAGGATGCTCGAAACCCTATCTCTAAATTTCAAAAAGAGGGGAGTGTGGCAAGCTACGCTGTCTCTCTTTATTCTCTCTCTTCCGTACTTGAGAAGAAGAAAAAAGTAAGTTGAGTGAATCCTAGGTTTCATTAACTATGGTGTGGTACAGCTATAAACTTTATGAAATCTCAATTTTAGAAAACTAAGATACGCACACACGTGCGACCCGAGGTTTCGTGTTAATTATCTTGTAAAAGGATTAATAAATAATTTCCACAATGTGTATTTTAAGAAGTATTGACACTGAGATCTCAGATACAGAGGCTAGGGACAGTATGCATTCTTAATCCTTTAGAGCAGAAATTCTGATTGATATCAAAGTTATGGGAATACCTGATGGATATGTGTTACAATAAATCGCTAAACTATTAGCGATTTGCGATTTAGAACGGTCGTTCCCAAACTGGAAACACTATCGATCCAAATTGAGTCTTTTTTCTTCGAGACGTTTACATAGAACCGAAAGCATAGCTCAGATCATGGAGTATTTTTTTGGATCAGTTGTGTGTGTGTAACTTAATATCTTAAGCATCTATTTAAGTCCTTGAAAAAATTAATCTTTTTAATATATTTATCAACACAAAGCTGATTGTATGCCCATTTAAGTTGAGTTCTTAATGGATTAGATCGAAACGAAAGTATTGTTCCGCGTTCGCGTTTTCGTTCCTGAACATTTCGCGTTCGCGGGTAACGTAGGCAGATGGGCCCAGAGTGGTGGAATGTATTAATTTAGAGTTTGGAGGCTGTAAGCGTGTGGTTTATGTATTGCACCGGTGTAGTATAATAAAAATGGCACCTGATAACCTATTAACATTTTGTGTAAAATAAAATAAAATAAAATATCTAATTTAATGATTGTTTAATATATATCAAGAATAAGAAATACACTGTAAGCAGGCCTGATTCATGTTTATTGCAAATACATCAGTTTATGAACCATGAAGTTCTAGGAGGGCCAACCTTTGGCATGGAAGTATATAGAACCAAATACAAAGCAAATAAAAAATATCCATGTTTTTGAAGATTTACATAAGACCGATTAATATTCATCATTCACACCTATCATCATATTTGGACTTTGATCTTACATGAAACCAACCTTAAATTTAACTCAAAAGGCCATTCAGTCTACATAGACCTACACCGGACCTATCTGATGTTGTAATCGGGAGCGAAACGGGTGGTTGCCTGGTTGAGTTGTGGAATACAACCAAACAGAATGCAAGAGTGATAATTTCTTAGTTCAAAAGGCATATAGATCGTCATCTCCCATCAAAAACACCACTGAAAACCTGGCTGTTCCCTGCGCGTGATGCTTCCCATTCTATGGACCTGATAACAATATGAGAGAGCTTCACTGTAATCTCCCTCATATTTGGCCGATCCATTGGATCTTCATCCAGACACCAGACCGAGATCTCCGCCATCTGGATTTATTATGAAGAGAGTTTCAATCATCAATAAGAGATTAAATAAGGTTTACCCTGAATAAGATTTAGAGAAGTGGTGTATATTTTTGGCTTGTTTAAAGAAGAAAATTAAATCAAAGTATCCGATATTTATCAAGCATATCTTAACTAAGTTTTTCAATGGAAACATTATGTACCCTGTAAACTTCCTCCATCGGATAGCTGTCTCTAAGATTTCCATCTATGATGTCCTCCAACTCCATCTCAGGCTCTTTTGTTTGGAATACTCCGTTCATCTGATCAATTGCAAGCAAATTAGAAATGACTTGATGACTTGTTTCTTAACCAGCTTAACATCAAAGAAGATGAGGATCAAACTTAACAATGGAGATTAGAGATTTCATCTTGCTGGGCTCCCTGTTGTCTCGGACGAGAGCACGATAACCTGTAATTAGCTCAGCAAGAACCACTCCAAATGCAAAGACATCGCCCTTTGAGGTCATTTGCAGTTCGCGAACGGATCTGTGGGATCACTTATGAATGTCATTGATTGAATAGTAACTTGAAGCATTAAATGTGGAGATATGAGGAAAACGGTATTTTAGAAGTCAAGAAAATTATTACTCTGGTGGGAGATAACCAGGTGTTCCAACGAGCCGCGTTGCCATGAAATCTTCTTCATTGCTGCGCTCTACAAGCTTTACCAAACCAAAATCTGCAACCTGCAACAAGGATAACTAGATCTACTTAATTGATGGTGCAATAATTTCGGTTAAATTTACACTTATGAATCCATAGCAAATTTTCTCGTATTTTAGATAGAGAACCAAAGAGTTTATCTAAACCCTCCTTTTATGATGCTGGGGGAGAGTGACGGATGAAGAGTCAATTGCAATAGTATAACCTTGAAGAGCATTTTGTTGGATGCTTTGGGGGCCGACCAAGAGAGGGTTATTTATACGAGTATTATAACAGATGAAGCTCGATGGATGGAATTTTTAAGCTGCATCTGTAATATGGGTAAGTTACAAATGAGGCAACTTTTCCATTGGCGTGACGGGTATGTTTAATTGCCAATCGAGAAGGTCAAATAAGTGATGAGGGATGACCATAATAATAACGTATCATGCTCTAGCTTTTCAAATATCTTGACATGCATGTGGTGTGTATCATTTACTTGAATGTTCGATGATGATGATGCCGATCTGTGTATTTAGAATATGAGGATATTACGGAGGATTCAAACTTTCAGAAATAACTGACCTTAGCTCTGAGCCCTTCATCTAGCAAGATATTACTAGTTTTTATATCACGATGCACATAGTGTGCCTTTGTGTGATCATGAATGTACTCGATCCCCCTTGCAGCATCTAGCGCAATCTGTGCTCTGGCATTCCACGAGAGAGGTTGATGACCTGCTCGAATCCATATAAATTCAGGATCGGTTTCTTCTATTTGAATCAATGCTTTTGTCAAAGGTGTAGGATTCTTTATGTCTTCATTTCTTATTCATGTTCTTGTAACCAGAAATTTTGTATAAATAATAGGGAAGTCACCGGATTCTTTGAGCAAAGAAGGAAATAAGTTTCTGAAAGCTTTGGATGAATGTTCCGAGAAAATTTACTTGAATTGAATGATTATTATCCATTCAAATCTTCACAATCTGGAAATTTTGAAACTTATATAGCTTTATTATCTCAATTTTATAAAACTAGGGCCAAAGATCCTAAAATGTTAGTTCAAGGGAAACAGGCTTACTCTTTGCAAGTCCATTTTAAAGCAAGAGTTTAAGCAAGAGAATGCTAGACGCGGAAAGGGTTCTTGCACAACCTCTTACTACGCAATTGCCTACACAACAGAGACAAAGCAAGCCGGCCCCGGCACCCTCTCTTACCCTTATTGCGTAGGAGATTTGCACAGGGCCCCCAAGCTCATGCTAGATTCAGTCATCAAGGCACAAATAGTCACTGTTCAGTGCAACTGATAGTATCGCCTATTGGATCATACCTTTCAGCAATGGATCATGGAGATGATCACTAAGCGAGCCATTCTGCAGAAACTCATAGACCAGGTGCAGATGATCGTCACCACTAGCATATCCGATCAGCTCAACCTGGTAGAAAGTTTTATCAATACATATCATCATTTAGTGTCGATGAGAATGATGCGAAGTAGAGTTGAACTGGTACCATACCACATTTATATGATGTATTTTGCATAAGACCTTAAGCTCCGCGAAGAACTCCTTGGACTTGCTTGACTTCATCCTCTTTATTGCGACTTCCTACAGCAATACATGGATGGCTCACTATATGAACGCCTAAAATTAGGTGAAAAGCTCACAATACTTGTCGTTATTAGTTATTATTAAAATGATTGACTGTTGCATATAACTATAAAACTGTTGAAGACCGTTATAACTTTGAGCAAATTTATTCAGGATCCTAGAAGGCCACTGTTTTGTTAACTTATATGCACATGAAGCATTGAAGCTAGATATTTTGAATCGGAACCGTTTGTTTAACTATATAAACCATAAATTATCTGTAGCTTGTTACCTGCTTCCCCAACACTCCATAGTACACGCTGCCAAATCCACCTTCTCCGATTTTCCTTGTTTCATTGAAGTTAGCTGTTGCAGCCTCGACATCTGCCAAACTGAATATGATCGGCCTCTCTGTATCCGTGGGCCCAAATTCTACACAAACCTCAAGAACATTGAATGCTTTATTATTGTATAAATGTGCAATGGCATCATTCTAATAAATTTACATGCCACTCTCACCATGCATATTTTCTTTGGGATTGTATTGGCTCTCAAGAGCTGCAATGCTGTTTAGACTTGCATTCCTGTCTGTCTTATTTGATGCTTTGATGTTCTGCTGACGAGACCGCAGGCATAAAAATAGAAGTAAACCTCCAATTATAAGGAAGGCTAATGATGCTGAAATGCCCAAAATAAGCCGAATGTTGTTGTTGTTGTTGTTGTTGTTGTTGTTGTTGTTTCCTGAATTGAAATTCCAAGGAACAAAACAAGTGAAATAACTACAATATATAACATACACCGATACACTCAGTGGACAAAGCATGAAGTTTTCTTCTTGTACCAATCAGGGATATATGAGCTGTATAAAACAAGATTATAGAGCTATTGATGCGATTTGTGCAAACTTATATATGTTTTTGGAATTTCTGAATTCTTTGGTTATCCAGCGCTATTTTTCATATCCTCGTATTAGAGTCTAATTCAAGGCTTAATCGCTTTTTCCTGTTGTCAAACATGATATGGGAGATATTACTCGAAGATTCACTACTGAGATATGTACGCGGTCACTTTCTATTTCTATATATGATGAAATCTCCTTTACATACTTGCATATATTTCAACAATACTTCACGTTTTGTTAGTTTAAACGACGTGATAGAGACCAAGATCTTACCTTCAGTATACTATCATTTTAAAGCTCAAACATATTTACCTTTTGAAGGAAGTGGAGCCGCCGTTCCCATGGGCACAAACAACACCCATCCTGGGATCAAAAATTCTGGATTCTGCAACAATTTCGGGTTAATCGTCTGGATCTCTCCCGCATCAGCAGATAACAAATTAGCAATCCCAGATAGTGTATCCCCTTGTTGTACCGTATAACTTGCAATCTGTTCCTGATTATTGTTACCTTGATAACACCCGCATAGGAGGTGGATGGTGATAATTTGTCCTATTTGGAGCCCATCGCTTATGTTCCACGCAAGACCATCGAAGACTTTATTTGTCAGGGTGTAAGGGCTGTCTCCGGGTATTACCGAGTACTTGGTGTCATGAAAGTAAGCAATAGTACCGTCGATAATTTCCTCACATTGACATGGCACTTGCACTAGATAGTCCGGCTTTTGTGTTGATGGACTAGAAATCTATACATGACAGATGAATGTTATCTTTTTTCGTGCACGTTCATGCAAGAAAACATTATGATGTGAAGTGAGAATGATTTGTAGATTTTGAATTTATATGAACTTATATCAAGGTTTTACAGGTATTATATTATATATTGATTTTACCTCTACCAGCATATCAGTTAATACCAACAGGTACATGTGTATGCTATATTATATTATATAAATATTCTTTTGTTACAATTTTTATTGGATATTAAATATTTTACTATACTAGTATCTTGGTCATGCCGGCTGATGGAATATACCAGTAAATACTAATACCGGCGATGGACCAGCATACGGGTAACTAGGTAGCGGTTCTTCAAAGATTGGACACAACCCCATCTTGCCTTCCTTTCATGTCAGGGTGCCATGAGGGAACTAACATTATAATATTAGAGATTTTCTGATGCGGTGCCGTACTCTAATTTGAGACGGTTTCACCGAAAGATTAACCAAAATTTATGGATTCTATCAACCTAGCATCAAATTGGTATGTAGACGTCGAACTTTGCCCATGCTTTAGATTAAGTACCTAGATGGAGGAAGAATAGACAATCCTCTCCAAATTATAGCACATATTCATTTATAAATAAGACTAACAACTTACATTTTTTATGAGGGTTGCATCGGCGGAGTAAAGCAAGGCTACATCAGAGGGGGTGAGGGTTTTAGACGGAATATAGAGAGTTGAATTGCACGTTACATTAGGGGAAGGATTAGAGCACTGCATGGGGTACATAGCAATGGTTTTTGTTGCGGTTTTATGATTTTGGCCATTGGAGAGGCCGACGAAGAAGCAAAGGGATGCGAGAATGAGAAGGTAGTTGGCCATAGCCAATTCAGCACTAATTGGAATGGAATGGAATGGAATGAAATGGAGAGGACAAACTAGTGATGTAGCTTTAGCTTCTTTAGATTTGTCAACATTGTTTATATCGCTTCCATTTGTCTGCATGTTGGGCAACCTTTTTTCGATATGTTTATTTTAAGGGTCTAAATAGACATCAATTGTTGGATTTATTAGTTGGATATTGTCTTTTGATGAAGAATTCTAGTTTGAAGCTGTTTATAGCTAATTTTTATATAGGGAAGTTGCTTCTGTCGCAGCTGGTATATATAATTTAAACCCACCGAGCCTGAAAGTTACGAAAAAGAATTATATGTTATAGATGAAATATTGTGATCTGTTGCATATTTCTTAAGAGTTATAACACGTTTCAACTGATTTATCGCCATAAACACATACTAGAAAATGCTATTTAGGCTACAGCTGTTTGGAAACTGTGTTTTGTAGATGCTACAGCACACTATTAGGGTTTAAACTTAAATCATCTACTTGATTTTCTGTATTTTTACAACTTTGAAACTCAGTGGGATTTTATTAAATCCTCTTTATTTACTCTTCTTCATTTTTTTTGTGGCTCTTGTAAGGACTCATTCAATTTCCCCCCACTTGATATTTTTTTATGAGTAATGATTCTAATGAATTCTATTTTATGAAGGCATCGGTATCAAATTTATGGAAACCTAAGATTCTTAGTTCTGTGCTATATCTTTCTATTCTCCGGTCGTGTTCTTATCTATATACCTTAGTGAAATCTGATAACTTTGATGAATAATGTCGAGGATCCATTTTATAATTTAGTAATAAATTGAATATTTCGATTAAACTATTACATACAGAGATTTAATAGCTAATTAGCCGAATTATCTGCTGGTCGAACTAATGCTAATATAAATCATTTATATGCTGTGTTGTGATTATCCTTCATTTGGAGTTCAAAAGTTATGATCGAAAAGCTTATAAATTATATGTTTTCTGGTGCAAACAGGGGAGGACATGCTGACACCGGCAGACGAACAAATAGTCTGCGGTAAAAGTTCATATACTGGAATTATGGGACAGAGAACACCGAGCGGTGAAATGAGAAGTAAGAATGTGTTGCTTGCATGTTAAATTTGTATTTCAGATTCTTCACTGCTCTTGCCGCCGTCGGTTTCAGTTCTTAAAACAGACGAGCACAAAAAGCTTTTGTTTCCAAGACTTTTATGGCCGGCTGTTTTGATATAATGTTAACGTCGTCGTCATCCAGGATGAGTTTGAACATTTCATTTGTCCTCTTTATTTTTGTAGAGATGGATATCATTGTCAGCAGTAGGACCTTACATCAGAGTCCTCGATCGATTTTTTGAGCTGAAAAGCCCACCCTTCGAAAGATCGGAGTTTGATTTTAAATATACTTGATTATTTGAATGCGGATGTACGAATAGATATCTCTCTGTGGTTTTAAAATCAATCTTATGTGATTCAAATCTTGTGATTTTATAATGAAGTTTCAGAGATGACTCTAGAATTGGGAAAGCGTGACGTTTTTTTGTGGGGAGTCGGGGGGAGTGGGGGGTGGTTGGTTGGTTTGGATTTGAACTTCGAAGAATCAATTAAAATATTAAATGGATTGACAATGCCGATAGCTTTAAATTTGAGACACAAAAATCTTGATGAAAATTTTAAAACTTTGATTCACAATAAAGCTTTAATACCAACACATTATTTGCAATTTTGATAAAAACAGTCCCATGGATATTGGGAGTCTATGGCACACAAACTTGAAAGATTCCAAGATCACACACTTGGTACAGTATTTCAACAGATATGGCAAAAACTTGAACCATATATACTATCCGTGCCTTTCGAAGGAGGTCAAACCGCCTGTTACCATGGGCACAAACAACACCCATCCTTGGATCAAAAACTCCGACTGCTGTAGCAGTTTCGCATTCATCGCCTCGATCTCCTCCACATCGGCGGATAACAGATTAGCGATGCCGGATAGCGTATCCCCTTGTTGTACCGTGTAGCTTACGACGTCTTCTTGATTGTTTTTACCTTGATAGCAGCCACATAGGAGGTGGATGGAGATAATTTCTCCCAACTGGAGCCGGCCGCTTACGTTCCATGCGAGACCATCGAAGACGTTATTTGTGATGTTATAAGGGGTGTCTCCGATGATGACGGAGTATTTAGTGTCATGGAAGTAGGCAATGGTACTGTCGCCATTGTCCTGACATTGACAAGACACTTGCACTAGATAGTCAGGTTGTGGTGTCGTTTGACGAGAAATCTATAGGCGGAAGATTAAAGCTTTCATTTTGGTGCACGCGCTCATAAACACAAAGTTATATATTATATGAGAATAATTAGATTTCAAATTTATGTGAATATAAATTAAAATTTCACATAAATTGAGTAAACTGGTATTCTACCGGCACCAATATTCTTTGTTATTAATAATTTAATATTCCTATCAACAGAGTTTCTGTTATTCATATTATTTGTATTAACATTTACAATTATATATTTTGTTGGGCTAAAATGCATTTATCAATATGTATTATATCAATTTTGAAATATTTATTGTATATAGTGCCGTATGCCATTAAATATTGGTGCTGGTCATGGGTCGGTATAATATTAAATACTGGTTCTCTAATATAAACCTCCAGAGCCTTTTCCCTGCAAGAGAGTTTTCTTTTTTCCTTAATTTCGTTGTTCTTTTTTATAGTAGGTTGTGATACAAGCCGGATTTGAATCCCAAAACACTGCAAAGGTGTTTTACTACCGTGTTATAGTGGCATTTACTTTCCTATGGAGAAGTTACCATTATAATAATATATAGCAGTAGAGATATGCTGATACGGTGCGTTTCTCGAAAGTGGTTTTAGACAAACACTACTGCAATAAGGGGTTGCCCCTACGGATAACGCTATCCGTAGGGGCAACTACTTATTGTCCCTACGGATTAGTCCGTAGGTCCCCATGGTTGTCCCTACGGTACCATACGGATTAATTTAAAAATATTAAAACGTAATTTGTTATTTGGTCTTACGGAGCCGCAAAAGAAGAATCTACGGATTAATCCGTAGAGACATGTATATTGGTTATTAATAAAAAAATAACGCATAGAAAAGTCCCCCATCGCAAAAACATTTCTCTCTCTCATCACTTGATCTTCCGCGCGTGCCTCTCGTCGCCACCGGCCGCGCTTCGTCGCCACCGCCCTCCCGCGTGCGGATCGTCGTCCCCGACATCACCGTCGACTTCCTCGTCGCCACCGTCCGCGACTCGTCGCCGATTGCATCGTCGACCATCTCCGGTCTCTTCCGGCCTCTACAGGTTAGGGTTTTAGTTCTAATTATGCTTTTATTTATCTTTTTGTTGATTATTGGGTTGCTCCGGCCTAGCTACAGGTGAGGGTTTTGGTTCGGTTCAGTTGAGGGTAGGGTTCAGTTGAGGGTAGGGTTGGTTAATTAGGGTTCAGTTGAGGGTAGGGTTAGGGTTAGGGTTAGGGTTCGGTTCAGTAGGGTTAGGGTTAGGGTTAAGGGTAATTAGTTGGGGTTAGGGATGGGGATTCAAGACATTTAGTAGCATATTATTTTTAATGTGGAGAAAGGTTTGTTGTTATGCTTCTTTTGATGAGTGAAAGAATCATGTAAACCTTAGTATGATGCATATTCAGTTGATAGTTTAGTTTGTAGTTTAAATATGTTGTTGATATTTTTCTTTTGGTCATCGAATACAAATTTGCAATTTTTTCATTAGGTAAAAGCCTAAAATTCTAATTATAAAAAAGAATTATGGAACTAGTGTCAATTTAATTACCCTAAGAGTTTACGACATATCGGTCTCAATTTACGTTATCTACAGAGGAGAAGCCCTTAGATTTTGGCCCTTCAACGCGACATGGTCTAGAGCGTAAATATCTGTTTTTCTTTGGTTTGGGAGGAGATTGGTGTAGCCTTGGATGTTAGGGGCCTTAGGTCTTAAGTTTTGGGATTTTAAGGGATATATGGTTTTGGTAAGCCGTCCTTAGAGTTCTGGGAGGAAATGAGTGGACAATGAAATTTAAGTATTTGGGCATAGAGTTTTGACGCAAGGGTGAGGCATTGTCAAAGATACTATGATAGCAGGATCTTATCGAGGAGGAAATTTTAGCAATAGGGTTGAAATGAGATGAGTGAGGCTACATTTTCTTCCTTTCTAAATTCTCTCACCTATGTATGAAACAACTGAAATAGTATTAGATGCTTATCCTGATCCAAACCTCATGAATGAAATTTTGTTGATATGTTTGTCGTCCACACCAAATTTTTGGCCCATTCTGTCAATTATCAAGGAAATATATTGGCTTTATGAAGTTGTTTTTAGGCTAAATTGCACAAATGTGTCTATCAACTTTACCGTAAACGCAAGAAAAATTTACCCTAAATTTGAAATTTCGAACTCTTAATAACGAAATGTAAACGTAAAACCTATTCATGTTAAATGTTAAAGTTAAAACCAATATATGATATTCGATGATAATATGAAATTTCCATATTCTCATCGATACTCATATATGAAACTCAAAGCGCCACTTAGTCCCCGTCTATCGGTTAACATACGTTCGATGTTCGTCATGACATAGAACTATATGAAAGTTGTTAAATATCGGACGGTATAGCTCAGTACAACAACCGTCGTGTAGTCTATGTGGCGAGAAGATTCAATCGTATGATAACCGATAGATTTGTCCCGTGTGGACAAGTTAGGAATGTATAAAGCAAACGCCTGCATTCACTTGTGTTTTCATCCATTTCGAGATATTTCGTCGGCACTTTTCCGCTGGTTCTCCGTGTACAAAGATAGATTAGATATTCATTTCAACGTTGTTTCACAGCTTTGAAATGATTATCTATTCTATTACAGTGTATTCGATGAACGGCAGGGAGGTGCTGCCGAAATTTACTCGAAACGGTTGAAAGCACAAGCGAATGGGTGTCCGCTCTATACATTCTTAATAGGATAGAACCCTTACCCCCGACAGCCGAAACACACACATACAACACGAATACACAACAAACGCATTATTAGAGAGTGATTCAAGATGTTCAAGTTAAAACCAAAAAATGAAACTCGATGATAATATGAAACTTTCGTATTCTCATCGATACTCATATATGAAACTCAAAGTGCCACTTAGTCCCCGTCTATCGATTAACATACGTTCGATATTCGTCGTGATATAGAATTATACGAAGGTTGTTAAATATCGGACGGTATAGCTCGGTACTAACAACTGTCGTGTAGTCTATGTGATGAGAAGATTCAACCGTATGATAACCGAAAGATTTATCCCGTGTGGATAAGTTAGGAATGTATAAAGCAAACACCTGCATTCATTTGTTTTTTCATCCATTTCGAGATATTTCGTCATTACTTTTCCGTTGGTTCTTCGAATATAAAGATAGATTAGATGTTCATTTCAACATTGTTTCACAGCTTTAAAATGATTATCTATTCTATTACAGTGTACTCGGAGAACAGCGGAGAGGTGCTGTCGAAATTTACTCGAAATGGTTGAAAGCACAAGTGAATGAGTGTCTGCTCTATACATTCTTAATAGGATAGAAGCCTTACTCTGGACAGTCGAAACACACACATACAACACGAATACACAACAAACGCATACACAACATATACACACTAACAACCCTACACTTAAGCGAAATCATAAATTGAAACACACACATATAGAATACAACTCATACATGGGTATCCTCAAATCTAACTTTGATTATTGATAATTTATTCTTTTCAACGACAAACGCACACACAAAGCATATACACGGATTTTCTCCTTTGTCAGCAACCATCTCGTTCTTAGATTTCTCAATATAGTCATCATAACCTACAATTTATATGTTATACAGTCTAACATGGCCCATGAGTACGTCAGAGTTAAGGACTGGATGTATGTGGATTGGCAACAACGTTTACAACCTAAGTTTGTTGCAGGAGTTTCTTTTATTGAATTTGCACGCGCACATAATAAGATCGTGATAGAGAAGATTCTCTGTCCATGCGATAGATGTGGGAATAAGTACTGGCAGAAGATAGAATTGGCAGAGCTTCATATCGTAAAACATGGTTTTACTAAACTTTATACAACTTTGCTATATCACGGGGAAGGAGAAGAACATAGTAATGCGGCAGAAGAAGAAGGAGAAGACGTTAATGCGGCAGGAGAAGAAGGAGAAGACGGCAATGCGGCAGGAGAAGAAGACGGTAATTTCTTTCCATCTGAAGAAATGGAGGATATGGTAGATGCCGCCTTAGGTGAATCTATTCGTACCGAAGATGACATTCCTTCCGGTCAAGGACCGCGTGCGGATAAATATGAAAATTTCATGAATGATGCTAGAAAACCAATTTATGAGAATGCAAAGTATTCCACCCTCTCATGGTTTGTCCAATTTTTCCAGATTAAGTGCCTAAATGGATGGAGCAACAAGTCATTCACAATACTTCTTTCGTTCTTGAAAGATTCTATACCCCCGGGAAATAACGTGCCCGACAGTTGGTATGGAGCCCAGAAGATGATGTCTGATTTGGGTCTGAAGTGTGAGAAGATTCAAGCATGTCCTAAAAATTGCGTGTTGTACCAGAAAGAGAATTCAGATTTGAAAGTGTGTCCAACATGCGGAGATGTCAGGTATAAACCGAAAGATTCTGATAAGAAGCCAGATATACCTGTCAAGATAGCATGATACTTTCCCATAACACAGAGGCTGCAGAGGCTATTCAGGTGAAAGAAAACAGCCGAGGCAATGATTTAGCATCACCGTGCTCCTCCAAGTGAAGATGGAAAAATGAGTCATCCAAGAGATTCACCGGCATGGAAGGATTTTGATAGGAGGCACGCAATATTCAGTAGCGATCCTCGCAATGTCAGGCTCGGACTGGCTAGTGATGGCTTCTGCCCATTCAACTATATAGCTGGAAGCCACAGCACATGGCCCGTTATAATGATAGTTTATAATCTGTCGCCTTGGTTGACTATGGACCAATCATAATTTATGATGCCTCTTCTTATTGACGGACCAAACTCACCGGGAAACAATATCGACGTCTATCTCCGACCTCTGATCGAGGAGTTAAAATCTTTGTTCATTGATGGTATAGAGACTTACGATGCAAACATAAATACAACCTTCATACTACGTGCGGCTTTAATATAGACAATTAATGACTTTCCTACGTATGAAATGCTATCACGTTGATCCGTACATGGTCACAAAGCATGTTCTCATTGCCATCAACATACAACATCGAAATTCTTGAATTTTAGCAGGAAGGCTTGTTATTGCGGTCATCGACGTTTCCTACCTTTAGACCACTCCTATAGGTTAGACGATGTTCACTTTGATGGTCATCAGGAGCTTCGTGGACCTCCAGCCCCATTGTCCGGAGAGGACGTGACTCCTCAGTGGGATGGTTACAATAATGTGACCTTCGGGATGGATCCGACAAAACAGGTCAAACCACCTGTTTACCGTCGGAAATCGGGAAAGACTGACGTCTTGCCTTAATCTGGGGGCAGATGCTAATTGGTGCTATCCGTCCACCTCTCCGAAGATGGCAAGTTGATTTATGACACCATGTATCGAAGGTTTAAACGGATGCGGCCGATGTAACAGACTTCGTCAGATTCCCCCTCATTTGAGGGATTTTTGATTGTGAGGACGCTCTTCCCTGCAAGCGCAAGCCCCTGCAGTTAATTACGCTACCGCATCGCGGTAACAACTTTCTCCTTCTCCATATAGTCACTTCGTGTCGTGGGTGTTTGTTTTGTGTTTGGTTGCCCGTGGATTGTATACGGAGACTAAGTTATGTTGTCGCCCGTAGGGCGTGGACTAGTCCAAATCCGTATCTTTCTTAGATTTGGGTTTGGGGGGTTGTGTTTAAGGATACGTTAGCCTTATTTGAGGCTAAGATCAACTTAAACGTTTGTTAAGGACATGTTAGTCTAATTCTAGACTAAGATCGACTTAACAGGATCGTTTAGATCCGAAAAGAGAGCAACTGAGCTCTATTGCTTAGTTTAGTGACATTGCGGTCGATAATTAGTTTAAGGACATTACGGTCCATTGTTAGTTTTAAGACATCACGGTCGAGGTTAAGGACATCATAGTCCGTGAGTTTAAGGACCTCGCAGTCCAATGTTAGTTTTAGGACATTACGGTCGAGGTTAAGGACATCATAGTCCGTGGATTTAAGGACTCCACAGTCCGATGTTAGTTTTAAGACGTCACGGTCGAGGTTAAGGACATCATATTCCGTGGATTTAAGGACTCCACAGTCCGACGTTAGTTTTAAGACACCACGGTCAAGGTTAAAGACATCATAGTCCATGAGTTTAAGGACCCCACAGTCCGTAAAATGTATGGTTGTCGGGACCCGTTACCTCTTTGAAGACGTTGAGGAATTATAATGAAAAATATCAAAGGAGTGAAAAGATGTACCCTTGAACCGAGGTGGTTTGGTCGAAAGAGCAGATGTGCTCAATTCACAATAAGTTGAGGACTTATGGCCAGAATTGGGCTAAGTCCAATTAAAATGTTTTAATTTTTTATTTCTGTGCTGGCTATTAAGCCTTTATTTGGGTTCGGCCCTTTTTAATAATGCTAAGCATTGGGCTCTGTCATCTTGTCTGGTATTAAATGCATAGCATTTATCAGGAACAAAGTGGTGTTCTGATAGTGCGCCACGTGGCGCATCAGGCGCTTTGCGCCAATTAAAAAGCGCATTGCGCTAGCGCACGCAAAGGTGACACATGTCACGCTCAGCGCTAAGCGTCGGTTCATTAGCGCACTTGCGCTTTCCATCTATAAGCTCTTTGTGCCAGCGAGCGACACGTGGCGCGCTTGGCGCTGAGCGCCAGTCTATGAGCGCAGCGCTCTGTTTCAGGAGCGCGAAGCGCAGATTGTGTCTCTAATTGACACGTGACAAGTTCTGACGCTGTGCGCCGGTCCAATGAGCGCAAGGGCGCAGTTCATGAGTGCAAGGCACTTTTAGCGCAAAGCGCATCTGATCGGTTTCAAGATCACAGAACAACTTTTATATTCTTCTAAGGAGGCTTTGCCTCAAGGTCCAAGAACAAAAGTTCTTGTTCTGATAAAAGGCTCTGCCTTTATAAATCAAAGATCTGTGGACGAAGTAAAAATACTTCTTTTATTTTTTATAATTAGATCTTTTGATCTTTTTTCTTATCATCAAAGACCTTGGTCTTTTTTGTTTCTAGATCTATGATTTTTTTAGAAGAGGATTCTTCTTTTTATGAGATGTTTTCATCTCTATTTTTCAAGAATATAGTTTTTTTTTACCTTGAGTATGAAGAAAACTCTTCTTTTCTTAAGAGCTTGCTCTTTCTTGCAGAGGGTTTTTTTCTCTCTTCTTCTGTATTCTCTCTCTATATCTTTTTGACTTGAAGTCTAGGGTCCTTTATATAGGGCCAAATAATTTGTTAAATCAGTTTTGAGAGATCTTTCTCTGATTGATTGGGGAATATTTTCCACCGTTGGATCTTTGATCCTAAGGCTTCTGTTTGACATAAGATAATCTTCTTATTTTTAATAAGATCGAGAAATCTTTCTATGTAGAATTTGTTCTATTTTTGGTAATTCATATTATTTACGATTGAATCATTGATCCAGCGGTGCTTACAGCACAATCTTGTTGTTTGGAAAGATTTTGAGAAATCTTTCCTTAACAGAATTTAATTCTGGTTAATTAATGATTTATCATCATTATTAGATTTTTTGATCCAACGGTGGGAATTTTTAATTCCAGCGCTGGCGCACCTACATTCGACACGTGGCGCGCAGCGCAACTGCGCTAGCGCACCCGTGCTTGACACGTGGCGCGCAGCGCAGAGCGCAGCGCCACTGTGCTAGCGCACCCGTGCTTGACACGTGGCGCGCAGCGCCACTGCGCTAGCGCACCCGTGTTTGACACGTGGCGCGTAGCGCAGAGCGCTGGATCTGAAGCGTTGCTTCGACTTTTGACTCTTAAATTTCTAAACAGAGCTTTGCTCTGATTGTGGGAAGCAGAAGTGTCACTTCATTTCCAGTCTTGGAATTTGAACAGAGCTTTGCTCTGATTGGGGAAAGCAGCAGCGTTGCTTCATTTTCGATCTTGGAATTTGAACAGAGCTTTGCTCTGATTGAGGAAACACTACCATTCTGGAACAAGTTAAGCATTTTCTTCGAGCTTCCATACTGGTCAACAAATTTGTGCGTCATTGTCTGGACGTCATGCACGTAGAAAAGGGAGTATCCGAGCACGTACTCAACTTGCTTCTATGTAAAGACAGGAAATCGAAAGACAATCTTAATACTCGGATGGATCTACAAGACTGGGGAATTAGAAGTGAATTGCATGCTAAACCGGCAACGGGTAAACCAGGCAAGTTTGTACTTTCCAATGCCGCTTATCATATGTCACAACCGGAGAAGAAAAGATTCATGCAGATGTTGCATGATTTGAAAGTTCCCACAGATTTCTCAGGATCATTCAGCAAGAAGATAAAAATTGTGAAAGTCAAGATCGATGGATTGAAAAGTCATGATCTCCATGTTATTATGGAGCACCTTCTTCCATTATCCCTCAGGACTTCCCTTCCCGAATCGGTTGGTCTAATAATCAATGACCTATGTTGTTTTTTCAGATAATTATGCGCTAAAACACTGGATGTTGTGACGCTGCAGAAACTAGAAAATTCTATTGCGTTGATACATTGCAAGTTTGAGCGTATTTCCTACCATCATTCTTCGATATCATAGTACACCTGACAGTTCATCTTGCAACTGAGACTAAATTAGCCGGACCGGTACAATATCGATGGATGTATCCCATCGAGAGGTACGTGGAATTTTTCATTTCGCGCAATTATTAAAATTATTGTTGTCATGTATGCCCGTATTTATTTATTTAACATATTTTTCTTTAGGTATCTCTACACTCTTAAAAAATATATATCCAATAGAAATCGACCAGAGGGTTCTATCATGCAAGGTTATTTTCTAGATGAAGCAACCATATTTTGTTCCCGCTATCTGGACGAGAACATTGAGACGAGACTTAACCGACCTCGAAGAATTCAGGACGGGCCATATGGTAAAACCGATTATAAGAGGGTAGACACTATGTTTATCAACAAGATATACTGGTTTATCCTCCTCAATAGCGCATGTCTTGAAAAAATTAGAGAGTATGTTTCTTTGTATTAATTGTTATATTTATGTTTGTGTTTATGAAATGATATAATACTAATGTCATAATTTATTGTTGAGAACAGAATTCATTTTAACGAGGTACGTGAGGGGCATCCTGATTGGAACGATGAACGATTGGAAAAATATGATCAGGATAATTTTTGCGATTGGGTTGCAGATCATGTAAGTTATTCGAATAGCATGTTATTGCTATCAGTTTTAATCTAAACTTATATAGTTATGTATTTGTCGTAAAAATTATTTTGTTAGATCCACTATCCGAACTTGTCTGTATCATTAGAGAGTGACTCAAGATGTTTAGCTCGGTTTTCTAGTATGGAGGTTGCATATTATAAAGGATTCGGTGTCCTTGGATATAAATTCAAATTTAAGGACATAGAAACATCTAGAACAACTCAGAATAGTAAGATTGCGACAGTAGGATCGAATGGTGTGATTTATTATGGATACTTAAATTGTATACTCGGCATCCAATATCCCGGACGATCAGAACCCTTTTATATATTTCAGTGTACTTGGTACGATACATGAACCAATACGGATAAGTGGAGAAGCAATCTTGGGACTTGGAAAAATGAATATAGATTGACCAGTGTGAACACACTTCGATTTTACGGTCAGAAAGATCCGTTTATCTTTCCGAACCAAGCGTTCCAAATATACTATTCACAGTGTTTGAAGTATCCGGGATGGAGCGCCGTATGCCGTTAGAAACCCAGGGATGTTTACGATATCCTAGAATTCGAGGACAGCGATGAGGATGAAGAAGAGAGAAGACTTAGAGTGCTCCGACCGTCTGTTTTGAAAAATGGGTTGTCTTCGGCTGATCATGAAGTTCCGTGGGTTAGAAATGATATCGATGATGAAATCCAAGTAGATATGTCTAATGCATCCACGAAACGAAAAAGGTTATCAGTAATGTTATATTATTACTTAACATTTTACGATCTATACATATATAGCATGCATATGTAATGATTGTCTAATGCGTACACGAAATGTTTTATCTAGATTTGATGACGATGACGAGAGCAGCGAGGGATGGCAGGAGCTCCAGCCGCGGCACCGGCAGAGGCAGAGCGGTTCTGCCGCCCGGAGAGCTGTGTAAGGATCTTCAGAGGGCCGGTCTTGCACTCTGATCGGAGACCCCTTCAGATGCCTCTTTCCGTGTGGATTTTGCCACACCTCCAGGTATATTGCATGCATATTCAGTTTGAATGTAATATCTATTATAGATATACATGCATATCCATATCAAAATTACTTACATAGTCAATTTTTGATTGTTTAGTTGGCGGTGGGTGCGTCCACATCAGGGACAGAGGTCACTCCCGCACCTCCAGGTATGTTACACCCATATTCATTTTGAATGTAATATTATAGATATACATGCATATTCATATCAAAATTACTTACATAGTCAATATTTGATTGTCTAGCTGTTGGTGCGTCCACATCAGGGACAGAGACCACTCCCGCACCTCCAGGTATATTTATATATCATATAGTGCATGCATATTGTTTTAGAATGCTATATCATAAATATACATACATTCTTTTTGCTCTTACGTACTTACATCAGGGGCAGAGCCCACTACCACACATGTGGGTATGTTTACATCAGGTGCAGGGGCTACTCCCGTTACTTCCATACCCCCCGCTCAGTCTGCAGGTTTGTATGAATAAACATCAAATATTTATTCATTTTATATATCCTTTAAATATTCATGTTATTTTATCGATATTTATTTTCTAGTTGGAGGGGATGCGTCCACGTCCGGGTCACCGGCTGTTCCTCATCGGAGGAACTATCATCCCGCTCGTGGTGCTTCCCGGGCCCAGGCCCGTGTTTCTGTCGCCGGAGGTATATATCGTGTTTCTGTCGCCGGAGGTATATATCACACTTCAATTTTCGTTAAACCTTGATTTCTTAATACCACTTTGTCTTAATATTGATTGTCTTGATTCTTGTAGACGCAGGGCATCCCCATCCCGAGAGGGGGGCTCGAGGCCTAAATCAGTCTCACAGGCAGAGGCCCGGCAGAGCTAGGCGGGCAGCATTCCCCCTCTTCTTTACCCCTGATTATCGCTATACTAGAGATTATGCCGAGTGGTTCGGCCGGATATGAGGGATGAGAGCCGACTCGTGAAGAAGTATCCACTTCACGTCGAGTGGGGCGACTTGCACCAGCGCTCATTCGCCCTCTTTTAGGATCAGGCTCGAATATTAATATATATTTCATTTGATTTATCTAATATATTTATTATTAACACTTGCAATTTAATAACATTGTTTTTTTGTATCTGCAGTTGGATTACGATTTTCAGCCTGTATCCGCTCTGATCACCCTGGGAGGGTGCTCGATCTTCACACTCTGTACCATGGCCTGATGAAGAACATGCAATCGAAGGTCCGATACAATAGGAACGAGCTGAAGATCGACTGCTATTCCCTGTGGATGGCGACCCCTGAGGTAGAGAGAGCGGCTCTCCTACATACTCCGGTCTTTGCAAGAGTCGACGTAGATACATGGCCTCTACTGTGTCAATATTTCGACTCTCAGCGCAAACATGTATGTATTTTAAATGTAATTCATATAAGTCTATGCTAGCGCTCCGGCCGTCTACAGACGCCAAATGCGGAACAAAAACTTTTTATCTGGCGCTATCGTATACTTTAACCCGGATCTGCCATTATTGCTAAACTAACAAACTGTAAAGAGTGTAGAAAGGTTATACCGAACGATCCGAGCCTTCGTTCTTTAACCATCATCCCATGCTCCGTTGCGGCTGCTCCGATCTCGTCGATCTCCGATCTGCTCGTCCAGGTGGCACCATGTCAATGATTCTTTAAACGGGCTCCCGCCTCTGATTTGAGGCAACTCGGTCTTCAAGTTTGCTAAAAGAGACGACCAAGAATGATGTAGAGAATGAGTAGATGACTTTGTCTCACTTCGTCTAAATCCGTGGACGATTGGTTAATGAAGTTGCCGAGAGAATCGGGTGATGGAATGAAATGAGCTGTGAATTCCATACACCGAAAACTATCATAATCTTTTGCAAATCAAAACTCAAGTGAGGAGGAGGAGAGGGGGCCGGCCATATATATGCAAAGAGGGAGGTAAGTGTAGGAGAGGGGGAGGTAACCATAAGAAAATATCATGTGTGAACACAAACAAATATCTCAAGTGTGAACACCAAGTGTGAACACACCAAAAGCAATCAATGAAAACACAACACCATTCTAACCTAGTCACCACCTTCTAGAACCTTCTAGAACCTTCTAGAAGCATGACCCACCCTCATCCAAGAAAAGATAAATCCATCTTTAACCGAATGTTAAAAGACGGCTGATAGAAAACTGGAAACTGGCAACTTCCAAAAGTGATCCTAAAACGAATTTCAGGATAACCCCGTAACTGTATAAATATATCCGTATTTGTATTACGACCGAATACAAATGCAACTGAGACAAAGATATTATATCTACTCAATATAATACTCGGATCCGGCTTAAACCAAAGCCGACCAGTATCATCTGCCCGAAAAATAACACGTGCGTAAACGCACGTGCATTTTCCGAACCCTGCCATAAAACCATACGGCCTCTACAA
Organism: Agapanthus africanus; assembly: GCA_030015575.1. NCBI lineage: Eukaryota > Viridiplantae > Streptophyta > Magnoliopsida > Asparagales > Amaryllidaceae > Agapanthus > Agapanthus africanus. Next base: position 687,343,863 of record CM057342.1, on the reverse strand, counting down.
CGTTTTGCCCGAACTTGGGAAACTATCTGTGGGGGACTCTAATGACTCGTCAGTACCCTAGCAGTGGGTTTAACCACAAACCGTCAGCGGCACTAGCTATGCGTAACGGCTACCCATGGACTGACCTTAAGGGAGGCCGATGAGCGAACTCATCCGGAATCCCTACTGAGCCTAACAGTGACAATGTATATACAGTCCGGTCCGTTCGTCTATGAGTATCGCATATCTGCCTAGGGGGCTAGTAACGTCAGACCCCCAATAGCAGTATAAGTCGTGTCGGAGTATAGCCCAATAACACCCTGAGATACCACTGGAGTACCTACCAGTAAATCTCCTGCCATGGCCATGGACTTTGTGTAATGGCTCTCCTAGACACAGTACGACCTCGCCCCCAATACCGGGAGAGACGAATCCCCTGCCGATCCGCTCACGTGCCTCCATATGGCTCGGGACTGTACCCAAAAACTACTTGTTTGCACGACTCCTTTGAGCCGTAGTAGGGTAGAAATCAAAGCACAGTAGGAACTCACACGAGACAAATGATGACCTCAGGTCGATGAACTAACCTGTACATATGTCACCAGGGAACTGCTATCTGACGATATGTATAATACCAACTAGCAGGTTCCCGGCGAGTCCTGTCCGGTGTACTCATAACCCAATGAGCACCTGTATACATCTTAGGTGATCCAACTGACACCAGTGGCTTGTGAGACCGGCCACCGCCCCTCGTCGGGGTCTCGACTGTACACACTAGTCTACTCCGGAGTATCGATGCCCTGTCTCGAAACTCCCACGACTAGGGACCACAATTAAGGATATGCGTATAAACTACCCAACTCTCACGTATATGATCGCCATCATACAGTTGGTAGTAAAGCAAGATTCTAAGGGCTCTATCAAAGTGTAACATGTAATCAGTCACCTGAACATGTACACGACTGATAAAGGCAAACCAGATAGCATACTATCATCTTGAGTAAGACTGTCCTACCGGTATAGGTCCTCCGCAATCATTATAATCACGTACCTGCGATCCAATAATTGACTATGAGGGCACTATCTCCAACAATCTCCCACTTGCACTCAAGGCTAATTATTGCGATGTCGACTACTCACAGCCCGTGTGAAACCGAACATCCAACTCCTCTACTAATCAGATTCACAAAGCCTGTTTGTAAAACTATTGTGTTCGAGAAATAGCCTCAGTGAGTGGATCCGCCTAGATGTTTCTTTCAATATCTTTCTTAATCTCAAGTTCGCGGAGAAAGCCATCTCCCGAATTGAGTAATACCTGTCTTAGAATATGTCTGGATATCTGATGGGACCTAGTTCATAAATGAACTCCAAACCCAAACTTCTTAGACTGTATCGATCACTGAATTTAATCAGTATCCGGCACCATGCCTCCTACAGTATCCTCTTGGACCACCTGTCCATAATATTGTCCCTCTTCATCAGAGGGAAAAACTATAACTCTGACAATCTCTCTGTCAACCATGTCACCTTTGAAGCCTGGAATGATAATCGTCTCCCGAAGGAGGCTACCGTCATCAAATCCGTAGAACATACACTTATGTTCTAAAACTGCTTCCTTATATTTCTCCAGGATTGGATTAATATAAACTCATTGCATCTAGTGAAAAAACATCTGGTGTGGTACTTGACATCTCATGATTGACTCAGTTGCCTAAGCAAGTGATCTGTCAATCATGCACATCTCTCTCCCCTTTAGTCTATACGACACCTTTAGAGAGGGTGACTCCATCACCTGCAGGTACACCACCATGCTAGGAGTCAACTATTCTAAAAACCATTAGAATACTGTCAAAGTACCCACATTGGGAAACTACCCAAATCCAGATCTAAAACCATAGATCCAGAAACCAGAATGTCAAATATTATATCCATATCCTGTCTGGAGAAACAACTGTGTGACGACCAAAGTACAACCGATCGTAGTATAGGAATTTTACTTCCTACTCTGTGTATGTTATCCAAATACCATGACATCACACCCTACTACCTTCTTAACAGATCTCCTATTCTGATAGAAGTCAAACCCATGACTGTCACATCAAAACTAGATGATCTATCTCCGCTATAACTGCTCTAGTCTATAAATAGACATAAGCTACTTGCCCACCATGCTTCCGCTGCTCCCACTGACTACGACAACCCTCCTATTGGGTCTCATAGCCTGGAAAAACAGTAGTGTCAAGTCTGGGTAGATAAAAACCTCCCTGTCACCGTCCTTGAGACTACCGAAGTACCTCTCGGGTGTCTGAGGTTACCCACCATATCTGCAGAGTGGCTATTGGAATGTCAAACCTGATTGAATATATAGGTCCTATTAAATTTTCCGTAATCGTTCGCGGTTCTGGAATCACTTCCAGTTCTACCATACTCCCACTACTGTTTTCTGAAAAAATCCATTTTACTAAAACTGTGGCGAGTTAAGAACAATATCACTATTGATCTTCCAAATGGTAGAATATCAACTCTCGTCATAGCCAGGGTCAACCCACAAACAGCCATTACATAAACGTGCCCTGAGTTATCCAGAGTCTGGTTTTAAGCATAAGCTGGACAACTCCCCGTACCTTAACATCTTTTAAGGTACGAACTATTCTATATCCAATATAGAAACTTTGGCACTTATTTAATTGGAACCATATTCAAATCATGCAGCTGTCTTCAGTGCATATCAAATTAATGGAAAGAGGCTAATCAGCATTACTCAACTTAAGCATCCATCCAATTATGAGTAACCTGAAAGAGAAACACGTTTCTCAAAACCATCACTATCATCTGAATACCAATCACAAGAATCTACATCTTCGATCTCTTTGAAGAATCCCGATACTTGTGATACCTGGTTCTCTACTTTATTCTTATACCCACAACTTCTCAAAACTTAGACCATGTATTTCTACGAAACACTTGTCTAAAAACTAGAGAAGTTATAAGTAAATAGAATATAGTACGAGGACCTACCCCTTTGTCCTGATGGACACTGGACAACATACAATACTCTGTATAAGTCCGCTGAGTTAAACAACTCAAAATCTGTGCGTCGTAGGTTGAAAACTGTACCCTGGCGATTTCCTCAAATATCACCAATTACAACGAATTCCGATATAATGAGGATAATCTCCTAATTCCTAATAACTTACTCCCACTCATCATCTATAAAACCACACAGATATGAGAATGAAACCTGGTAAATACATACCCTTGGAGTAAGTATCTAATTGGGAAACAGTTTTCTTTTAACAATGCACTGAAACATGAAAATGTTTCGTAGAGGTATCCTGGTATTCATAGTAATGTCTCTTCCATAATCCAATTCATGACTTCAACCGTATATTTTATTGTCATCTCTCCAAATCCCTTTATTTGTCTTTAGTCGTTACCTTCTGTACACCATCGTTAGGCTAAATGGTTTTCTTCCTTCCCTACCGTTCGGCACCAGCCTATGGTTTGGAAGAAGACTATCCAGTAAGCATAATAGGTGTACCCTCCTAAACCAAGGAGTACTCGTATCTTGAGAGAAGGTGATGATAAAAGACAACTGAATAATACCTTATTCCTTTAAAGGTGAAATAGGAGTGGCGATGAAGTACGCGGTTTTGGTCGCGAATGATATCAGTCGCAATTTACTTTGCCCTCTTTCTAATCCCTTTTATTTTGTCTTTACATATTACCTTCTGCACACCCTACTTAGGCTAATTGGTTTTCTTCATTCCCTACCTTTCGGCACCTACCTATGGTTTGGAATAAGACTATCCAATAAGCGTAATAGGTGTACTCTCCTAAACCAAGGAGCCCTCGCAACCTGAGAGAAGGTGATAATAAAAGACAACTGAATAAACCAATTCTATTTCTCCTGAACCTGGATCCATCCTCGAAAAAGTCCCTTCGAGTTCGTATATAACCATACGATGGATCTATCCAATGGAAGTGGATGTCCGCAGTAATACGGGTGTTCTGAGAAATTCAAAGGGTAAAAGAAGGAGTGGCAATGACTTATGCAACATAGACAATCCAAAAGCCGGTATTTTAAGAAGGTTCGGTCAACCTGGTTACTGAGTCATAGTCTAGGGTCGGTCAAAGGTCGCTGCCAAAGAGAGAGAGAAAAGAAACACTCTGCGTGCACTCTAACCTAGATCAGAATGGTTATCACTTTATCTAATCCGGAAACCTCCCACTGTCCTGTCAAATTCTCCTCCAAACCTAAAGAAGAATCAATCGGGATCACCCGAAGAGTAAACCAACTCATCAGTGGGAATCGGGATCCAACTCTCATCGCATGATAACGTGATGAAATGCATCAACGTTACTCATACTCCAGAAGGTATGCGCATACTTGGCAAGTTTCAGTTTCTTTAGAAACTCCCGATAAGATTTTTGCCCCATGCTCTTATAACCTTGGCGTTAGGTCAAAATGTCATAAGTCACATGCCAAGTTCTACCCGTCACTATCTTGTTAATTTGAACCCACCCGCACATGCCCTTGGCGTTAGGTCAAAATTGTAGAACGGCTGTCCCAAACCAACTCATCTATCTATGCAACAATTGAATACCCAGCAGCTACCAAACACTATGCCTTGGCGTTAGGTCAAAATACATAGCTTGAATACTACTGAATACCCAAAAGAAGTGACGGAGGGCTACGGCTGGTTTTTGACGAAAAACCTTTAACGTAGTGAACTTGATATCGCTGAAGGAACCTGATAGCCTTTTAAAAATATAGTGGCGAAAACCTTTTGCTAAAGAGGTCACTCCCGGTAAAGGGATCTCGGCTCTTTCCTCGTGGAATGAGGTGCAGGATATTCCACTGAATACCGCTATGCAAAGCAACATGTAATCGGCTATAGTGAAGTTATTACCCTGACGCAAACTTCTGCCCAAGGGGTCAGTCCCGGTGAAGGGATATCGGCCCTTGCCCCGTCGAATGAGGTGCAGGATATTCCAACCGAATATCTCTATGCAAAACAAAAGGAAACGTCTTTGCAATAACACTTTTTAAATTGTTCCAACAACTGCAAACATGTTTTTTTTCCTTTGCATTGATCAGAATCAACGCAGTCCCATCAATCAATCACACCAGAAAAGAACGAAAATAAAATGTACGTATATGCCATCCGCATTCGTCACTGGGTCCCGTCATCACCCGTTAGGTTACTTAATTAACGACAGAGCGGGGACTGGACTAGCGTGGGTGTAAAACATATACAACATCTAATAGTATATAAACCAATATACAATAATCGCTCCAGGCTTGATAATATGCAACATTACAGAAAAGTAATAAGCATCACAGAACAAAACAGATAATCTGGGATCCCCGAGTTTCATAGAGCCGCTGCTGAAACCCGACGTTCCCCTGTCGTGCGGATAGCCTGTGCAATGAAACCTAGACCCCTACGGGTGCGGCAAGTTACCCGCCAAAACCTGAAGCGAGGCAGCCCCCTACAGCATAGTGAATGGACCAACCTGCACTTCACGGAATCCGGTAATCTTGGGCACCCCTCCTTGGGTCAACCTGTACCCCTACGAGTGCGGCGAATAGTCTGCCAATTCTAGAGTGAGGCCCCTCTGCCTCTCAAAGCCATGAGATGTGGACCCGTTGCCCCTCAGAACCCGGCTATCCGTGCACTCCATCACGGGGCAAAACCTAGTACAGTAATGAAAAATAGTACTACAGGTACATCGACCGCAACCTGGTCGTGCCCCAAAAGAATATTATACAACAGGCAGTGACGGCAGTCCACAAGTTGGACGCTCGTCCCGCAATATCAAATGTACAAATAAACTCAAACTGCACTATCATTGCACATTGCTATCCACCACGACAAATCCGCAACATCACAGTACAACACAGAACATCAACGCGAATGTCACGTTATCAAACCCGTCTAAAAAAACTATAGCAATCAGACGCGGTTTACCGATCAAATGACATTCCCGGTCGGAGATATAATGTACGCACTGTAAACTAACATGTTTAAATTTCGATCGACTAAATATCACAAAGTGGGCCCCACGAACAACTGGTGAACAGTAACAAAATCTGGGCCCAAAAGATATATATCAAAAACCCCAATTTCCAGAGAAGAATACATTGTGCAAGTTTGGGGGCGTGATCACTCAGAACGGCCGCGGATGCGCGGCCAAACCATGGGTTTGGCCGGGATTCCGCGGCAGTCTTGTCGATTCATGTGCCCAAATTTGTACGGTGTTCTTAGAAAACCCTGCACAACTTTCTGTGATATGTAGAATAATTTTAGGACATCATTTAAAATCGACAGAAACTGTGAAGCTTGGATTTTGCAGTTTTTGATTTCCGGTTCGATCGATATTTTAAACGCGTTAGCACAAGTTAGTAAAGCAAAATGGTGAGACTCTGATACCACTGTAAGTCTACGCTAGCGCCCCGGCCGTCTACAGACGCCAAATGCGGAACAAAAACTTTTTATCTGGCGCTATCGTATACTTTAACCCGGATCTGCCATTATTGCTAAACTAACAAACTGTAAAGAGTGTAGAAATGTTATACCGAACGATCCGAGTCCTTCGTTCTTTAACCATCATCCCACGCTCCGTTGCGGCTGCTCCGATCTCGTCGATCTCCGATCTGCTCGTCCAGGTGGCACCACGCCAATGATTCTTTAAACGGGCTCCCGCCTCTGACTTGAGGCAACTCGGTCGTCAAGTTTGCTAAAAGAGACGACCAAGAATGATGTAGAGAATGAGTAGATGACTTTGTCTCACTTCGTCCAAATCCGTGGACGATTGGTTAATGAAGTTGCCGAGGGAATCGGGTGATGGAATGAAATGAGCTGTGAATTCCATACACCGAAAACTATCATAATCTTTTGCAAATCAAAACTCAAGTGAGGAGGAGGAGAGGGGGCCGGCCATATATATGCAAAGAGGGAGGTGAGTGTAGGAGAGGGGGTGGTAACCATAAGAAAATATCATGTGTGAACACAAACAAATATCTCAAGTGTGAACACCAAGTGTGAACACACCAAAAGCAACCAATGAAAACACAACACCATTCTAACCTAGTCACCACCTTCTAGAACCTTCTAGAAGCATGACTCACCCTCATCCAAGAAAAAATAAATCCGTTTTTAACCGAATGTTAAAAGACGGCTGATAGAAAACTGGAAACTGGCAACTTCCAAAAGTGATCCTGAAACGACTTTCAGGATAACCCCGTAACTGTATAAATATACCCGCATTTGTATTACGACCGAATACAAATACAACTGAGACAAAGATATTATATCTACTCAATATAATACTCGGATCCGGCTTAAACCAAAGCCGACCAGTATCATCTGCCCGAAAAATAACACGTGCGTAAACGCACGTGCATTTTCCGAACCCTGCCATAAAACCATACGGCCTCTACAACGTTTTGCCCGAACTTAGGAAACTGTCTGTGGGGGACTCTAATGACTCGTCAGTACCCTGGCAGTGGGTTTAACCACAAACCGTCAGCGGCACTAGCTATGCGTAACGGCTACCCATGGACTGACCTTAAGGGAGGCCGATGAGCGAACTCATCCGGAAACCCTACTGAGCCTAACAGTGACAATGTATATACAGTCCGGTCCGTTCGTCTATGAGTATCGCATATCTGCCTAGGGGGCTAGTAACGTCAGACCCCCAATAGCAGTATAAGTCGTGTCGGAGTGTAGCCCAATAACATCCTGAGATATCACTGGAGTACCTACCAGTAAATCTCCTGCCATGGCCATGGACTTTGTGTAATGGCTCTCCTAGACACAGCATGACCTCGCCCCCAATATCGGGAGAGACGAATCCCCTGCCGATCCGCTCACGTGCCTCCATATGGCTCGGGACTGTACCCAAAAACTACCTGTTTGCACGACTCCTTTGAGCCGTAGTAGGATAGAAATCAAAGCACAGTGGGAACTCACACGAGACAAATGACGACCTCAGGTCGATGAACTAACCTGTACACATGTCACCAAGGAACTGCTATCTGACGATATGTATAATACCAACTAGCAGGTTCCCGGCGAGTCCTATCCGGTGTACTCATAACCCAATGAGCACCTGTATACATCTTAGGTGATCCAACTGACACCAGTGGCTTGTGAGACCGGCCACCGCCCCTCGTCGGGGTCTCGACTGTACACACTAGTCTACTCCGGAGTATCGATGCCCTGTCTTGAAACTCCCACGACTAGGGACCACAATTAAGGATATGCATATAAACTACCCAACTCTGACGTATATGATCGCCATCATACAGTTGGTAGTAAAGTAAGATCCTAAGGGCTCTATCAAAGTGTAACATGTAATCAGTCACCTGAACATGTACACGACTGATAAAGACAAACCAGATAGCATACTATCATCTTGAGTAAGACTGTCCTACCGGTATAGGTCCTCCGCAATCATTGCAATCACGTACCTGCGATCCAATAATTGACTATGAGGGCACTACCTCCAACAATTTATTGTTTATTATATAATTTATTTTTTTGTGTTGCTTAATTAGAAAACTAAATCTGAATGTGTTGTGCAGAAATAGGCGGATCAAAATAAAGATAATAGAAAGTCGGCGAAGAGGGGTCGCCCCACTTATACAGGTGGTTCGAGAAATATTACTCGTGCTATGGAGGTATCGGTAAATCATAATAGATCTATTTTAATATAATGTGAACTTAAGAGTTATTTTATAATAAATATAAATTTTTGGAGAATTGCAGAGAGCTCAGACCCTGGCGTAGGGTGGTACACCGAGCGTGCCGTCCGCGTATCTTGCCGTCCACGACACTTCGACAGATCCCGCCACGGGCGAGTTTCGATACCCTGACACCGCTACCCAGGAGTATTGTGTAAGTGTTAATATTTATTCTACCCCTATTTGAAATTTTTGTTTTGAAAAGTTCAAATTTAAATGATATACTTATATTTTACTGGTTAATGTGGATGTAGGAGTGGATGGTTGAGAATGCCGAAGCATCGGGGATCGATTTTACTGGACAGAACGATCCGATGCTGCTGACCCCAGTCCTAGACGCCGCACACGGAGGACACCACGGAGGTTGGGAGAGAGGTCGGGGACTGGGTCCTAGCAGGGCCCATATGAGGTTGGACTCCACTCCGATGGTTACTTTCTCTATCTCCCGTGAGCGATGTCTAGAGCAAGAACTTGACACCTTGAAGGCCACCGTCTAGGAGTTGAAGGAGATGATGGTATGTATACTACTTAATAGTAAAATATTATGTCATATTATAGATAGCAACATATCCAATATTAATACGTAGCCTGAGCTTATTTGGTTGTAGACTTAGCTTTGATTAATCATACATATATAGAACTGTGTAATTAAAATAAACTACGGTTTTCCAAACTAGATATTCATAGATTGGGGTTTCGCAATAACCTGATAATGATATGAATTCGACTAATATACAGTTCTTACTCGTTTATTAGACGCAAAACTAAACAGACGCGACAGGGTACTTCGGCTGAGGCTCCACATGCATCTCCTTCGGCTCCTACAGCTCCACAGCCCGCTCAGACTCCCGCAGCTGCGGCTCCGCAAGCCACTACCTCGGCTACGGTTGCGCGGACCAGCTCTACTGCTCCACAGCCCACTCAAACTCTCGCACCGTCTGCATTGCTCGAGTTGTTGACTCAGGGTTTATCCGAGGAGCAGATGCGCCAGATTACAGCGATTATCAGAGATGGAGCTGGACCGAGCTAGGGTATCTTTTTGATTTTTATATTTTAAATATGTATTTACTTATATGATACATATTGTATATATTTTGGACGATATTGGTGGTGTTCATATTGATTTAGATTGATATCGTATTCTGCTTGTTGATTTCTTTTATATATTATGCGTGAGATATTAATTATGAATACTGTTGTATATATTCTGCTTGTTGATTACTTTCATATATGATGTATATATTATTGTGCACAGGGCGAGGAAAAAACATGCATCCTTTTTTTAAAAAAAACCCTGATAATATGTCCCTACGGATTAATCCGTAAGTACAAATATTGCACCTACCGTTTAATTCGTAGGGTCCAGCTTTGTCCCTACACATTTATCCGAAGGGACAATATATCAGGATACCTGATATTTTGACCCTATGGACTCAGTAACAGAGGTCATGTTTGTCCCTACGAAGTAATCCGTAGGAGCATAGCTTTACCCCTACAAATTTACCCGTAGGGGCAAAATATCAGGTATCCTGATAATTTGCCCCTACACATCTGTACCTATGCCTTAAGCCGTAGGGGCATATTTTTGTCCCTACAGATTTCTCCGGAGGGGCAACTATTTTATTTTATAAACCGATAAATTAAGTAAATATGTTGTCCATACAGTGAAATCCGTAGGGACAAATACACCTATGCATTAAGCCGTAGGGGCAAATATTTCACCGTGGGAGCATGTTTAAGACTAAGATTTGCACCTACGACGTATTTATGCGTCCCTACGAATATATCCGTAGGGGCAGTGAAAGATTGACCCAATTTTAATAGACTCCATAAATCTAGCTTCAACTAATTAGAAGTTCATGTAGATTAAGAACATAGATGGATAAGAATCTGTACCCCTTTTCACAACATAGTAGATTTCATGTGATCGATCGACATATAACATCCGCTATTATAGTGCAAAAGAAATGATTTCTTTTTATTTTGAAATTGATTGTGACCTCTTCAAGAAGAATCAATAAAAAATATTTAAAAAATCCAACAAAAATTCTTAAGCTCAATTAATCCATCAGTCATTATATAAAAATAAAAACTAACCCACTGATTAATTAAAACTACCTGGGTTAATATTATGGTTTTTAAATGAAAAATTTTTAAAGCACAAATAAGATAATTGAAATTTGACATATAGAGAAGGAGCTGCATGTTTTGTTAGGAGAAGGATTAGAGCTTTGCATGGGGTACATAGCGCAGGTTTTTATCATGTTTTTAGGGTTTTGTCCACTGGAGAGGTTGATGAAGAAGAGAAAGGACATGAGGAGGAGAAGGTAGTTTGGCCATGGCCAACTCAAAACTAACGAGAATAAATTAGGGAGGAATAACTTGTAGTGTATATATATTGAGCTTTTCGGACTTCTCAGCTTTTATTTTTGGGTAAATTGTTAAAAACCCCATCCAGGTTTTCCCACTTACAAAAACCCTCTGGCCTCGAAGTGGATGTCAAAACTCTCCAGCAAAATTTTCATACAGTATCTAGTATCTGTATAGTTGTCTGCTAAATATAAATAGATCGTTGGGAACGGCATAATATCATAAAATAACTAGATATAGCAGACAATCATACAGATACCGCAGACCAGGGGAGTTTCGTCATCTGGAAAATCTGCTTGGTTCTTTTTTGTTGTTGATAATTTACCCTTTATTTTTTGATATAATTTGGACTTGCTGCCTTGTTGTGTAACTTGTTCATATGGCTTCCATTTGGAAGCTTGCTGTTAAATTTTATTTCGGTGATCGTCTTGATAAAGTTCTACTGTTGGATTTATCGGTTGCATACACTTTGAAGTTAATTTACCACTAATCTGAATATTAAATATCTCTCTGCATGATTTTGTGTATCAAACAAAAATTTATAAATCAGCGGGTTTGCACTAATTAATATGGTTGCAACAAGAAATCAACAAATGTTGCGCGCTGCATGTGATATCCAAAAGTAGTACCATGACCGTTTCCTAAAGCTGCAACATTTATTGCAGATATTTTGGTTGCTACAGAATATTAGTACCTTTTTGCGGTTTCGTTTCCATTTCCTTTCAAGTTTGCAACACTGAAAATGATGGTTTATTTTGCAAGAATGAATGTCGGTCTAAAGAAATCAATCAAAAATTGTTCAATAGAAAGAAATCAATCACCAAATCAAGCATTGTCTACTCAAACAAAACCAATCTAACTAAACCCTCACAAGCAACAATTACATTCTTAATAATTATCACAAACTTGAAAATAAAATAGAAATAGCGAAATCATGATACTATATATATATATATATATATATATATATATATATATATCATTCACAACTCGAACAAACCTTGATTATTTCATAAGGAACACACAAACTACAACTCTTAATGATCACCTTCAACCTCTCCCAGCAACTTCATGTGCCCTGCTCTGAATCCCCTGCCCGACCTCCTTCGTTTGCTGCCCGACCTGCCCGGCCGCCTCCGCCAGCCGTCTCTTCACCCTCTCCAAACTCTCCATCGAAAACGCTCCCCCGACCGCCTCCGCCGCCCACGACAGCGCAGCCAGGGCGGTCACCCCCGACGCCCCCGACGCCGAAAACCCGAACAGGACCAGCCCCAGCAGCCCTGCGGCCGGAGCGAGCACAGGGCTGAAGAGGAGAAAGAGGGGGAATGCGGCGGTTAGGCCGACGACGGTAGCGGTCAGGGTGAGGCCGGAGAGGGTCAGGAGGATGCCGCCGACTGGGAATAGGGTGGCGACTGCGACGGCCTGGGATGAGGTTGCGGTTAGGGTTTCATCACTGCTTTGGTGCTCTGCCATTGCATGCAAATTAATGTTAGTATCAAGAAGGGTGAAGCTATGAGGAGGAAGATGAAGTGGTCGGTTTAAAAAGCGAGGAAAGGGAGTGACACGTATGAGGGGGTTGACACGTGGGAGTCAGGTGGAGCTTGATGGGGCTTGCATGGACAACAAGTTGTGGGTTTGAGATTAGTATGCTCGGTTGTCACGTTTCTAGCATGTGAGGGGGCTAACGATTAAAGTACAACACTTTTTTATGAGTCGACCAGACACGATCCATACCCCTTGTTAAAATCGAGGCCTGGTATAGGTCTATTTAGACTTAGACCCATCCAGAACCAAACCTGTTAACAAGTCTGTAACCTGGTGTTGATTTATGGAGATCACTTCCTGCAGACGTCTAAAGAAGAAGGAGCAGACGTCTGGACATACACCAAGAAACAAGCCAAAAGAACAGAGCAAATGCAGACGTCCGGTGGCAAAAGTGCAGACGTCTGTCAAATATTCGAAGCAGTCACTAAGCACAAGCAGACGTCTGACCAAGGAGTGACAGACGACTGCCAAAGCGTTGAAGTTAACAATAGAGAGTAGGCAGATGTCTGGACATCCTTGTTCAGACGTCTGTTGACGGGATCTCTGTGCGAATCGAATATTTACTATATTCTATTGAAATCTAATTTAAATAGATTTAGGGCTATATGTAGCGATCTCTCATATGATAAAAAGTGCTGGTATTATTGATCATTGTATAGAGAGAATATGACGGCTAGTTTCAAGAGTTTAGAGAGATTTGAGAGAAACCTTTTAACGTTTGCTTTTGGTGTAAAGCTCGATTCAAAGTTCTAGTAGACGTTTGCACATTCCGCTCTGCCGGGAACTAGCTATACGGTGGGTGAATCTCGTTAACAAATCCTTTGTTTCTGGTTTGTGATTCTTTTGTTCACACTTTTATTGTTTGTCTTTTGTTAGTATTGCGTGGATGCGTGGTTGTTAGTCGTAGTATTATTCCGTATATTGACTGTCTCCGCTATTGTGGTTGTTTATACCACAACAACTAGTATCACAGCCTAAGGCTTGACATGGACCTACGGTTCTTCGACTCTACAATCTATGTTAACGCTGGGTAACGACATTTGTGTCTTTTTTCCCATCTTTTAAGATTGTAGTTTTGAAGGTGTTGGTTCAGATCGAAAGAGAAGTTGAGTTTGCTATGACAGTAGACGAAAAATGGCGGAGGACAAGATAAGAATCGAGAAATTCAATGGTCATAATTATGGTTGGTGACGCATGCAGATGGAGGACTATCTATACCAAAAGAATTTGTGTCTTCCGTTGTTAGGCGAAAAGCTCGAGAAGATATCCGATGAGGCATGGTGTCACGACCCGAAATTGGCACATGACCAACACTTAAATCACATGAAGTCAATAGGACCCCACATTAACTTAAGTAAACCAAATATCAGGAATCTAAACCATTTTAAAAGAATTAGTGGATGTGAAGTTTTGAAAAGAGTTTTACTAACATGAATCAAGTTTGGTTTAAAATATTATTATCGTTTAAAACTCGGGCAGCGCCTCCTTTGTAATTTTTGATAAAACAGGCACAATAGATATATAATAAAGCATCCCTAATACGGGAACAAAAATCAACGCTCAACGACAGATCAACAACCACGCAAGTATACATACGACGTCTCGGCGAAGGATCAAGATACGGAAAGTAAATAGAATAGATATACATCAAGTCGACTCCAAACGAGTCCGACACCCAAATTCAAAAATTGGGCCGCAGATTTATTCCATATAGCCGCAAATTGTGGTTCTAACATGATGGTTTTGCTTCGTGTTTCTGTGGGTGTCTTCTGGTGATCCTGTTAGGTCAATTATATATGCTAAATATTTTATAAAGATCCTAATTCATCCCAGATTTGATTTCAACACTAAAACTTTACAAAACCCCCATTTTTCTGACATCAATCATAGAATCCAGAAACATTAACACTTTGATAATCTGAAAAAGAAGGATTTTTTTTTACTTATTTGGATGGATCACCAAGGAAGTTCAGCTCTTGAGATATGTATTTGAGGCTTCTTGAAGTTATGTTGATTTTAGCTTGAGCTCTTGAACAATTTAGATGGGCAAGTTGATGCAAGATTCATGATTTTTGAATGATGGAAGCTAAAGTAATTTGAGTGAGGGTTGAAGGAAGTTTTTGTTCAGTTTAGAAGAGATATCATCATATGAATTTGGAGATGAAGGAGGAGGTGTTGAGACAAGGTGCAGAGCAAGGAGGAAGTGTTGGCTTCCTTAAGTATAACATAGTATGGTGTATGTGTGAAGATTTGACGACTTAACATATATTAATCACCCTCTTAACAATTAAATATCTTTTTACAAGTATAAACCTTCTGCAAATAATTATTTCTACAAATAAATACCAAAATCTTAATAACACATTTTTTTATCATTATTTAAAATTTTAAAATAACATTTAAAATTTTTCTGAAATGTTACAATATCTCCTTAAATAAATTCGATCTCCGAATTTAAATTTAAACCCCAAATCTTAAAACATTTCAATACATCAAGTCCACGAGTTCCGAAGTTTCACACAAGCTCAAAATGCTATATAATGCGTGATAACCGTTCAAATATCATATGTGCAAGCTATCACATCCAAATGGATCGTGCACAAATAGAAAAACTCATTAATAAAACATCATCGAAATCCTGTGCCAATCATTTACACTAAAATCCTAAAATCTCATAATGCAAAGTGTATGCATAAGGAGTAAACGTGTGAAACCCAGATAACTAGAACTCTAACACTCGCTACGCTAACCACACTAGCTACGGCATGACGTGCAATACATGAAACAAAGTCAAATGCGATGTACATACACAAATACAACATCCAGTGCATTTAGTGTATACAAAACAATACTTAAATGCAACTGGTGTGCATGAAAAACAAAGAGCGATACTCCGCTCATCAAAATATCGAGACCAAAACAAAGGTGATGTCCAGATCACCAAAATATCAAATCCAGAACAAGGAGTGGTACTCCGATCTCCCCAAAACACAAATCAAAATACAAATCAACGTAACTGACATTGAAGCATACATGCTTCAACATCGAAAGGTGCATGGGCACTCGGAGCAGTCAGAGCAAGAATTCTCGCTTGCTGCTCATGGCCTGACATCCTCTATCTCTGGATCCTTGTCCTCTTTGCATAGGAGCACTATATCCTCTACTCATTCGATTCCTAGATGAAACATGAGTAATCACCGGTGGAGGGGGAAAAGAAAACGAAGCGGCGCGTCGGGTCGCTATCCTGTTCTGACACCTGGCAGGACAGTTCTTGGATTTATGACCGGGACTCAAACAATTAAAACACAACTGGGCTGGCCTCTGCATCCTATCGGTGTCGAATGGCTGCTCTCGAGGCCATCCACTCATATCACCACACTCTTGCTCCACAGATGGAGTCTCAACTCGACCCTGCTTTGGCTCTGAAGTCGCTCCAATCTCAAAATAACGTTCCTCAATCTGTCACGCCCCGCTTCCCAGTGTACGGCGAAGTGGACGCGACGAGGCCCGCTACGTATATACTCAGAAGTATATACGCTAATCGTAACTAAGCAATATAAAGTAAATCACAAGAGACGAATAATATAGAAAATAATAGCAACTTTTATTAATAACATTCTTTGTACAATGCAGGAAAAGAAAGTACAACTGGAATGAAAAGCAATGCCTAAACAGTGGCATAACAGAAAATGAAATAAACTGGAAAGAACAAGGTACAGTAGCTAGAGCTCTGGATATTCCTGGAACTGCTCCAAATCTTCACCGGTGGGCTCGATCTCAGCTTGGTCCAACGCACCTGACGACATTCAAAGAAGAAGGAAATAGAATGTCGTCAGCGAACAGGTCGCTTGGTAAGTCCCAAAGAAAAAGAAGAATGAGAATGACGGAGTAACAGTATTCTCTAAACTATTGTATTGTTGAATATTATGGAACCTTGTATAACGCTGTTGTTTGTAGCTTGGTACAGAAGGATGCCAGTGTATACGAGGGGGATCTCTATATGCTAGAGATCAGGGCAAAAGGAAAGTACAAGGAACCGTTATGCCACGGTACAACAGCAAAAGAATTCAGATTAGGTGACTTAATCTGACCACCTCGTGCCACCTTTAACACCTTCCGTACCAATCTACCCCTTAAACCCCGTAGTGTTTTAACAGTATTGTAGTATTGGAATATGTAAGTTGGATGACTGACCAAAACCATGATATCAGTAATCATGTTGCAACTGTATAATCAGGTAAATGGAATATCAGGATAATGGATGAATATCCATGGTTTGATTCAGTCAAAAAGAATATATTGTTAACTGGATTCAGGGTTTCATGTATTCAAATTGTATTGGAATATAAAAGAATATAGATTGACTTGAATCATATTCAAGTCAGAAATAGTCAGACTCTAACCCGAGTCAGACTAAAAGAAGAGAATTTGAAGTTCAATATTAGCTAGGGGCCTTATTGTAATTTGTAAAACTTGAGGGGGTTTTATGTAAAAATACTTTTGTATAGTTTTCAAAATACACCTCAAGTATTTAATAATCGTCTTTATTGTTATAATGTATGTGAATTTTATTTGTGTTATTCTCGTGAATATATCATAATAAAAGTATTAATTGTTTTATCTGAAATTCATGGTATTTTAGTGTAACTTTTAATCTTGTAATTTTTTAGAAAAATGTGGAAACTTTATATTATGATAAAATAGGGTTTTAAATGATGATTATATATATATTAACACATGAATAATTTTAAATAAATATTTTATTTTCAAAAAATCTCATTTTCCTTAAATGTCGTATTTTAACCCTTCGAGACCGAATGCTCCTTGCGGAGGTCTGAATCTCGCACTACTAGCCTGCGGGTGCACGATGAACCATACTATCCCTAACAGGTTCCCCAAAAGTGGGTTGTAGCGGCGCTTTGCTTAGGTTTATAAATACTTTTCATTTGGGAAAACGGTTTTATAAATATGGGGTATTTATTTGCAAAAGAGTACAGTTTTCCGTATTTTAGTTATTAGGGTTTTCTAAACCAACTAGCCTATTTCTAAGGTCTAAACGATGAGTCATTAGAAGCCTCAAATCGCCTCTTCACCGTCAATTGCGGCCAGGTAAGTGCCAGGTAAGTGGGAAGGAACCACAGTCGTGGGCCTAATTAAAAACCACTAGCCTTAGACACACTTGCCTAGGCACCACAAGACAGTTTAGATAAACGATCGATGTCCATGACCAATCGTGGTTTTCATTTTATTAAAAGATTTTATCTAGAAAAGTTTATAACTTAAAGCTTTAAATAAAGATTAGGGTATTTTAGTGAAAAGTTCTGTAATTTCGTATTCTGTGTTTTGATATCTATCAATTAGGGTTATATTGAGTGTGTGTAGGAGTAGGTCATTACCCCGTGACTTATTTTAAGTTTTGGTGAAGTTTAAAGGTAAAACATGACAAGTTAAAGTTGAAGGTATTAAAGTGCAAGAATACGGTATTTAAAAACGTTATCATTTTATGTGTGAAATTTCATTCAAATTGGGTTCTACAAGTTTAGTGATCAAGATAAACCTATTTAGGAGTGGGGGAATTAATTAAACTAAGAAAAATGAACTTCATGGTATTTTTATGAAAAGAATACGGTTTTGCAAAGAAGTTATCATTTTATGTGAAAAAGTTTGATTAAATTGGTTTATGGGTGATTAATAGTCAACAAGCATATGGGTAGATAATATGTATTAGGTGACAAGTGGAAATTTAGAGAAAAACCGAATCGGAAATCGATTTGTCCGATTTCCGTCGGGTTCCAAAAAGTCGTATTTTTATCTTAAAGAAAAGAGAGATAGAAGGAGGTGGGACTTACGATTTGGACAAGCTAAGGAAGCTAGAGGTCGTGGTGGTTGTCGATTCGTTGAAAACTGTTAGGTCCACGTTACCTCTCCCGGTACTTTCGGGGTTGCGGAAACGGTAAAACAAAAATTTTTCTAAGGTTTGTAACATGGACCGTAAAAGCCGGATCTTTGCTAAACTATAAACTAGCAACCTAACAAGAGATGTATCTACTCGGTTAGGGGTTATACCTCAACTTGAACTCCTTCACTTCTAGTTGTTGTTCTTCTATGATGTTCTTCTCTTCTTGTTGTTCTTTTCATGGCTTGCTCAAAGGTTGATCCGGACTTCGGTCACCTCCGCGGCCTCCTTGAGTCGAAGACGATCCACCCGAGAGATGTACGCCGAGCTCCACCTCAAGCCGAGGTAACTAGGGCAAGGAGATTGCTAATCTAGAAGCCCTAGGTTGTGTAGAGAGGATGTATGGATGTGTTTGTCAAGTGAAAACCTTTTTCTCTCAACACATGAGATCAAAGGAGAAAACAAGAGGAGGAAGAAGAAGGAGGTTTTTAGCAACCATGGAGCTTCTCCTTTCAAGAGAGAGAAAGAGAATAATGTTATGATAAGCTTAACCAAGAGAAAAGCTAACCATGGTTGCAATAATGCAAAAACCACATCATTACTAATTCCATCAAGATAAAGTTGATGGCTACAATTGAAATGACCATTATCATAATCCAAAAGAAAATGGAAAAGAAAAGAAGAGTGTGGAATCCTCTTGAAAGTCAATGGTCAACTCGGTCAACCGGTCAACAAAGTCAAGAGGGGTCAACGGGGTCAAATGGTCAATGCAATTAGCCATCATAAGATTATCACTAATAGGATTAGTAAATGATGTCCGCTGCTCATAATGGTTTTGACCAAACGAACTGTCAAAACCCTAATGAGCCTGCCACATAATGGTTTTGGCCGAACCAACTGCCAAAACCCTAATGAGGCACCTCCTCCTTCATCGCTCCAGAAAACTGTGCATACACACCTGCATCCGTATTCCGTAGAATGCGGATGCACAGAAGACAAAACAAATCCATCCATGCAATACTAGGATCCGGCTTAAACCAAAGCCCACTAGTATTGCCTGCCCGAACACCATACGCACACAAGTGTACGTAAGTGATCGCAGCCCTGCCGTAAAACCATACGGCCTCTACACGTTTCGCTCAGTGCAGGGAAACTCTCTGTGTGGGACTCTAAAGACTCGACACTACGCTGGCAGTGGGTTTAACCACAGACCGCAAGCGGCACTAGCTGTACGTAACGGTCCCCAGGTAGATGTCGATAAGAAGGCCGATGAGGTACACCCATCCGAACTCCTACTGAGCCTGTATGTGACAATCTCCGTACAGTCCGGTCTGTTCGTCTGATACATCGCATGGCGGGCCTAGGGGGGCGGTAAACGTCAGTCCCCTAATAGCGGTACAAGTCGTGTCGGAGTGAAGCCCAATACACCCTGAGATAACACTGGAAACCTACCAGTATATCTCGCTTGCCCTGGCCAGGGACTACTCGTGTAATGGCTCTCCTAGACACAGCGCGATGTCAACCCCCAATACCGGGAGAGACGAATCCTGTCTAACCGTCACTGCCTCCAAGTGCTTCGGGACTGCTCCCAACTACTACCTGTTTGCACGACTCAGTAGAGCCGTGGTAGGGTAGTAATCAAAGAACAGTGGGAACACACTCGAGGCGAAGTGACAGTGTCAAGTCAGCGGACTAAGCTGTACTCATGTCACCTGGGAACTGATAACTGACGATAGGTATAATACCAACCATCAGTTCCCGACGAGTCCTGTCCAGTGTACTCATAACCTAACGAGCACCCGCATACTATCTCAAGTACGACGTACTGACGGCTGTGGGACAGACCGTCTCCCGTGCTGGGATGAGAAGCGCATACGCTAGTCTACTCTGGAGTATCGATGCCCTATCTCGATACTCCCACGACTAGGGACGTGTATAAGGATGTGCTTGTAGATTACCCAGCCCCCACGAGTGTGATCGCCATCACAACGCCGGTAATCAAGCAAAGATCCTAAGGGCTCTACTAATGCGTATAGGTGATATAATAAATAAACACACATGTACACATTAAAGCAGAGACAAACCAAGTAGCATACTACTATATTGAGCAAGATTGTCTGTACAACTGTGAATATCCCAAGCTTCCATCAAGTAATATACATACTAGTATGATACAGTAATGGCCTCTAGGGCATATACACCAACAATCTCCCACTTGCACTAAGGCCATGTACTGGCGTATCGAAGACCTATCATCTCGATCAGCCGCTCGAACTGAGTCTGGGGTAAAGCCTTCGTGAATGGGTCCGCAGTGTTGTCCTTTGTGTCCACTCTCCGCACCTCGATCTCCTGTCGATCAATGATCTCCCTGATCAGGTGATACCGCCTTAAGATGTGCCTGGATTTCTGATGGGACCTTGGTTCCTTCGCTAAAGCTATAGCCCCATTGTTATCGCAATACAAAGGTATTGGGTCAACAATGGACGGAACCACCTGAAGTTCACTAATGAACTTCTTAATCCAGACCGCCTCTTTTGCGGCATCGCTTGCAGCAATGTATTCAGCCTCCATCGTCGAGTCTGCGACGGTATCCTGCTTGGAACTCCTCCAACATACCGCCCCTCCGTTGAGGGTAAACACAAAACCCGAGACGGACTTGCTATCATCTTTGTCACTCTGGAAGCTTGAATCGGTAAAGGACTCGACCCTAAGGTCTCCATTACCGTAAACCAGGAACATCTCCTTAGTCCTTCTCAGGTACTTGAGAATGTTCTTCACTGCTGTCCAGTGGTCCTCCCCTGGGTCCGACTGATACCGGCTTACCGTGCTCAACGCGTAAGCTACATCTGGTCTTGTACATAGCATCGCATACATTATAGATCCTACCGCCGAAGCGTAGGGTATAGTGCTCATGCGAACCCTCTCCTCGTCAGTCTTAGGAGACATCTTCTTGGAGAGGGTAATTCCGTGCAATGCGGGTATGTTACCGCGCTTGGAATCCTCCATACTAAATCTCTTTAGTACGGTCTCTATGTACCTGGACTGCGAAAGTCTCAATAGTTTCTTGGATCTATCTCTATAGATCTTGATCCCCAGAATGTACGAGGCATCACCCAGGTCCTTCATGGAGAACCTTTGTGACAAAAACAGCTTGACCGATTGTAGCATAGGAATGTCATTTCCTATCAGAAGAATGTCGTCCACGTACAAGACTAGGAATACGACAGTTCGTCCTACAATCTTCTTATAAACACAGGGTTCATCTTCGTTCTTGATGAAATCAAATTCCTTGATTGCCTCATCAAAACAGATGTTCCAGCTCCGCGATGCCTGCTTTAATCCATAAATGGATTTAAGCAACTTGCACACCTTTCCGCTGCTCCCACTGTCTACGAAACCTTCTGGTTGATCCATGTAAACGCACTCTTCCAAACAACCGTTTAGGAAAGCCGTCTTCACATCCATCTGCCAGATTTCATAGTCATGGAAGGCAGCAATGGCAAGTAAGATCCAAATGGATTTGAGCATAGCCACCGGAGAAAAAGTCTCGTCATAGTCCAAACCAGGTCTTTGACGGAAACCTTTTGCAACGAGTCTAGCTTTATAGGTTTCCACCTGCCCATCTACACCAAGTTTCCTTTTGTAGATCCATTTGCATCCAACGGGTTTTACCCCAGATGGAGCAATATCCAAGGTCCACACTTTATTGGCGTACATGGACTCCATTTCGGATTGCATTGCTTCCTGCCACTTATCAGAGTCCCTACTGATAATGGCCTGCCTGAAACTGGTAGGGTCATCTTCTTCCAAGATGCAATCCTCTCGATCCCCGTCTATGAGAAAACCGTAGTATCTCTCGGGCGGATGAGAAATCCTACCAGATCTGCGGAGTGGCTGAGGTTCGTTTGGGGTTATTGAATCTAGCGGTTCCTCCAAATTTTCTGTTAAAGCTTGTGTTTCTGGAATTTCATCCAGTTCTACCGTGCTGCCACTAATGTTTTTAACAAGAAATTCTTTTTCTAAAAATGTGGCATTTCTTGAAACAATTATCTTCTGTTCCTCTGCATGGTAGAATAGATACCCACTTGAATCTTTTGGGTATCCCACAAACTTACACAAAACTGCCCGTGCCTCAAGTTTGTCTGGGTTCTGCTTTTTGACATAAGCTGGGCAACCCCAAATCTTAATACGTTTAAGATACAAACTTTTACCACTCCATATTTCATACGGAGTCTTAGGCACGGATTTGGATGGAACTTGATTCAATAGATGTGCTGCAGTTTGAAGTGCATATCCCCAGAATGAAAGAGGTAACTCAGCACTACTCATCATGGAGCGAACCATATCCAGTAGGGTACGATTCCTCCGCTCCGATACACCGTTGTGCTGTGGTGTATAAGGAGGAGTAAGCTGAGAGAGAATACCATTCTCTTTTAAGTAATCTAGGAATTCCGTGCTTAAGTACTCCCCTCCCCTGTCAGACCGGAGGATCTTGATACTTTTGCCAGTCTGGTTCTCTACTTCGTTTCTGAATTCCTTGAATTTCTCAAAAGCTTCAGATTTGTGTTTCATCAGATACACATATCCGAACCTAGAGAGATCGTCAGTGAATGTGATGAAGTACGAGAACCCACCCCTTGCATGTATAGACATCGGACCACACACATCACTGTGTATGAGTCCCAAGAGCTCTCTTGCTCTTTCTCCATGTCCGGTGAACGGAGATTTGGTCATCTTCCCTTTGAGACAAGACTGACAAGTTTCATAAGATGAAAACTCGAACGTATTCAAGAGTCCATCTTTATGCAACTTACTCAGTCTTTTCTCTCCGATATGACCAAGCCTACAATGCCACAAGTAGGATTCATTCGTATCTGAATTCTTCCTCTTGCGTGTGTTTTGTATATTGAGAACTGTATTCTGATTTAGAACGTAGATACCATTACACAGTGTACCCTCTGCAACCAGTACCTTATGAAGGTAAATGTTCATGATATTCTTTTCAAGAACAAAGTCATATCCATCTTTATCGAGTAAAGAAACTGATATGATGTTGCAAACCATGGAGGGTACATAGTAGCAATCGTTCAAAATCATAGTCTTGCCATTAGGCAATACTAGGTGATATTCACCGACGGCTGCCGCATTAACTTGTGCTCCGTTCGCTACTCTGAGCGACATATCACCCGGTGCAACTTTCCTACTTTTTCTCAGTCCCTGCAATAAATTACAGATATGAGATCCTGATCCGGTATCAAGTACCCAGGAGGTAGGGCTGACCGTAAAACAGTTCTCAATTACAAGAACACCTGAAGTAGATGCAAAACCATGCTTCTTCTTCAACTGGGTATCCTGGAAATCCATACTTTCCTCTTTCCCATTCTCATACTCATGACTGTTGTCATAAGTTAGAGCTGAACCAACTTTCCCCAGTCCCGAATAAGAATTCGGATCGGTCAAGCGATACATTTTATTATCTTGATTAGGGCGTGAAAAGGTTGCTGCCTGGAGAGAGAGAAAAGAAACACTCAGCGTATGCTCTTGCAAGATTAGATTGGTTTATTAATTTATCTAACCAGGATGTCTCCCACTGTTTACTCAAATTCTTCTTAAAACCTTTTAAAAGAAGAACTAGTCGGGTTTTAATTTACGTCACAATACTTGCTTAACCTTTCAGCCAGGCTAGTGTCGGTACTTCGAGGGAGGTTTTCCAACGCTTTCGCGAAGTTCCTTAATTAAAGAACCTCTTTTCCCTGGGGGCGTAACCCCGCTAACACCTTTCTAGACACCTACTAGGTTTATAGCATTGATTGTTAAGTGAAATAATCTCCCGAGAGTAAACCAACTCATCAGTGGGATCGGGATCCAACTGTCATTGTGTGATAACCTAGATGGAATCCACTCTAGTCACCACACTCCAGAAGGTATGCTAAATCTGCAAGTTTCAGTTCTTTTGAAACTCCCGATGTGGTTTTTGCCCCTAGGACCCAAGTGATCTTGACACAGTCAACAAATCAAAAGGTCCTAGTCAAGTTCATCCCGTCATTATCTTGATTGCATTAAACCCACCTGCATAACCCTTGACACAGTCAACAAGGTTCTACAAATGTCCTAACCAATCACTTTGTATCCAGCAAATAAGCTACACTTAGCTACCGTTCACTGCGCCTTGACACAGTCAACAAACGCAGCACGAATACTAAGTATAACTTATAAGAAACGACGGAGGGCTACGGCTGGGTTTTTGGCGAAAAACCCGTTAACGTAATGAACTTGATATCGTTGAAGGAACGTGATACATCCTTTTGAAAAACATAGTGGCGAAAAACTTTTGCTAAAGAGGTCACTCCCTGTGAAGGGATCTCGGCTCTTTCCTCGTCGAGTGAGGTGCTGGGCATTCGTAAGATGAATACCTCGATGCAAAGCAAGAATAATCGACTATGGTGAAGTTATTACCCTGACGCAAACCTTTTGTCCAAGGGGTCACTCCCGATGAGGGGATCTCGGCCCTTGCCTCGTCGATTGAGGTGCTGGGCATTCATAACCGAATACCTCGATGCAAAACAAAAAGATGAACGTCCTTGTAATAACAGCTTTTTGAAAAACTTGTTCCAACAACGTCTTTTAGGTTTATTTTCTTGCATTAGTTCTTTTAATGCGTCCCATCATTTAAATCCTACCATTGCAGAAAACAACCAAAATATGACGTACGCTTATGCCATTCGCATTCGCCACGGGGCCCCGTCATCACCCGTTAGGTTACTTAACTAACGACAGAGCGGGGGCTGGGCTAGCGCGGCTGTAAAACATAAGCAACGCCTAAATAGTTATTATATATAGCAATATAGCAATGATAGCCAATCCAGATCACAGATGAACACTTTGGATATACTAGGAATCCGCAATTCGTTCGAGCCTGCAACGAAAAGCGGATTACACGGTCGCGATGAATAGCCAATACCCCACCCAAGACCCCTACGGGTGCGGCAAACTACCCGCCAAGTACCCGAAGCGAAGCAACCTCCCTCAATGCCATGAGTAGGCCACTCGGCACTTCGAGCTACCCGGTAGTTTGTGCACCCCTCCATGGGTCTATCCTAGGAGCAAAAACAGTAAAAAGAATTATACAATGACGGCTACAACCCCGACCCGGTTGTGCGGCCAAACAAATAATATTACATCAATTTACAAATTTATTACATGAATGAAAGAAAAAGAAACTCTCATCTCACATCCACCCCGGCTATTCATCCGCGACAATCCAACGAGTTCATATACACAAACCATCAACAACAATCACAGATCACAGATATGTATAACCCCGACTAATCGACATATAGCGATTAGCCGACGTTCAATACATAAGAACATTACAGATATAACCTTTATAGTCAAAGTATATTGAAGTTCGAACAAAATACGGAATTATAGGCCCCCAAAAACAAATTTGTGTTCTGGAAAATCTGGGCACATATAATATATCTGAAAAATCCTAAAACCATGTCAGAAACACACTGCACCAAAGACAACACAGTAACTCACCTAGTTGGCCGCGCTTCCGCGGCAATAGCTTGCTATTGCCGCGGAAGCGCCGCACTCTGGTAGAGTCGCTGTGTCGTTTTTGGTGGGTTTCTTCTAAAAAGCCTGAGATGATTTTTGGGATATAACAAATTTTGTTTTGACCAGAAAAAGTTTTAACAGAAACTCAGATTTTTTACAACTTGGTTTTTTCGATTTTTCCGTTTCGAACTTCGATACACTTTACTACCAAGCTAGTTTATGTTTAGTTAGGCTCTGATACCACTGTTAGGTCCACGTTACCTCTCCCAGTACTTTCGGGGTTGCGGAAACGGTAAAACAAAAATTTTTCTAAGGTTGTAACATGGACCGTAAAAGCCGGATCTTTGCTAAACTATAAACTAGCAACCTAACAAGAGATGTATCTACTCGGTTAGGGGTTATACCTCAACTTGAACTCCTTCACTTCTAGTTGTTGTTCTTCTATGATGTTCTTCTCTTCTTGTTGTTCTTTTCATGGCTTGCTCAAAGGTTGATCCGGACTTCGGTCACCTCCGCGGCCTCCTTGAGTCGAAGACGATCCACCCGAGAGATGTACGCCGAGCTCCACCTCAAGCCGAGGTAACTAGGGCAAGGAGATTGCTAATCTAGAAGCCCTAGGTTGTGTAGAGAGGATGTATGGATGTGTTTGTCAAGTGAAAATCTTTTTCTCTCAACACATGAGATCAAAGGAGAAAACAAGAGGAGGAAGAAGAAGGAGGTTTTTAGCAACCATGGAGCTTCTCCTTTCAAGAGAGAGAAAGAGAATAATGTTATGATAAGCTTAACCAAGAGAAAAGCTAACCATGGTTGCAATAATGCAAAAACCACATCATTACTAATTCCATCAAGATAAAGTTGATGGCTACAATTGAAATGACCATTATCATAATCCAAAAGAAAATGGAAAAGAAAAGAAGAGTGTGGAATCCTCTTGAAAGTCAATGGTCAACTCGGTCAACCGGTCAACAAAGTCAAGAGGGGTCAACGGGGTCAAATGGTCAATGCAATTAGCCATCATAAGATTATCACTAATAGGATTAGTAAATGATGTCCGCTGCTCATAATGGTTTTGACCAAACGAACTGTCAAAACCCTAATGAGCCTGCCACATAATGGTTTTGGCCGAACCAACTGCCAAAACCCTAATGAGGCACCTCCTCCTTCATCGCTCCAGAAAACTGTGCATACACACCTGCATCCGTATTCCGTAGAATGCGGATGCACAGAAGACAAAACAAATCCATCCATGCAATACTAGGATCCGGCTTAAACCAAAGCCCACTAGTATTGCCTGCCCGAACACCATACGCACACAAGTGTACGTAAGTGATCGCAGCCCTGCCGTAAAACCATACGGCCTCTACACGTTTCGCTCAGTGCAGGGAAACTCTCTGTGTGGGACTCTAAAGACTCGACACTACGCTGGCAGTGGGTTTAACCACAGACCGCAAGCGGCACTAGCTGTACGTAACGGTCCCCAGGTAGATGTCGATAAGAAGGCCGATGAGGTACACCCATCCGAACTCCTACTGAGCCTGTATGTGACAATCTCCGTACAGTCCGGTCTGTTCGTCTGATACATCGCATGGCGGGCCTAGGGGGGCGGTAAACGTCAGTCCCCTAATAGCGGTACAAGTCGTGTCGGAGTGAAGCCCAATACACCCTGAGATAACACTGGAAACCTACCAGTATATCTCGCTTGCCCTGGCCAGTGACTACTCGTGTAATGGCTCTCCTAGACACAGCGCGATGTCAACCCCCAATACCGGGAGAGACGAATCCTGTCTAACCGTCACTGCCTCCAAGTGCTTCGGGACTGCTCCCAACTACTACCTGTTTGCACGACTCAGTAGAGCCGTGGTAGGGTAGTAATCAAAGAACAGTGGGAACACACTCGAGGCGAAGTGACAGTGTCAAGTCAGCGGACTAAGCTGTACTCATGTCACCTGGGAACTGATAACTGACGATAGGTATAATACCAACCATCAGTTCCCGACGAGTCCTGTCCAGTGTACTCATAACCTAACGAGCACCCGCATACTATCTCAAGTACGACGTACTGACGGCTGTGGGACAGACCGTCTCCCGTGCTGGGATGAGAAGCGCATACGCTAGTCTACTCTGGAGTATCGATGCCCTATCTCGATACTCCCACGACTAGGGACGTGTATAAGGATGTGCTTGTAGATTACCCAGCCCCCACGAGTGTGATCGCCATCACAACGCCGGTAATCAAGCAAAGATCCTAAGGGCTCTACTAATGCGTATAGGTGATATAATAAATAAACACACATGTACACATTAAAGCAGAGACAAACCAAGTAGCATACTACTATATTGAGCAAGATTGTCTGTACAACTGTGAATATCCCAAGCTTCCATCAAGTAATATACATACTAGTATGATACAGTAATGGCCTCTAGGGCATATACACCAACAAAAACGTCGCGAAGGTCCTGATCCGGTCGCCGGAATCCGTCGTCGATTTCGGCAGCGCTTCGCTTCTCGCTCTTCGTACCGAGTTCTCGAGAATTTGGGAGAGTGGACTTAGAGTTGTGAAGGGAAAAGGTAGAGGATAGGGGTCTTTATATAGGGCTAGGCTAGGGTTAGGGTTTGGATTAAAAAATATTTAAAAAATATTTAAAAACATTAAAAATTCATTAAAAATCATTAAACCTAGGAGTAAAAGGGATTTATTGGCCAAATCAAAACCGATCCAGGTATAATAAGTGTGCAAGAGGGTTGACCAAGTCAAGAGCCAACTTTTCTCAGTTGGTGACTCGGCCGTCCGGCCAAGTCCGGCCGGCGGCGCTGGACCGAGTCGCCGGCCGGCGGCGCCGAGTCGGGCCGAGTCAAGGGTCCAATGGCCGGGGGTTTTCCTGAGGAACAACTTGGTATTTTTAGTTTTTGTTGTCCAGTACATATTTTGGGAGTTATGGCCTTTTTACCGTTGACTTCCAAAAAAAAATAAAACAAAATAAATACAAAAATAATGTGGGGCATGGGATTTGAACTCCGGTGGCTTGGTTCAGCAATGCAATGTATTACCAATGAGCTACAACCTCTTTCTTATAATTATTATGGTTTTTAATTACTTAAACTGATAGCAGCAAGAATAAATACTCCTAGTATACATTAAATTTAAAGTAATTTCTTGTACACTAAAAATGGAGTTATTTCATTCTTGTAGCTTGTAATTAAAAACAAAAATAATTAGCTAAATCTTGTGCTCAGGCTAAAATACCCCTTTGTGGATTTTAAAAATATTTTGAAAAAAATTTGTATAGGAAAAAGTGTATAGGAAAATTATGGTTGTTACATTCTACCCTCCTTATAAAAATTTCGTCCTCGAAATTTTTAAAAGGAAAGTGTAACAATCCAAGGAAAGTTTGGTGCTGGTGTACTGACAATATGTGGAAAAAAAATAACAAGGTGGTGCAAAGGTTTTTAAAATGTGAAGAATGTGTGAAGGAATGAAAGGATGCGAAGGTTTTGGTAAAATTGTAAAAGAGGTGAGCGAATTTTGGATTAGGACAGATTCAAGGTATATGATTCAAAGAAATGATGGGATTCAAGGAACAGAGATTTGCAAGATTCAAGGAACATGAATTGTAAAGAATGTTTTAGTTGCTGGTTCTTGTGTTATATTGCTTAGGTTGTTCACGCAGACCAGAACTGCATGACAGGGATTCATACAGCTCTGACCTCCATGGGCCACCAACAAAACCTGTCACGCCCCGCTTCCCAGTGTACGGCGAAGTGGACGCGATGAGGCCCGCTACGTATATACTCAGAAGTATATACGCTAAGCGTAACTAAGCAATATAAAGTAAATCACAAGAGACAAATAATATAGAAAATAACAGCAACTTTTATTAATAACATTCTTTGTACAATGCAGGAAAAGAAAGTACAACTGGAATGAAAAGCAATGCCTAAACAGTGGCATAACAGAAAATGAAATAAACTGGAAAGAACAAGGTACAGTAGCTAGAGCTCTGGATCTTCCTGGAACTGCTCCAAATCTTCACCGGTGGGCTCGATCTCAGCTTGGTCCAACGCACCTGACGACATTCAAAGAAGAAGGAAATAGAATGTCGTCAGCGAACAGGTCGCTCGGTAAGTCCCAAAGAAAAAGAAGAATGAGAATGACGGAGTAACAGTATTCTCTAAACTATTGTATTGTTGAATATTATGGAACCTTGTGTAACGCTGTTGTTTGTAGCTTGGTACAGAAGGATGCCAGTGTATACGAGGGGGATCTCTATATTCTAGAGATCAGGGAAAAAGGAAAGTATAAGGAACCGTTATGCCACGGTACAATAGCAACAGGATTCAAGTTAGGTGTCTTAATCTGACCACCTCGTGCCACCTTTAACACCTTCCGTACCAATCTACCCCTTAAACCCCGTAGTGTTTTAACAGTATTGTAGTATTGGAATATGTAAGTTGGATGACTGACCAAAACCATGATATCAGTAATCATGTTGCAACTGTATAATCAGGTAAATGGAATATCAGGATAATGGATGAATATCCATGGTTTGATTCAGTCAAAAAGAATATATTGTTAACTGGATTCAGGGTTTCATGTATTCAAATTGTATTGGAATATAAAAGAATATAGATTGACTTGAATCATATTCAAGTCAGAAATAGTCAGACTCTAACCCGAGTCAGACAAAATGAAGAGAATTTGAAGTTCAATATTAGCTAGGGGCCTTATTGTAATTTGTAAAACTTGAGGGGGTTTTATGTAAAAATACTTTTGTATAGTTTTCAAAATACACCTCAAGTATTTAATAATCGTCTTTATTGTTATAATGTATGTGAATTTTATTTGTGTTATTCTAGTGAATATATCCTAATAAAAGTATTAATTGTTTTATCTGAAATTCATGGTATTTTAGTGTAACTTTTAATCTTGTAATTTTTTAGAAAAATGTGGAAACTTTATATTATGATAAAATAGGGTTTTAAATGATGATTATATATATATTAACACATGAATAATTTTAAATAAATATTTTATTTTCAAAAAATCTCATTTTCCTTAAATGTCGTATTTTAACCCTTCAAGACCGAATGCTCCTTGCGAAGGTCTGAATCTCGCACTACTAGCCTGCGGGTGCACGATGAACCGTACTATCCCTAACAGGTTCCCCAAAAGTGGGTTGTAGCGGCGCTTTGCTTAGGTTTATAAATACTTTTCATTTGGGAAAACGGTTTTATAAATATGGGGTATTTATTTGCAAAAGAGTACAGTTTTCCGTATTTTAGTTATTAGGGTTTCCTAAACCAACTAGCCTATTTCTAAGGTCTAAACAATGAGTCATTAGAAGCCTCAAATCGCCTCTTCACCGTCAATTGCGGTCAGGTAAGTGCCAGGTAAGTGGGAAGGAACCACAGTCGTGGGCCTAATTAAAAACCACCAGCCTTAGACACACTTGCCTAGGCACCACAAGACAGTTTAGATAAACGATCGATGTTCATGACCAATCGTGGTTTTCATTTTATTAAAAGATTTTATCTAGAAAAGTTTACAACTTAAAACTTTAAATAAAGATTAGGGTATTTTAGTGAAAAGTTCTGTAATTTCGTATTCTGTGTTTTGATATCTATCAATTAGGGTTATATTGAGTGTGTGTAGGGGTAGGTCATTACCCCGTGACTTATTTTAAGTTTTGGTGAAGTTTAAAGGTAAAACATGACAAGTTAAAGTTGAAGGTATTAAAGTGCAAGAATACGGTATTTAAAAACGTTATCATTTTATGTGTGAAATTTCATTCAAATTGGGTTCTACAAGTTTAGTGATCAAGATAAACCTATTTAGGAGTGAGGGAATTAATTAAACTAAGAAAAATGAACTTCATGGTATTTTTATGAAAAGAATACGGTTTTGCAAAGAAGTTATCATTTTATGTGAAAAAGTTTGATTAAATTGGTTTATGGGTGATTTATAGTCAACAAGCATATGGGTAGATAATATGTATTGGGTGACAAGTGGAAATTTAGAGAAAAACCGAATCGGAAATCGATTTGTCCGATTTCCGTCGGGTTCCAAAAAGTCGTATTTTTATCTTAAAGAAAAGAGAGATAGAAGGAGGTGGGACTTACGATTTGGAAAAGCTAAGGAAGCTAGAGGTCGTGGTGGTTGTCGATTCGTTGAAAACGTCGCGAAGGTCCTGATCCGGTCGCCGGAATCCGTCGTCGATTTCGGCAGCGCTTCGCTTCTCGCTCTTCGTACCGAGTTCTCGAGAATTTGGGAGAGTGGACTTAGAGTTGTGAAGGGAAAAGGTAGAGGATATGGGTCTTTATATAGGGCTAGGCTAGGGTTAGGGTTTGGATTAAAAAATATTTAAAAAATATTTTAAAACATTAAAAATTCATTAAAAATCATTAAACCTAGGAGTAAAAGGGGATCCAGGTATAATAAGTGTGCAAGAGGGTTGACCAAGTCAAGAGCCAACTTTTCTCAGTTGGTGACTCAGCCGTCCGGTCAAGTCCGGCCGGCGGCGCCGGACCGAGGCGCCGGCCGGCGGAGCCGAGTCGGGCCGAGTCAAGGGTCCAATGGCCGGGGGTTTTCCTGAAGAACAACTTGGTATTTTTAGTTTTTGTTGTCCACTACATATTTTGGGAGTTATGGCCTTTTTACCGTTGACTTCCAAAAAAAAAATAAAACAAAATAAATACAAAAATAATGTGGGGCATGGGATTTGAACTCCGGTGGCTTGGTTCAGCAATGCAAGGTATTACCAATGAGCTACAAGCTCTTTCTTGTAATTATTATGGTTTTTAATTACTTAAACTGATAGCAGCAAGAATAAATACTCCTAATATACATTAAATTTAAAGTAATTTCTTGTACACTAAAAATGGAGTTATTTCATTCTTATAGCTTGTAATTAAAAACAAAAATAATTACCTAAATCTTATGCTTAGGCTAAAATACCCCTTTGTGGATTTTAAAAATATTTTGAAAAAAATTTGTATAGGAAAAAGTGTACAGGAAAATTAGGGTTGTTACACAATCTGCATAGCCGCATCCAATGCATCTCCATAAGTATTGAAATGCTGGGCTCCAATGGACAAAAATAGCTGCACATCAAGTCCGCGCACGAATCTCTTAATTCGGATCTCTTCCGTAGGAACCAAATAAGAAGCATATTGCGATAACTGGGTGAACTGAAGGTCATACTCGGCTACCATCATGTTCGGAGTCTTAAGTAAAGACTCAAAACTATGCACTCGGGCATCTCGAACACTCTGAGGTAGGAATCGGGTCAAGAAAACCTTGAAAATCTCGTCCCAGGTCGTAGGAGGAAGACCTACTACTCGGCCTCTCTCGATCGAATCGCACCAGGTCTGAGCAAGACCCTCTAAACAAAAAACTGGCTTACTCCATTGATCTCATATCGGAGCACCTCATCAAACAAAATATCCTCGCCATCCTGTCGAGGAACGGCAATGGATCCTCTGACGCATACATGCCATAAAACCTCGGAGGCCTCAGCCTCATAAATTCCGGAAGCGACACGTTTATCGTCTCAATCACCGGAGGCATAACTGATCTATGAGCACCGTGTTTTATCAAAATCTCTTGAGCTGGCTGGGTAACGACAGGTTTCTAGGTCCAAATAGTCTCAGCTAATGATCTAATCAACCGATGTAGATCCCGAAAGCTCATCTCCAAATGAGAAATCCTATCTGAATACGGAGGATCAATTCGTTCCACTGTCACCGGTACACTATCTTGGTCAGTCCTCGTCTCAGACGAGCCTGCCTCGACCTCATCATGAACTATATCCCACTCGGCTCGTGCAGTCTTTAGCCACATGGTGACCGGAATAAGAAACAAACAAAGGCTGGCTTCCGGATTACAACGGAAAAACAATGTGATGCTACTAAATCATAAGGAAACAAAGAGAATTATGAAAGAATTTGAAATAATTCCTAAGGTTACTTAAAGAAGTGTCATGTCATAAATATGCCGCGGAACATACGTTCGGTATGCAACTCTACTTAAGCTACCTACTCTACCATACCAAGGGTAGCCTATAAGTCGAAAGGTCGGATTTAAGACCCCTAATGTTAAGTCTAAGTTCCATAAAGTCAATTCCAGGTCTCGAAAGATCATATCCTAGATTCCGCATAGTCAAACCTATACTTAACAAAGGAAAACGAAGTTCGGGTTTAACACCCAAAAGTCAAGTCTGAGTTCCGCAAGGTTAGGCCTAAGTTTCAAAACATTACAACCTAGACCCCACATGGTTAAACCTAGACTCGACAATGGTAAAACCTAGTGCTTTGATACCAACTTTGTCACAACTTGGAATTGGTACGTGACCGAAACTTGAATCACATGAAATCAATAGGATCCCACATTAACTCAAGTAAGCCAAAAACCTGAAATCTAAACCATTTTACAAGAATTAGTGGAGGTGAAGTTTTGAAAAGAGTTTTACTAACATGAATCAAGTTTGGTTTAAAATATTACTATCGTTTAAAAATCGGGCAACACCTCCTTTATAATTTTTGATAAAATAGGTACAATAGACATATAATAAAAAATCCCTAATACGGGAGTAAAAATCAATGCCCAACGGAGGATCAACAACCACACAAGTATATATACGGCGCCTCAGCGAAGGATCAAGATGCGGAAAGTAAATAGAATAGATATACATCAAGTCGACTCCAAACGAGTCCAACAACAACAATCATACCATTCTAAGGTCCCGAAAAATAACTAGGCTTAGTCTTTGATGGAGTACTTCTAAATACAATAGGTATAGGGCAAATGCTGATACAAAATAATATACCCCACCACTCATGTACATGCGCAACTATGCCCACAAAATAGAAGATGTGTCCAAACCAGCCGCTACTGATCCAAGCAGTCAAATCTGCACAAAACTACGGCACAACGGGAGTGGGTTGCCAACTCGTGAATAGTATTATATAACGAGCTAAAAATCACAAGGATAAGCGGTGAAACCTCTAAACAATATAAATGTGTACATCAAGAAGGGTAAAAATACATGCATCGAAACCAAAGTTCGAGCAAAGAAATATGTGATGATAAGCCCTCATATACAACTCGTGTGCTGCTATCCTATATATGAATCTTTGTGTGGTTATCATGTCAATATCGACTAAACAACATCAAACCTGGTACGAGCATAATAGAACCACAAACATCTGAAAGCATGTGAGTTACAGAAATAAACGCAAAACTATACAACGTAATGATGATCTATCATCAATAAATGGTAACTCACTGTGTACCAAATATACCGGTGTCAAATCACGATCACCGTAACCGTGGTGCAGTATCTATAGCATACGATCAAACAGAAATAGAATCAAATCTATAATACGTATAGCACATATCCTTATGCAATGCAATAAAAATAGCCGAAAGATATATGTATGTTAAATCTTTTCAAAATAGCCATATGATGTCTATGTCATGGCATCAGAACCGGACGTTAATGTAAGAAGAAAATATGTGTTTCATTTAAATATACGTCCAGCTCTGTTTATTTGAAAATGATGTAGAAGGGGTTTTCTTTTGAAAGTTTCTGTGCTGATCATAGGCACATGGAAAATATGAGTCTATAACTCTTTATAACCCTCTTCAGTATATATCGATATATAAAAATATTAGTCAGGTACTGTCTCGTGGACCAGTCCTGTCCGGCTACTATGTATACAACATAGTATATCTCATCAGTGTAGGGTATCTATCTCGATCCCTCACTTATATATAATATATCCATCACAGTGCAGGGCATCTATATCGATCCTTCACATAAATCCGTAAAGACATCTTGTGTCAACTACCCTCAATCTCTCAAGGATTGTGTTGGGTTACGGAAGCGTCCCGGCCATCGAACCGTGGCCAAATGCGGAACAAAAATTTTACGAACCGGCGCTACCACAACCCCCGAATACGGATCGACCATTAACCCTAAATCGAGCAAGCAAACAAAAAGAGGAGTTTGGAATGTTATACCGAATGATCCGTGTCCTTCGGTCTTTTACAAACTTCCCAAGCTCCTAGTGGCCACCATGATTAAGTTTGGTCGCCGGTCTCCCTCCATTGAAGATGATCCACCCGAGAATCTATGAATCGAGCTCTTACTTCATAACCGAAGTAACTAGGGTATCTAGTTTGCTAAACTAGATAGCCAAGATGATGTAGAGTCTAATGAGGGATTAATTTGTCTCTAAACACCTTAGGTTTCTCAACACATGAGAGGGTTATGGTGGAGGAAGAAGAAGAAGCTATGAGAGATGAGAGTGTGAAGCTTGAGCTCAACTCAAGAAAGAGAAAAAGATGCCTTGTGTTGTGAGCATGTGAGAGTAGGATATTATCAACTCAAGAAAATATCTCAAGTCAACTAAAATATCTCAAGTCAACAAAAATATCTCACAATACAAACAAATATATCAAGCATGATTCAATAGTGTTTCAATGGGTCACACCCATGAGTCACCCCATGAGCCACTACCATGAGTCACTTAATTAGAGCATGCTTGAATTAAGCTAAACACACTCATCTCTCACCTCAATTAACCATTTAACCTAAAATGGTTAATAAACATAATAAGATGTAATCTTCTAGAAACTATTCTTGTAATAAATTACAAGAATGCCCCTCATCCGTATATACATACCCGTATCCGTATTCTGAAAAATACGAATACAATGAGACGAAAATAATCCAACAATATAATATTGGGATCCGGCTTAAACCAAAGCCCACTAGTATTATCCGTCCGAATCATGATACGTGCAACAGTGTATATATATGATCAAACTCTGTCGTGAAACTATATGGCCTCTATATCGTTTCTGTAACAACCGAGTTCAGTTATACCAATTTCTGTTTCCGTATTTGTTGTCTGTGGTTTTATTGATTTATCATGTTTGGATGCGAATAGTAGTTTACTTTTACATTGCATTCAACCCGACCCACTTGCTTGGGTGGGTTGACTCATGTTCATATTTATAGACTACCCTGGCTTGTTAAATAGACACGTGCATTTAATGTGGACTGCATATTAATTTTATTTAGCATCGCTCATTTTACATATAGCATTTTAGATCATGTAAAATAAATTAAAACTGCATTTCATAGCCTGCATGATACCCCTAACCCTGTGGTAGCGTCCATGCATCTTGTTCTCGTCCCGTTCAGTGAAACGGACGTGTTTGGATGGCTACGCGCACGTACGTGCGTCCGTTCTTGGGTGTATGCATTTTCGTTACCTGATTATTCATTTTAAAGTTTGGAAGTTGCAAATAATTTTCGTATTTCAAATCTAAATTTTAGACCCGATCCGGGCGCATTTTGAAATATTTTTTCCCGCTAAAAATCCAATTATTTAAATCTTTTTAAATCAATTATAATAGCTCAGAATATTTTTTTGAAACTAACTTAAATCTTTTTTAAAACTTTTACCTAAAATCCTAATCCTCTCATTTCTTTCCCCGAGCCAATCAAATTTCTCATTTGATTGCGCAGGACCCCCACCTGCCCTCTCTTTCTTTTTTCTCTCTTTCTCTTTCTCTCTCTCCTCGCAATCTCTCTCTTTCTCTCTCCCCTTTCTCTCTCCTCTCGCGCTCTCTCTCACATCTCGCAAACACTGTTGAGTTCTCGAATCTCGTCATCTCCCCGTGGATCCCGTTACCTCCCTCCTTCGTATCTTCTTCTTTATTTTAAAACACCCCGAGCGTCTTCACGAGAAACCCATCATCAACCTCAAAACCCTAACCCTAAACTCCATCACTCCATCACCTCCTCAACCTCAACCGAGCCTCGTCTCATCTCCTTCCTCCTTCTTTCTTTTCCTTCTTCCATTTCCCAAGCCCACTGCACCCTGCACACCCCACAGAACCCCAAGAACCCAACGCCACCACACGTCGTCGATGACCCCAGCCTCACACCCACCATCATCACTATCTCATTTTCTTCCTCTCCTCTGCACCATCTCCTCACTAATACCCCGGCACCAGCCCTACACCCAAACCACAGCAAGCAAAACCCTAACCCTACCTCCTCTAAAACAAACCCTAACCTCATCGGCGGAGCTTCGCCGATCTTCACCGTCGACGCCATCACCCCTCTGCAATCCAGTGAGTAAGCCTCGTCTTATCAATCTTCTCTGTCCTCCTTCCATTCTTCTTTTTCTTTTTCCATGCATTTTCTTTCCATTAAATTGTTCACTATTGTTTTTGTTTGCAGGAATCCGGCCGTGCCGTCAACGATCCCGACGACCCAGCAAGCATTTTTGACCTGTGTGATCCCCTTGTGCGTTGTTTGGATTCGTTCCGTGTATCGTGCACGCGTCGCGATTTTTCCCGCCGATGTGTGACGTTCCGTATACCCGTTTCTTGATCCGTCGAGGCAAGTAAAACTTGCTACATGCTATTTATAATATTTCATATTTATTTAGATATATATTAAGCATGAAGTTTGAATTTGGTGCCCTATATTACATTTTACCATTCGATGTCCGTTTATATCATTTTTAGAGTTACTTATGAAAACATACCTGGTTGCATGTTAGATTACAATATTTTGTGCCCACGTCCATATTTATATCATAGTGCTTGGTTGCATAGCCATAGTACCATTTAAATAGTTTATAACCTTTCAAACACCCGTTTGCATCCATCTCGTCTAGTATACATATTATTGCATCCATAGATCACTTGAATGTATAACATTGAAATATTAACATTCCACATTTGATAAATTGTAGTTTAATTAGTATTGGGACTTTAACTTAAACCCTAATCATAACTGTGCATCTATATGCCTTAATCTGTACTTGATTGTATATCACATTACAATGTTCCATTTTATTGTTCTATTAGTACCCCATACTTGTTTTGTATACCCCTGCTTATTTTAATTTGATTATGAGCACCCACATGACATTTTATGCGCCCCTGATATGACTTGTTGCACCGACTACTTGACACGACATGGTACCGTGCACCTCTTGACGTGACATGATACCTATATACTACCTGACTTGACCTGATGTACCATGGCTTTACCTGTTACTTGATCTTGTTACTAATGCCAACAAACCTGACCTGTTGTCCCTACGGACATTTCCTGTTGT
Source organism: Agapanthus africanus (assembly GCA_030015575.1). Classification (NCBI taxonomy): domain Eukaryota; kingdom Viridiplantae; phylum Streptophyta; class Magnoliopsida; order Asparagales; family Amaryllidaceae; genus Agapanthus; species Agapanthus africanus. The sequence continues at coordinate 687,304,617 of CM057342.1, read as the reverse complement.
CTATCCAGACAAACCTGTATCTGCCTGATCTTGTGTTGACATTAGCTCCAGATTATTTAAGACCTGATTTGAATATATATACTTGGGGGTATGGGGAAATCAATGATGAAACCTGACTTGTAACTCGACAGTTCGATACCTTTACTGATCAGTTTTAGAGGCTAGGCCAGCCTTGGGATGATACTGCTGACATCATCCATCGTTACCCACTACCTTTTAGAGGCTAGGCCAGCCTTGGGATGATGTTGTTGACATCATTCATCGTTACCCCTTTTCCTTTTAGTGCCTAGCGGCATGTCTTGGCTTCAGCCCGAGAATCTTTACCGTCATCCCGGGCACGCACGGGATACTATTGAGTTACATCGATGATTCATCGAATTGATTTCAAAGACCTGAGAGAGTAGTTAACCCAATAGACCAGTTTAGATCACTCACTACACATTACCCCACTGTCCTTACTTATATCACTTTTATGCCATGTTTATCATTTATACTCATACCTGCATATATTGCTACCCTGTTTATAATATTGCTTGATATTATGACGCACCGACGTCTGGGTTTTGCATGGCCCAGATTCCTTACCCTTGCTGCAGTCCGAGCAGGAGTATCTCAGTCAGCAGGCTGAGCAGTGAGGACTTGCTAGTAGTTAGTTCTTTTTATTTTCGGTATATTTTCTTTCCTGATGTGAGCCCGCATTATGGGACGCACATTCCAGTTTATTTTTGTATTGGATCTTTTGCATCCGCATTATTTCATTCTTGACTCGTTTTATTTTGGCTTATGGACATGTGTTAGATAGTTTATTATTGTTCTTGATATCTCTACAGCCGTAATGTGATTGTGGAAGGATATTTCTTATCCACAGGTAGCATGGTTGGCTATGTCACATGCCCATCTTAGCGTACTCTGCGAAGCGGGGCGTGACATGGTTCTTTTGGTATCAGAGCCATAGGATATAGGTTAATCGGGTTTGATTCTTTTTGTAGTTGGGTATTGGACCTAATACACCAATCAGAATACTCGTGATTAGGAAACATGTCCTGCCACCTTACCGTCTTACCATTTTTGAATCTTAACCTCCTCTTGATTATACTTTTACGATATGCAAACCTCCTTTGCATATTGACTCGAAACCTGGTTTCCTTTTGGTTATCTCTAGAACTTAGGCGACTTGAGTTGAGTTATGTGATTGTAGCTATGATACCGCGGCATGGTTACAATGCGGTACTCTATTTAAGTAACTTGGAATTCTAGCCTTGATTCATATCCTTAATCTACATTTTGAATCTCTTATCATGCTAATCCTTTTGGTGCTTTGATTTCAGGAACATGGCAGACAAGAATCTGAAAACGTACCAAAGGCGTGTTGACGAAGCCGCTATGCTTGGAGTAATACGTGGGATGTTGGAGAACCAAAGGCGGTAGACCGAGCTGAACCAGCAGCAAGCTGAATCTTTACAGGAAGGTTTGCGGACCGTTCAGCGGTCCGTGAATAATGTTGTGGCCAGACCAGTGGATCGTGTGGGAACCGTAGCGGATTTCAGAAGATTGGGTCTGTTTGTCTTTACTGGCTTGGAGGAGCCATTGCTAGCGGAGCAATGGCTGGTTGACACGGAGAATTTACTCATTGCAGCACAGATCTCAGAAGATAAGAGAGCGGATGTGGTACGCATCCAGTTGGTGGACTATGCCCGTCAGTGGTGGCTGGTGGAAGAAACTCGCTTGCCCAAGATGATCCGTTGGGCGGATTTTTTGAAGAGTTTCTTGGAGAATTTCTTCCCGCGGACTGCCCAGGAGGAAATGGAAGAAAGGTTCATCAGTTTGAAGCAAAACGGCGCACCTGTAGATGTGCATGCAGCTGAGTGGACGCGGCTCAGTAGATTCGCTGGACCTTTGGTTGCCAACGATGCTGATAGGGTAAGGAGGTTCATGCGCAGTTTGGATGTGGACATCCAGAGGCAGATTGTCTCCCTGGGTTTGATCACTTTCTCACAGGTATTTACCGCTGCCCGAGAACAGCAGAGCCTATTTATGAAGACTGGTAGTACACAGCAGACAGCAGTTACTGTACGGAAGCCGGCATTTGCACCGAACCGAGCACATGGACACAGAGGTATTCCAGTGAACCATCGTGGCGTAACACCTATGAAGAAGCCTGCTGTTGTTGATCAAAGAAGGAGCGTAATTTATAACTACTGCCATTTACCCGGACATGTGCAAAGAGATTGTCGAAGGAGGCAAGGACTCTGTTTGGTTTGTGGATCGGCGGATCATACTATCAACGCTTGTCCGTCGAAGCTTCGCACGAAGGATGATGTTCAGAAGCCGCCGCAGAAACCGTTTCAGGGACAGAAGCAGCTGACTCAGGGACCCAATCAAGCTCGAGCATTTACCCTGACGGCTGAGGAAGCTAAAGCTTCAGGAGAAGTTGTTTCAGGTATTCTACTTGTTCATGGTTTTCCCGCATTAGCGTTATTTGATTCTGGTGCATCCCATTGTTTTATGTCGTCCAAGTTTATTACTACACACTCGATCACTTGCACGACCCTGTCTAGTTTCTGGGACATACACACTGGGAATGGGAAGATCATATCTAGTAAAGAATGTAAGGATTGTGCAGTTGTTGTTTGCGGATGGGAGCTTTTTGCAGATTTCTTGGTGATCGATACAGGCAGCTATGAAGTCGTCTTTGGAATGGATTTTCTCGGCACTTTCCATGCTCACATTGATTGTAGGGCAAAGAAATTAATTTTCCAAATTCCCGGACATTCAGAGTTTATCTTTACTGGAGGAAGCAGTTCTGTCGGGCCAGTCGAGTTTAGGGCTAGGCCGACAACTAGTGTTCTTCCGTCGTTGGAAGTTGATAAAGATGAAGCACCAGCTGTTGTTCGAGATTTCATGGACGTGTTCAAAGACATATCAGGTTTACCACCGAAGCGAGACATGGAGTTCGCGATTGATCTTGTTCCTGGTGCAACGCCAGTTTCTAAAGCATATTATCCCATGGCACCAGTAGAGTTGGAAGAAGTTAAGAAGCAGGTTACTGAATTACTTAAGAAGGGTTAGATTCGAAGCAGTAACTCGCCTTGGGGAGCTCCATTTCTTCTAGTCAAGAAGAAGGATGGCACAAGGAGAATGTGCATCGATTATCGAGAATTAAACCGGGTGACTATTAAGAACAAGTACCCGATCCCTCGCATTGGCGAATTATTTGAGCAGCTTAGTGGCGCGAAGGTATTCTCGAAGCTGGATTTGCGATCCGGATATCATCAGGTCCGAGTTAAAACAGAAGATATTTGCAAGACCGCGTTCCGAACTCGGTATGGACATTACGAGTACTTAGTGATGCCCTTCGGAGTAACGAATGCACCGGCGATATTTATGGACTTGATGAACCGAATCTTTTCACCATTCTTGGACCAGTTTATAGTGGTGTTCATTGATGATATTCTGGTCTACTCGAAGAGTATTGAAGAGCATGCAGAACATTTGAAGAATGCACTGCAGACCTTGAGACAAGAAAAATTATATGCAAAGATGATCAAGTGCGAGTTTTGGCTTGAAGAAGTGAAGTTTTTGGGGCATGTCGTGTCTGGCGATGGAATCTCCGTTGATCCCGAAAAGATTGCGGCAGTTCGAGATTGGCCGATTCCGAAGAATGTTGCGGAGATAAGAAGCTTTTTTGGACTCGCCGGGTATTACAGAAGGTTCGTGGAGAACTTTGCTCGTCTGGTGGAACCGTTGACCAAGCTTATGTGCAAGGAGGTACCTTTTGTGTGGACAGAGATGTGTGCGTCAGCCTTTGAGGCGTTGAAGCAGAGATTGATAACTGCTCCTATTCTGACTGTGCCGGACAGTTCCGGAGATTGGTGATTCACAGCGACGCATCTGGGAAAGGATTGGGATGTGTTTTGATGCAGCATGAGAAGGTTATAGCGTACGCATCTAGACAGTTGAAGACCCATGAGAAGAATTACCCAACTCATGACTTGAAGCTAGCAGCTGTGATTTTCGCTTTGAAGATTTGGAGACACTACCTTTTGGGCGAAAGGGTCGAAGTATTCACCGATCATAAAATCTTGAAGTATGTATTAACACAGAAGGAGCTTAATATGAGGCAGCGCAGATGGTTGGAACTGATGGCTGACTACGATCTTGATCTTAAGTACCATCCGGGGAAAGTTAATGTCGTGCCAGATGCGCTCAGTCGGTTACCAGCAATTCAAATGTTGACTGCACAGAAGGAACTCATCGAAGACTTTCGAAGATTTGATTTGGAGGTTGTGCTACCGCATTCTTTGGGACAGTTGATGCAGCTCCAGGTACATTCATCGTTGATCGAGAATATTAAAGCAGCGCAATCACAGGACCCTAGATTGCAAAAGTTTTGAGAACAGGTTGAAGCTGGACTTCGAACAGACTTACTGATCCATGAAGGCGGTTCGTTGCATTTTGGTAGCCGTTTGTGTGTGCCAAAGGGAGACATCTGCGAAGAAATTATGAAGGAGGCGCACAGTTCAGCATATTCTGTACATCCAGGAGGCACGAAGATGTACCGAGATATACGACAACATTTCTGGTGGGAAGGCATGAAACGGGAGATTGCCCGCTTTGTGGCAAAGTGTTTGGTGTGTCAGCAAGTCAAGGCTGAACATCAAAGAGTTACTGGTTTATTGCAACCACTTCCGATTCCTCAATGGAAGTGGGAACATATAACCATGGATTTCTTGACGGCTCTACCGTGGAGTCCAAAAGGCAACAATGCAGTTTGGGTGATTGTTGATCGATTGACCAAGGCAGCTCATTTCATCCCTTTTCGAGTTGGTCAATCAACAGAAGTTTTGGCAGAACGATACATGTAAGAGATTGTAAGATTGCATAGGGTACCAGTGAGCATCGTATCTGACCGTGACACTTATTTCTTATCACATTTTTGGAGGAGCTTACAGGAAAGTTTGGGAACTCATTTGAAGTTTAGCACAGTTTATCAACCTCAAACAGATGGCCAGTCAGAGAGAACGATCCAAACTCTTGAAGACATGTTGAGTGCTTGCATATTAGACTTCAAGGGTTCATGGGAGGATCATCTACATTTGGTGGAGTTTTCTTACAACAACAGTTTCCAGGCGACTATTCAGATGGCTCCATTCGAGGCTTTATATGGTCGCAAGTGTCGTTCACCTGTTTGTTGGGACGATATTGATGAACGAAGATTGTTGGGACCAGATTTGGTTGTGCAGACTGTTGAGAAGGCTAATACCATCCAGAATCATATGAAAGCAGCACAAGACCGACAGAAGAGTTGGGCAGATACATTGAGAAGACCTCTAGAGTTCGCCGTGGGTGATTTGGTATTCTTGAAGATATCACCGACTAGAGGGGTGATTCGTTTCGGAAGTCGAGAAAAGCTTAGTCCTCGTTTCGTTGGACCCTTTGAGATTTTGGAGCGTGTTGGAGAAGTGGCGTATCGGTTGACGTTACTGCAATCCTTGGCGAATGTTCATAACGTGTTTCACGTATCTCAACTCCGTAAATATGTTCGAGATGAAACACATGTGTTGGATCATTTAGAGCTGACTGTACGAGAAGATTTGACTTTTGAGGAGCGACCGATGTCGATTGTGGATCGAAGAGAAAAGGTTCTTAAGGATAAAGTTATCCCTCTTGTACTTATTTCTTGGGGTAATGTTCACATGGAGAATCAACTTGGGAACGAGAAGATGAAATCCGGCAGAAGTTTCCACATCTATTCTTGTAGTATGATTGATTGTTTATCCTTTCTGGTTCTTGGAATTTTGAGGAAGAAATTCTTTTTGTAGTTGGGTATAATGTAACAACCGAGTTCAGTTATACCAATTTCTGTTTTCGTATTTGTTGTCTGTGGTTTTATTGATTTATCATGTTTGGATGCGAATGGTAGTTTACTTTTACATTGCGTTCGACTCGACCCGCTTGCTTGGATGGGTTGACTCATATTCATATTTATAGACTACCTTGGCTTGTTAAATAGACACGTGCATTTAATGTGGACTGCATATTAATTTTATTTGGCATCGCTCATTTTACATATAGAATTTTAGATCACGTAAAATAAATTAAAATTGCATTTCATAGCCTGCATGATACCTCTAACCCTGTGGTAGCGTCCATGCATCTTGTTCTCGTCCTGTTCAGTGAAACGGATGTGTTTGGATGGCTACGCGCACGTACGTGCGTCCGTTCTTGGGGGTATGCGTTTTCGTTACCTGATTATTCATTTTATAGTTTGGAAGTTGCAAATAATTTTCGTATTTCAAATCTAAATTTTAGACCCGACCCGGGTGCATTTTGAAATATTTTTTCCCGCTAAAAATCCAATTATTTAAATCTTTTAAAATCAATTATAATAGCTCAGAATATTTTTTGAAACCAACTTAAATCTTTTTTAAAACTTTTACCTAAAATCCTAATCCTCTCGTTTCTTTCCCCGAGCCAATCAAATTTCTCATTTGATTGCGCAGGGCCCCCACCTGCTATCTCTCTCTCTCTTTTCTCTCTTTCTCTTTCTCTCTCTCTCTCCTCGTAATCTCTCTCTTTCTCTCTCCTCTCGTGCTCTCTCTCACATCTCGCAAACACTGTTGAGTTCTCGAATCTCGTCACCTCCCCGTGGATCCCGTTACCTCCCTCCTTCGTATCTTCTTCTTTTTTTTAAAACACCCCGAGCGCTTTCACGAGAAACCCATCATCAACCTCAAAACCCTAACCCTAAACTCCATCACTCCATCACCTCCTCAACCTCAACCGAGCTTCGTCTCATCTCCTTCCTCCTTCTTTCTTTTCCTTCTTCCATTTCCCGAGCCCACTGCACCCTACACACCCCACAGAACCCCAAGAACCCAACGCCACCACTCGTCGTCGACGACCCCGGCCTCACACCCACCATCATCACCATCTCATTTTCTTCCTCTCCTCTGCACCATCTCCTCACTAATACCCCGGCACCAGCCTGCACCCAAACCACATCAAGCAAAACCCTAACCCCACCTTCTCTAAAACAAACCCTAACCTCATCGCCGGAGCTTCGCCAATCATCACCGTCGACGCCATCACCCCTCTGCAATCCAGTGAGTAAGCCCCCTCTTCTCAATCTTCTCTGTCCTCCTTCCATTCTTCTTTTTCTTTTTCCATGCATTTTCTTTCCATTAAATTGTTCTGTCACGTTCCGAAAGTACGGAACATGACCGGCACTTAGACTACGAACGTCTCGAGGCGTACGTACTCTAAGTAAGCCGAACCCAGAAATCCAAACCAAGGAAAGTAGTGGAGTGAAGGAAAACCATTTTTAAATCAACCAGTTTGCAATATAATATACAACGCCTAAAGGCGAGGATCACAACAGAGAAGGAAACTCAAACAGCATGAAATCCACAGAAATATAAAGCGTGACTCTAAGGTCGAAAGAATAAACATCACTGGTCTTTATCTCAAATAAATACATGTTTGGTTGATGAAACTTCTAGATACAACTGAAATATAATATACAATATATAATGATGGGTCCGATACAAATAACCCACCTACTAGCAAGTCACCTGAAAGAAGCTGTGCCCGCAAAGCCGTAATGAAACCCGTACGGTAACACCTGCAAGAAACTGGGGCACAACGAGGGTGAGTTGCCAACTCGTGAGTAGAAAAAGATCTACGAACAGAAAATCGCATGTATGACGCAATCCTAGGTCATATGATCAGAATATATAATCCTCAAATATATAACCAGCAATCTATAACCATGGCTATGGTAAATGTCTAACCCAAGTGTAATCTCATGCCCGTGTCAGTGTATCAGGTAGCAATGTATCATATGGATGATGTATAAATGCATGAAACAGAATGCATGTACTGAAGAAAACTGCTTTCATAAATTAGTGAGATTTCTGTATTTTTAAAATGAGATATCATAATGAAATCAGCATAAAGCAGTGCCTAGCATCGGCACAAAACATAAATCTCAATATCTCGATATCTCTGTATCACAATCTCTGTACCTCAATATCTCTAAATCTCAATGTCTCAATCACAATATCTAGGGCGCCGTCAGTCCAGACCGGCCCCTACCATCCATCTCATGACCACGACGGTATCCTCCGGATATCCGACGGGTCGGGTAATATCACCGGTCGGTCGTGCTCCCCTGCACAGGCTCAATGCCATCTCCTGCGATCTTTTTGCCTCGGGGTACCACACCGGGCCCACCATGTACCCGAAACGGTTCATCTGCCTCCTCGAATCGGGTCTCGAAATCCATCAGCAAACTCATGGTGGACGACTCATACATCATGGGAAAACCGCATTTTTATTTAAAAGAGAGAAAGCAGTTTATATATGTTTTGCGGTTTTCCTCCAAATCCAGAAAATATCATGGAAATCCGAATCATCAATAGCATGTAAACCATGAATATAAGCATGAGAATCCATGAATGCGGTATATAATGGATAACAGTATGCATGAAATGACAAGTAATAACTACAATGTCAAGCTAGCATATAAGGCAAGTATACTAATGTCATGTCACTACTAGCTAACAAGCTAAATCAAGCAATAATATTCTCTAAGTGTACGTGACATGGTAATTACCGATGAAGATGTGTGCGCGCCAGCAAATAAGTGTACGCGGTACATACGCATCATCGGTAATGGTGCTGGTGTCCTAACAGCATGATATCAATAATGGAATATGAATCACAATAAGTAAGCGATGCAGAGCAGCAACAATAATGTACGGGAGCTGAATACTAAACACTGTGATAGCTAAACTGCATCTAATTTCATAAGGGCCATACAGCTACTCTAACTATAGGACTGAGCTAATAGGCTAACTGCAGGTAAGGGAAACCGCCTAACCTTTGAGTCGATATATGCATGTGTATATATACAGTCGGTGATCCCGCCTCAATCATATCACATCCAATATAATATCTATGATCAGACATCCCAAGTCTAGAGTGCGGATCAAACATCAGAATATAGTTCGTACGTAATCCGTCGTACGGCATCCCCAAGTCTGGGTACGGGTCAATATCACATTCGTCATATCATTCATCTGGTATTCTCTTATCAAATATCATAATCTGGGTACTGACCTATGTCTAGTACAATGCTAACATCATCACTATAATCATGATTTGACTACTGATCGACAGTCTCGTATAAGTTGATATCATCATCATATATCGTCAATATAATCATAATCCGACTTCCGATCGACAGCCTCTAGCAAATCGATATCATCAGCACATATCAGCGTAAAGAGGTATACATCGCCCAAGCGGCCTATTATAAATATTTTGTCATATCCTATGATATCATATTTCGTAACATAATCACATGTCGATCATTATATATATGTCACAATTCATATGGCACCATCATCCAAAATCCGCTAAAGCATCAAGACGTATCTTAAATACGAATTTACCATATCACCGATATCATAATCTCGGATCAAATATCATCGACTCATCTCAATCCCATGTATCATCCTCAGATCCGTATGTGAACACATAGTCCCATACCCATGTGAACACATAACTATAAAGAATCCCATAACCACATATGAAATAAGGATGTATGCAAGTATGTATGTGTATGTGTATGTGTAGTGCACCCACTACTCTAGGGTTTCGCGAGACTAAATCAATCCAACACACCACTATCCATCCTAAACATCATCATTAATCCAAATAACATATAATAATTGTTGGTGTGTATATGCATCCGTATACATCACCACGAACTGCGGGGGTGTTATACGCCATCCACCCGACTTCTCCCCGTAGATATAAATCCACTCACCTTGTTTTATGCGTGCCGGTGCCGATGTCGCCATTTGCATCTCCAACGCTTCGACGCCACGTGGGGTACCTACAAGGATATCACACGCTAAAACACATGAAAACCATGTCGGAAACCAAAACGGTACACGCTACGCCGATAGATAAAAACCTAAAGCCTCGCGTGCAAACACGGCCAATAACCTTCTGCCGTTGGCGTTCAAACGCCACCTGACAGAAACGAAACATCGAATACCAAAAATCCATACGAAAACAAGTCGTAAATCATGCGCCAACTCAAGTAAATCAACCCAGATTCTACCCTGATTGGAACCAGACAAAACTAGACATACCCAGGGTCAAGTTTACACGTAAAAGAGCTACATAACAAATACGGAGCCCAGAACCCATGCTCTGGCCGCAATTTGCGGCCAGATGGGATTTATCTGCGGCTAGGAAGTGGGTCCAGGGGTTGGAGCTTTGGGTGGTGGTTCCAGGGTGCCTGCACATATCTATGTCAAGTTAATTTTATTTTAGAGTATCTCGGGTTGTAGCAGATTCCAGAAAGGTCACAAAATCGACAAAATTGCTAATTTACGCCAAGTCGAATAAATCTGGTATTTTACGGGAATCTGGGGTAGATCTAGGTTAAACTGGTCTCAACAGTACCTAATTAGGCTACACTAATCATCACAACCATCACTTGGCCAAATCTCACTCAATTTACCCAAACTAGCACTAAACCACATAATAACACTAAAGTTCAGATATATAACTAGAACTTGGCAAGATAGGAGTTAGGTTGCGGAATTATACCTCAAGGGGTCCTAGAATGAAGGAGAAGGGAAGGAGGAAGGGCTGTTGCTGGACTGCTGAGTTGCTCCTACAGCTGCTGGTGTTGTTCCTGTAGCGGCTGATGCTGTTGCTGTTTTTCAACAGCAGTTTGTTGCTGTTGCTGCTGCTTTGGTTGCTGCTGTTGTAGTAGCTGAAGTATTTGTGGCTGAGGTTTTTGTGGCTGGAGTGTTGTGTAGCTGTTCCAGCAGCAGCTACTGCTGTTGATGTTGTTGTGTTGAGGGTTGATGTTGTGTTGGCTGATTTGTGTTGGGGCTGATGTTGTGTTGGGGCTGTTCTTGCTGCTGTTGCAGCAGCTACAAGCTGATGGGGTTGATGTTATGGTGTTGTTGTAGCAACTGCTGCTGTGGCTGAAGTTATTTTGTGGTTGTTTTGTGATTGAGGTTGTTGCTAATGATGGTGCTACTGCTAAGGCAGCTGATGTCTGTTGGGTGGCTAAAATGTGTTGATGTTGGGCTGAAGTGGGTGTTTGCTGAAGTCAGGGGTTTTGTAGCTGATGTTAATGATATTGGGGCTGTTGTTCAGGATGGGGTTGGGCTGCTGATGCATCTGCTGCTGAGTTGCTAATGTTACTGTTGCTTATATGTAACAACTCCAATTTTTGTATACCTAAATTTGATTTAAATTTGAATTATACTTGGAGTATTAATGTTGCTGATAACATTTTAAGTATCTATTTCCCTACAATAATTACAAGAAGGAGCTTGTAACTCATTGGTAATACCTTGCACTGCTGAACCAAGCCACCAGAGTTCGAATCCTATGCCCCACATATTTTTTATATCTTTTTGTTTTAATTTTTTTGGGAAGGTCAACAGTCAAACAGCCATAACTCTCAAAATTAATACTGCACATAAAAAGTTAAATACACCAAAATTCCCCTCATGAGAAACCCCACCAAACGAGCCCCCGACTCAGCCCAACTCGGCCAAGTCGGCCGGCGGATCGGCCAAATCGGTCGGCGCCGCCGGCCGGACTCGGACGGACGGCCGAGTCGTCAACATGGAATTTCTCCGTGTTGACCTGGTCTTCTCACCTGAATACTTCATTTTTCCAGAACAGTTATCAAATTCTCCATAACTCACTTTTACTCCAAAATTAAATTATTTTTAATGATTTTCTTATATATTTTTATATTTTTTTTTATCAAAACCCTAACCTTAGCCTAGCCATATATAAACACCCCTACCCTCTACCATTTCACCCTATAATTCTAAGTCCACTCTATAAAATTCTTAAGAGAACTCGGTATGTTAGAAAAAGAGCGAAAAGCGAAGCGCTGCCGAAACCGACGATGAATTCCGACGACCGTACTAGGATCCTTGGCGACGTTTCGACGCACCGACAACCCACTACTTCTTAGCCTCCTTAGCTTGTCCAAACTTGTAAGTCCTACACTTTCTATCTTCCTTTTCTTTAAAAGAAAATACGACTTTTTGAAACCCGACGGAAATCGGAACAAACCGATTTCCGATTTGGTTTTTCTACAAAATTCCACTTGTCACCTAATCCATAATACCTAAACATATTCATGATGACTATTAATCACATAAAAATCAATTTAGACAAAGTTTCTCACATGAAATGATAACTTTCTTATAACATCGTATTCTTTTCATAATAATACCATGAAGTTTATTTTTCTTCTTCTAATCAATTCCCTCATTCCTAAACATGCTCATCTTGATCACTAAACTTGTAGAAATCAATTTGAATGAGTTTTCACACATGAAATGATAACGTTTTCAAATACCGTATTCTTACACTTAAATACCTTCATGTTTAATATATCATATTTAACCTCTAAACTTCACTAAACCTTAAAATAAGTCACGAGGTAATGACCTACCTCTACACACACACAAATATAACCCTAATTGATAAACGTCAAAACAAAGAATACGAAAATACAAGACTTTTCACTAAAATACCATTTTCTTTATAAACCTTTCTTGAAAGCTTTAAGTTGTACACAATTCTAAATAAAATCTTTTAAAATGAAAGCACGATATGTCATGGACATCGATCGTTTATCTAAAATGACTTTGTGGTGTCTAGACAAGTGTGTCTAAGGCAAGTGGTTACTTAATTAGGGCCACTACTTGTAGTGGAGAGCCTCCCACTTACCTGGCACTTACCTGGCCGCAATTGGCGGTGAAGAGGCGATTTGAGGCTTCTAATGACTTATCGTTTAGACCTTAGAAATAGACTAGTTGGCTTAAGAAACCCTAGAAACTAAAATACAGAAATTTATATCCTTTTACAAATAAATACCTTATACTTATAAAACCGTTTTTCTAAATGAATGGTATTTGTTTAACTTATGCAAAGCGCCACTACAACCCACTTTTGGGGAACCCGTTAGGGATAGTACGGTTCATCGTGCACCCGCAGGCTAGTAATGTGAGATTCAGACCTCCGCAAGGAGCATTCGGTCTCGAAAGGTTAAAATACGACATTTAAGAAAAATGAGATTTTTGAAAATAAAATATTTATTTAAAATTATTCATGTGTTAATATATATATATTATTATCATTTAAACACTTATTTTACTATAAGATAAAGTTTCCATTTTTTCCCCTAAAATTACAAGATTAAAAGTTATATTAAAATACCATGAATTTCAAATAAATCAATTAATACTTTTATTAGGATATATTCACTAGAATAACACAAATAAAATTCACACTCATTATAACTATAAAGACGAATATTAAATACTTGAGGTGTATCTTGAAAACTATACAAAAGTACATTTTACATAAAACCCCCTCAAGTTTTATAAATTACAATAATGCCCCTAACAATTATAGAACTTCAAATTACCTTTCTTTTAGTGTGACTCGGGTTAGAGTCAGACTATTTCTGACTTGAATATGATTCAAGTCAATCTATATTCTTTTATATTCCAACTCAATATGAATACATGAATCCCTGAATCCAGTTAACAATCTATTCAATTTGACTGAATCAAACCATGGATATACATCCATTATCATGTTATTCCATTTACCTGATTATGCAGTTACAACATGTTTACTGATATCATGGTTTTGGTCAGTCACCCAACTTACACAATACAATACAACAATACTGTTAAAATACTACGAGGTTTAAGGGGTAGATTGGTACGGAAGGTGTTAAAGGTGGCACGAGGTGGTCAGATTAAGACACCTAACCTGAATCCTATTGCTATTATACCGTGGCTTAACGGTTCCTTGTACTTCCATTTGCCCTGGCCTCTAGCATATAGAGACCCCTCTCGTATACACTGGCATCCTTCTGTACCAAGCTACAAACAACAGCGTTAACACAATATTCCATAATATCCAATAATATAATACTTTAGAAAATACTTTTACACTGTCTTTCTAATTCTTCCTTATCTTTGGGACTTACCGAGCGACCTGTTCGCTGACGACATTCTATTTCTTTTTCTTTGAATGTTGTCAGGTGCGTTGGACCAAGCTGAGATCGAGCCCACCGGTGAAGACTTAGAGCAGTTCCACGAAGACTCCGAGCTCTAGATATTGTACCTTGTTCTTTTCAGTATTTTCATTTCCTGTTATGCCACTGTTTAGGCACCGCTTTTCATTTCAGTTGTATTTTCTTTTCATGCATTGTACAAAAGAATGTTATTAATAAAGTTGCTGTTATTTCTATATCTTTCGTCTCTTGTGATTTACTTTATATTGCTTAGTTACGCTTAGCGTATGTACTTCTAAGTATATACGTAGCGGACCTCATCGCGTCCACTTCGCCGTACACCGGGAAGCGGGGCGTGACAGGTTTTGTTGGTGGCCCATGCAGGTCAGAGCTGTATGAATCCCTGTCATGCAGTTCTGGTCTGCGTGAACAACCTAAGCAATATAACACAAGAACCAGCAACTAAAACATTCTTTACAATTCATGTTCCTTGAATCTTGCAAATCTCTATTCCTTGAATCTTATCATTCCATGTATTTGAATCTGTCCTAACCCAAATTTTTCCTTCAGGGTTATGGATTCCTCGAACAACACCAGCACCAACGTCAACAACACCCCTTCAGCACTACCTCTCACACCAGCTGTTCGTGCACCACCCACTGAGCAAACGATGCTATTCGAGGCGATCAACAGTCTTCTCGAGGGACAGCAACAACTTCTGAACCGTCCTGAGACCGATGCACCGGGAGCAAAGCAATTCAGAGCTTTGCACCCAAAGCAATTCTCTGGTAAAGGAAGCCCTCTTGAAGCGGAAGAATGGGTACAAAGCATCGAAGACGATCTGGCAGCAGCTCAAGTGCCAAACAACGCTTAGGTCCGTGTAGCAAAACTACAGCTCACGGATAATGCTCGCAATTAGTGGAAGGCGGAAGAAAGCCGTCTGGTACAGCCGATTGAATGGAAGACCTTTCGCGAGAAGTTCGACGCGAAATATTTCCCTGTGACTGCCAGGTTTGCCATGGAGCAGCAGTTTATTCGTCTACAGCAAGAATCAGTATGGGACAAATCGGTAGATGAATACGACGCTGAATTCACCATGTTGAGCCGGTAAGATATGTTGCAATAGTTCAAATTTTAGATATCACATACTACACAGCTAACACAATCTTTAAACAGATTTGTGGCACACTTGATACCGACGGACGAGATCAGAGCCCGTCGCTTTCAACAAGGCTTGGACACAGAGATTAAGGCTGCTCTAGCCACAGGAAAGTTCTTGACTCATGAGGAAGCCCTAGAAGCTGCCCGCAGTTATGAGGCAGTAATAAAAAAGAGGGGCATACCTCACTCTGCAGGAGTTAAACGCCCTGCCAACCAGATGGCAAGTGGAGCCTCGTCCAGACCACCTTTCGTGCCAAGGAGACCCGGAGTACCAACCCATCGTCCTAGCCCAGCCTTTTGCACCTATTGCAAGAGAACTGGACATATGATGAAGGACTGCCGTCGAGCCAACCGCTTTTGCTTAGTCTGCGGTTCAGCTACTCACGGTATTGGGTCTTGTCCCCAAAGACAGAACCCAGTTGCTGCACCCAGGCCAGCAAATACTTATCAGCAGCGACCAGCTCTTCAGGCACATACTCCCAGACTTGCACTGCCTGTAGGGTTGCTAGGCACGCGCACAAGGGTCTACGAGGCATCAACCATGCCCGAATAAAAATTTAGCCGTGCCGAACAACCCGAATACGGAACTTTAAACTAGAGATTAGGCGAAAACAAGCATGCTAAACATTTTAACACTAAGTGAGAGGGATTACAACCTTTGTAGATCCGGTCCTTCACTTCATATGCTCCGTGTTGTGGTCCCTTCGCTGCGATCATTGGGATCCGGACTCTCGAGAGGTTCCACGAAGAGAAAGACGCAACCTTTGCTTCCGATCTTCGATACTAAGATGATCTACCTTGAAGTTTCTTTAACACAAGCTAACACACATGAAATGATGTGAACACCCTCATCTAAATGGCAAGGGAAGATGAGGATGATGAAGTAGGATTTTTGCTCTATTTATTTATCTTTTTCTCATATTTATTCATCACCTTTTGAAAAACAAGTAAGCTTTTTCATGAAAGAATTGAAGGAAGAAGATGAACAATATTAGTTATCCTTTTGTGATGAATAGGAAATGAAATAATATGATAGATAATGCAACCATGGTCAAGCTAACTCTTGTAGAGAATTAACTAGGGTTAGGGTTTGGGTTTGGTTAAAGCATGAGTCACTTGCAAATATCTTTATCATGACAAAAAGAAAAGCTTCTAGAATCAACTAGAAGGTTTAACCCTAATCCAAACCCTAATCAAGTTTAAACTCCACTAAACAAGTTGCATTAGTTATCATATCATGTTACAATATTATATATCACATATATAATATTTATCGTAACAAAATAAAATAATACAATTAACATATATCGCATATATATCAATGTATTACCCGAGTGAGAAAAAGAATCTTTTAGTGAGCAAATATTAGTTAATGTAATTTAATATATCATATATATTATTATACATTAAATTATCGAATCAACACTTGATCCGACAATCCGGCTATATCGTATATAACCGGCTAATATTTATCCGTACCGATTCATCGAATCAACACTTGATCCGATGACCCGGCTGATATCAAATATCGCGAGAATAGAATACGGTATCACATATCGCATTATCCTCGGTCCCGCACATATCACATATGTGCTCCTACTCCGTTTTGCCTGAGTCAAGAAACCTCTGTGTAGGACTCTAAAGAATCGTCAATACGCCGGCAGTAGATGATGATCATATCAAACACCCACAAGCTGCAAGCGGTCAGCTAAACGTAACAGCTACCCAGGTATTGAGCGCTCAGAAGATCAACAAGCAAGCCTGTAACTTCTCCTGCGAATCCAAACAGTAACACTCCCGTACAGTCCGGTCTCGTCGTCTGATATGTTGCATATCTCGCCTAGGGGTGGTAAACGTCAGACCCCAGTAGCTTGATAAGTCGTGTCGATTTGAGGTCTATAACAGTTCGAGAAACTACTGATAACACTTACCAGTAAATCTCAGCAACCCTGGCCAGGGATTTCCGGTTATAGCCAATCGAACATAGCACAACATCAACTCCCTATACCAGGAGAGACGAATCCCCTCCTATCGCTCATTGCCTCCATGCGATTCGGGACTGTACCCAAAAGCCACCTTTTTGCACGCCCTCTTGGACGTGGTATGTGAAAATCAAAGCACAGTGGGAACCACACAAGACTCTATGACGATCTCGGGTCAACAGACTACTCTGTACCAGTGTCACCGGAGAACTGCCATCTGACGCATGGTATAATACCATCTGGGAGTTCTCGGCGAGTCCGTCCAGTGTACCCAGTCTCCACTGAGCACCCGTACACCATCCTTGATGTCAAACACCGATGGATATGGGATCATCCATCGCCCATCATATGGGTCAAGATGCGTATACGCTAGTCTACTCTGGTGCATCGATGCCCTGTCTCGATACACCCTCGACTAGGAACAGTTATAGGATGTACTCGTCGACTACCGTGGCCCCACTAGTATGATCTCATCATAGTCCCAGTAGTCGAGTACATATCCTAAGGGCTTTATCAACATGTAATATAGAGACAATCAGAGTACATGTTAAGATAAAGTACAACCAGATAGCATACTATCATGTCGAGCAAGAAAGTCCTCCCTATATATGTCCTAGCATCCACTACAATATACATCGTATGTACAGCAATGGCCTCTAGGGCATACATATAACTAACACTGCCTGCACCACCCAGGGGACCACAAGCTGCACCATCTCCTCATCAGTTCTATCAAGCTCAAAGGAACGTTCCGAGGAATGCTCCTCAGGCCAGGAGGAATGTGCCAAAGCGCCAGGCTTTCATGATGTCTGTGGAAGAAGCTGAGGCCACTGGCCAAGTCATTACTGGTAAAATTTCCTTCTCAAACTTATCTTTTAGTCTTGGTTACCTACACACTTTTCCTATACCTAAAACCTATCCCATATACCTTAGGTACAATCCTAGTAGCTTCACTACCTGCACTTGCACTGTTTGATACTGGAGCATCCCACTGCTTTATGTCGCAACGGTTTGTCCGAACCCATGCGATTCCAGTCTCACCGCTTGTATCCAGCTGGAACGTCAGTTTCGGAAATGGTGTTCTAAAGGCAACTATGGGATACAGCATGTGTCCAGTCGTCGTCTGCAGTCGAGAGTTTTATGCTGACTTCAAGGTACTGGACATACCAAACTTCGATGTGGTTCTAGGAATGGACTGGCTTGAAACCTTTTATGCTACCATCGACTGTCGTCAAAGGAGGGTAGCATTCGAGATTCCAGACCATCCGGTTTTCTATTTTAAAAGTGGAGACCGTACATTGGAGCCAAGTACCTACAAAGCAAAGCCAAGAGAAGCAGTAGTTGCAGCAGCTCAGGCAGAGGAAGAATCAAGACTAGAGGTAGTTCGAGAGTTCGACGATGTATTTCCTGACGATATATCAGGTTTGCTTCCCGATCGAGCTCTTGAATTCAGTATTGACTTAGTACCAGGAGCACAACCAGTGATCAAAGCACCTTATAGACTAAGTCCGGAAGGTTTGAAGGAAGTACGAACACAGTTGGACGAATTACCGGCGAAAGGATGGATTCTTCCCAGCACTTCAAGTTGGGGAGCACCTGTACTATTGGTGAAGAAGAAGGAAGGTTCATACAGAATGTGCATCGACTATAGGGCCTTGAACGAAGTCACAATAAAGAACAAGTATCCACTCCCGCTCATCGACGATTTATTCGATCAGCTAAGTGGATCTTGTGTCTTCTCTAAACTAGATCTTCGTTCAGGTTATCATCAAGTGAAGGTCAAGGAAGCTGATATTCACAAAACAGCTTTCAGAACTCGCTATGGACATTACGAATTTCTAGTAATGCCATTTGGAGTGACCAATGCACCAGCAATTTTCATGAACCTTATGAACCAAGTCTTCCGGGAGTATTTAGACAGGTTCGTTGTCATTTTCATCGACGACATCCTGGTATATTCTAAGAATCGGAAAGAGCATGCGGAGCACCTACGAATTGTCCTGGAAACTCTTCGACAACATAAGCTTTATGCCAAATACAGCAAGTGCGAGTTTTGGCTAAAACAAGTTGGTTTTCTTGGACATATCGTATCAGGAGAAGGAATTTCTGTGGATCCAGCCAAAGTTTCAGCAGTTAGCGAATGACCTACACCAAAGTCAGTGAAGGATATTCGAAGTTTCTTGGGCTTAGCTGGATATTACAGAAGGTTTATTGAAGGCTTTTCGAAGATAGCAACACCCCTGACCAAGCTCACACGAAAATATGAAGAATTTGTGTGGTTAGAAGCATGCGAGCAAGCTTTCGTAGAACTCAAGTCAAGACTGACATCAGCACCTATTCTCGTCATACCGGATCAATCTGGAGGATTCGAAGTGCATTGTGATGCATCCGGTAAGGGATTAGGATGTGTTCTACATCAGCACGGTAAGGTTGTGGCTTATGCTTCAAGACAACTGAAAACTCATGAGCTCAATTATCCGACGCATGATCTGGAGTTGGCAGCCGTCATTTTTGCTCTTAAGATTTGGCGCCACTACTTACTTGGTGAACGAGTGAACATTTACACAGATCATAAAAGTCTGAAGTATGTGTTTACTCAGAAGGAGTTGAATATGCGGCAGAGAAGATGGTTAGAACTCATGGCGGACTTTGACATCAACTTGCAATATCACCCAGGAAAGGTGAACGTAGTACCTGATGCTCTTAGTCGCCAACCATTATCAATGAATCTCACCGCTCAGTGGAAGCTTCAGCAAGACTTACATTAGATGGAGATTGAACTAGTCATGCCAGGTGATGTTTCAACTTTGATGAATTTACAAGTTCAATCAACCATTGTCAATCAGATCAAGGCAGCTCAAGCCAGCGATGCTAAGTTGCAAAAGATCAGAGAACAAGTGGAGAATGGACTCAGAACAGATTTCATCATCCATGAAGACGGATTTTTGAGATACGACAGCAGATTGTGTGTACCAAAAGGTCCTGTTCGGGAAGAGTTAATGAAAGAAGCTCATAGCTCTCCCTATTCAGTACATCCTGGAGGTACCAAAATGTACAAGGATCTACGTCAGAATTATTGGTGGCATGGAATGAAGCGTGAAGTAGCCAGAAGCGTCGCAAAATGTTTGGTGTGTCAGCAAGTAAAGGCTGAACATCACAGGACTGCTGGATTACTTCAACCGTTACCAATCCCAGAATGGAAGTGGCAGCACATCACGATGGACTTTGTAACTGCTCTTCCTCGCAGCACAAAGGGTAACGATGCGATATGGGTCATTGTGGATCGACTCACAAAGTCGGCTCACTTCATCCCATTTCGAGTTGGCCAATCAATTGAGACACTAGCGAAGAAGTACATGGAGGTAATAATATAATTTAGATTTAAAAACTCTTCATAACGTACTATCTCTGATACCCATGAACTCATACAGGAAATTGTGAGACTTCATGAAGTACCGGTCTGCATTGTCTCCGATCGTGACACCAGGTTCCGATCGCAATTTTGGCAGAGTCTGCAAGCTAGCTTGGGAACAAGTCTGAACTTCAGCACGGCTTATCATCCACAAACAGATGGTCAGTCGGAACGAACTATTCAGATTTTGGAGGATATGCTCAGAGCATGTATGCTCGACTTCAAAGGATCGTGGGAAGATCACCTGCATCTTGTGGAGTTTGCATACAACAACAGCTACCAAGCAAGTATAAGAATGACACCTTTTGCAGCATTATATGGAAGGAAGTGTCGATCGCCATTAAGTTGGGACGACATCGGAGATAGGGAACTCCTTGGACCAGAGATGATAGTAGCGACCGTTGATGTGGTTCGTACTATCAGAGAAAGAATGCGCATAGCCCAAGATAGACAGAAACACTGGGCTGATGCAAAGAGACGACACTTGGAGTTCTAGCCAGGAGATCATGTATTCCTGAAAATATCTCCGAACCGCGGAGTGATCCGATTTGGAAGACGGGGTAAGTTGAGTCCGAGATACATTGGACCGCTCGACATACTCGAACGAGTCGGTGAAGTGGCATACCGTTTAGCGCTTCCACCTTCAATGGAGGGAGTGCATAATCTGTTCCACATATCCCAACTCAGAAGGTATGTGAGTGACCCCAGCCATGTACTTGATCATTCCGAGCTCACTATACAGCCCGATTTGTCTTGTGAGCAACAACCTGAGGAGATCCTAGATAGGAAAGTGAAGACGCTTCGCAACAAGGAAGTTAATTTGGTCCGGGTAATGTGGAGGAAAGACACTCTAGGAGAATCCACGTGGGAAAGGGAGGATGAAATGCGTGCAAGATATCCGCACCTATTTGTAAACTAGTCCTCAAATAAAAGTTGTAAATTTCGAGGACGAAATTTTTGTAAGGAGGGTAGATTGTAACAACTCCAATTTTTGTAAATTTTTGTATACCTAAATTTGATTTAAATTTGAAGTATACTTAGAGTATTAATGTTGCTGATAACACTTTAAGTATCTATTTCCCTATAATAATTACAAGAAGGAGCTTGTAACTCATTGGTAATACCTTGCACTGCTGAACCAAGCCACCAGAGTTCGAATCCCATGCCCCACACATTTTTTATATCTTTTTGTTTTAATTTTTTTGGGAAGGTCAACAGTCAAACAGCCATAACTCTCAAAATTAAAACTGCACATAAAAAGTTAAATACACCAAAATTCTCCCCATGAGAAACCCCACCCAACGAGCCCCCGACTCGGCCCAACTCGGCCAAGTCGGCCGGCGGATTGGCCGAGTCGTCAACACGGAATTTCTCCGTGTTGACCTGGTCTTCTCACCTGAATACTTCATTTTTCCAGAACAGTTATCAAATTCTTCATAACTCACTTTTACTCCAAAATTAAATGATTTTTAATGATTTTCTTATATATTTATATATTTTTTTTATCAAAACCCTAACCCTAGCCTAGCCCTATATAAACACCCCTACCCTCTACCATTTCACCCTACAATTCTAAGTCCACTCTCTAAAATTCTCAAGAGAACTCGGTACGTTAGAAAAAGAGCGAAAAGCGAAGCGGTGCCGAAACCGACAACGAATTCCGGCGACCGTACTAGGATCCTTGGCGACGTTTCGACGCACCGACAACCCACTACTTCTTAGCCTCCCTAGCTTGTCCAAACTTGTAAATCCTACACTTTCTATCTTCCTTTTCTTTGAAAGAAAATACGACTTTTTGAAACCCGACGGAAATCGGAACAAACCGATTTCCGATTTGGTTTTTCTACAAAATTCCACTTGTCACCTAATCCATAATACCTAAACATATTCATGATGACTATTAATCACATAAAAATCAATTTAGACAAAGTTTCTCACATGAAATGATAACTTTCTTATAACATCGTATTCTTTTCATAATAATAACATGAAGTTTATTTTTCTTCTTCTAATCAATTCCCTCATTCCTAAACATGCTCATCTTGATCACTAAACTTGTAGAAATCAATTTGAATGAGTTTTCACACATGAAATGATAACGTTTTCAAATACCGTATTCTTACACTTAAATACCTTCATGTTTAATATATCATATTTAACCTCTAAACTTCACTAAACCTTAAAATAAGTCACGAGGTAATGACCTACCTCTACACACACACACAAATATAACCCTAATTGATAAACGTCAAAACATAGAATACGAAAATACAAGACTTTTCACTAAAATACCATTTTCTTTATAAACCTTTCTTGAAAGCTTTAAGTTGTACACAATTCTAAATAAAATCTTTTAAAATGAAAGCACGATATGTCATGGACATCGATCGTTTATCTAAACTGACTTTGTGGTGTCTAGGCAAGTGTGTCTAAGGCAAGTGGTTACTTAATTAGGACCACTACTTGTAGTGGAGAGCCTCCCACTTACCTGGCACTTACCTGGCCGCAATTGGCGGTGAAGAGGCGATTTGAGGCTTCTAATGACTTATCGTTTAGACCTTAGAAATAGACTAGTTGGCTTCGGAAACCCTAGAAACTAAAATACGGAAATTTATATCCTTTTACAAATAAATACCTTATACTTATAAAACCGTTTTTCTAAATGAATGGTATTTATTTAACCTATGCAAAGTGCCACTACAACCCACTTTTGGGGAACCCGTTATGGATAGTACGGTTCATCGTGCATCCGCGGGCTAGTAGTGCGAGATTCAGACCTCCGCAAGGAGCATTCGGTCTCGAAAGGTTAAAATACGACATTTAAGAAAAATGAGATTTTTGAAAATAAAATATTTATTTATAACTATTCATGTGTTAATATATATATAATTATCATTTAAACACTTATTTTATTATAAGATAAAGTTTCCATTTTTTTTTCTAAAATTACAAGATTAAAAGTTACATTAAAATACCATGAATTTCAAATAAATCAATTAATACTTTTATTAGGATATATTCACTAGAATAACACAAATAAAATTCACACTCATTATAACTATAAAGACGAATATTAAATACTTGAGGTGTATCTTGAAAACTATATAAAAGTACTTTTTACATAAAACCCCCTCAAGTTTTATAAATTACAATAAGGCCCCTAACAATTATAGAACTTCAAATTACCTTTCTTTTAGTGTGACTCGGGTTAGAGTCAGACTATTTCTGACTTGAATATGATTCAAGTCAATCTATATTCTTTTATATTCCAACTCAATATGAATACATGAATCTCTGAATCCAGTTAACAATCTATTCAATTTGACTGAATCAAACCATGGATATACATCCATTATCCTGTTATTTCATTTACCTGATTATGCAGTTACAACATGTTTACTGATATCATGGTTTTGGTCAGTCACCCAACTCACACAATACAATAGAACAATACTGTTAAAACACTAAGGGGTTTAAGGGGTAGATTGGTACGGAAGGTGTTAAAGGTGGCACGAGGTGGTCAGATTAAGACACCTAACCTGAATCCTATTGCTGTTGTACCGTGGCTTAACGGTTCCTTGTACTTCCATTTGCCCTGGCCTCTAGCATATAGAGACCCCCCTCGTATACACTGGCATCCTTCTGTACCAAGCTACAAACAATAACGTTAATACAATATTCCATAATATTCAACAATATAATACTTTAGAAAATACTTTTACACTGTCTTTCTAATTCTTCCTTATCTTTGGGACTTACCGAACGACCTGTTTGCTGACGACATTCTATTTCTTTCTTCTTTGAATGTCGTCAGGTGCGTTGGACCAAGCTGAGATCGAGCCCACCGGTGAAGACTTGGAGCAGTTCCACGAAGACCTCGAGCTCTAGATATTATACCTTGTTCTTTTCAGTATTTTCATTTCCTGTTATGCCACTGTTTAGGTATCGCTTTTCATTTCAGTTGTATTTTCTTTTCATGCATTGTACAAAAGAATGTTATTAATAAAGTTGCTGTTATTTCTATATCTTTCGTCTCTTGTGATTTACTTTATATTGCTTAGTTACGCTTAGCGTATGTACTTCTAAGTATATACGTAGCGGACCTCATCACGCCCACTTCGCCGTACACCGGGAAGCGGGGCGTGACATTATAGCAGCAGCTGATGTTGGTGTGTTGGTTGTGTTTGATGATGGTGAGTGTATGTGAGTGAGAGGGAGAGATGTGAGAGGCAAAAAGTTTTGAAGTGAATGGTGATTGTGACATTACCTAGGAGCCACCTCCCTTTCTCCCCAAATCAATGCTCACAAGACACAAAGCCATCATGGCTCTCTCCTCTCATCACAAGGTCAACTAACCCTAATCACCCTTAGACAAGGCCAAAACCCTTAGTCAAACCAAATCAACATAACCAAAAAGTTTAAACCATCAAGCCCAATTAGACATGGTTAACCCTAGGCTACCATGAATCCAAAACATGAAACAAGTGTGACAAGTGTGGACAATGTTATATGCACATTTTTGCACAAAAAGCCAAAAATCCAAATAGCGATTTTTAATCGCGACTTACACCAAAATAGCATTTACGTAACCATAAAAGCTTAAAAATGACATATTTCCACAAAATACCTTATTTTAGAATTTCCAAAATTTTCTCCGGAATTTTCACCATTTATCGGTATTTAATTATAACGACTATTAAAATATTCATTAAAAATTAATATTAAATTATGAAAATTCCCAAAAATAATATTTTATTTTTTTGAAATGTTACATGTTCACTGTTGTTTTTGTTTTCCGGAATCCGGCCGTGCCGTCAACGATCCCGACGACCCAGCAAGCATTTTTGACCCGTGTGATCCCCTTGTGCGTTGTTTGGATTCGTTCCGTGTACCGTGCGGGCGTCGCGAATTTTCCCGCCGACGTGTGACGTTCCGTATACCCGTTTCTTGATCCGTCGAGGAAAGTAAAACTTGCAACATGCTATTTATAATATTTCATATTTATTTAGATATATATTAAGCATGAAGTTTGAATTTGGTGCCCTATATTACATTTTACCATTCGATATTCGTTTATATCCTTTCTTAAGTTACTTATGAAAACATAACCGGTTGCATGTTAGATTACAATATTTTATGCCCACGTCCATATTTATATCATAGTGCTTGGTTGCATAGCCATAGTACCATTTTAAATAGTTTATAACCTTTCAAACACCCGTTTGCATCCATCTCGTCTAGTATACATATTATTGCATCCATAAATCACTTGAATGTATAACATTGAAATATCAACATTCTACATTTGATAAATTGTAGTTTATTTAGTATTGGAACTTTAACTTAAACCCTAATTATAACTGTGCATCTATATGCCTTAATTTGTACCTGATTGTATATCACATTACAATGTTCCATTTTATTGTTCCATCAGTACCCCATACTTGTTTTGTATACCCCTTCTTATTTTAGTTTGATTATGAGCACCCACATTGTTAGTTGTATGTATGCCCTAGAGGCCAGTATTGTACAGATGATGTATATTATATTGGATGCTTGGACATATATAGAGATGACTTTCTTGCTCGATATGATAGTATGCTATCTGGTTGCTCTTTATCTTAACATGTACACTTGTCTCTTTAAACTGTCTTATAGTTACATGTTGGTAAAGCCCTTAGGATGTGTACTTGACTACCTGGACTATGATGCAGATCATACTAGTGGGGACATGGTAGTCCATAAGTACATCCTTCAAGGTCCCTAGTCATGGGTGTATCGAGACGGGGCATCGAATACCAGTGTAGACTAGCGTATACGCTTCTCGACCCATGAGATGGGCGATGGATGATCCCATATCCATTGGTGTTTGACATCAGAGATGGTATACGGGTGCTCAGTGGAGACTGGGTACACTGGACGGACTCGCTGAGAACTCCCAGATGGTATTATACCTCATGTCAGATGGCAGTTCTCAGGTGACACTTGTGCAGGTTAGCCTATAGACCCGAGATCGTCATAGAGTCTTGTGTGATTTCCACTGTGCTTTGATCTCCACCTTACCACGTCCATGAGGGCGTGCAAAACGGTGGTCTTTGGGTACAGTCCCGAGTCACATGGAGGCAATGAGCGATAGGAGGGGTTTCGTCTCTCCCGGTATTGGGGGTTGATGTTGCGCTGTGCTCGATTGGCCGTAACAGGGAAGTCCCTGGCCAGGGCTGATCAGAGATTTGCTGGTAAGTGTTACCAATAGTTTCTCGACCCGTTATGAGCCTCACATTGGCACGACTTATCGGTTACTGGGGTCTGACGTTTACCACCCCTAGACTTGATATGCGACATATCAGACGAACAGACCGGACTGTACGGTAAGTGTTACTGGTTGGATTCACAGGAGTGTGAGCGGGCTTGCTCGTCGATCTTCTGATCGCTCAATACCCGGGTGGCCGTTACGTTTAGCAGACCGCTTGTGGCTTGTGGGTGCTTGATATGATCATCATCTACTGCCGGCGTATTGACGAGTCTTTAGAGTCCTACGCAGAGGTTTCCTGGCTCAAGCGAAACGAAATAGGAGCGCATATGAGATATGTGCGGGAGCGAGAATAATGCGTGTATGTGATACCGTATTCCATTCTCGCAATAAATGTATCGATTGGTTGTATGCGATATAACCTAGTTATCGATTCAAGGATTGATTCGATAAGCCGATACATTGGATATTAGTTGGTTATATGAGATATGACCGGATCATTAAATCAAGTGTTGATTTAATGATTTAATGCATAATTATATATTTGATATATTACTTTGCATTAACTAGTATTGGTTCACTTTAAATGAATTGGATTTTCTCACTTGATGCACATTGTATATGTGATATATTTTTGTGCACTTGCTTGTATCATGTTTGATGATACTTGCTCACTTGGGTTTGTGTAAAGATTAAACCATGGTTATATGAATGGTTAGGGTTTTGATTATTTACTTAGTTATTTATTTATTTATTCATTTTGGAAATTATTAAGAATGGTGGCTTATTTTGTTTGTATGTTGAAGCTTCTTGAAGCTTTGAACAAGTCCACCATTCTTATCTCTTACTTAACCTTAACCATTCCAACTAACCCTAGTTTACTCTCTACGCTAGACTATGGTTAGGATATGATAAGTATTCATATATTAGTTTCTTTTTAAATAAGAAACTTATCATATTCTTCATCTTCTCCTTCTTCTTCTTCAAGAAAAACCTTGCCTTCATCAATGGCAATTTGAGCAAATGAGTGAGAAATCCAATTCTAAAGTGAACCCACCTCCTATTTCTTCATCCTCTACCTCTTGCCAAGTAGTATAGGGTGTTTACTTCACAATTTTTCATTGCTTGGTGAAGTAAGAGCTTGATCTAGTGTTGCCTCGACGTAGATCATCTTCGGCATCGTAGCCGACGACTATTCCGCTCATTTCTCCGATGAAGCCGATGCAAGAGTCCGGGATTTGAGACGGACAGCGAGGGGACGACTACGTGGAGCTAAGGAAGTGGATAACCGGATCTACAAAGGTTGTAGCTTCCTTCTTTTAGTTAAGTCGTTAACTAGTTTAATGTTTCGCCTAAAATTCTAGTTAACGATCCGTATTAGAGTTTCTCGGCACTCATAAAATTTGAAATTGGCATGGTTGATACCTTATGAGACCTCTTGAGAGTGTCTAGGAACCCTACAGTAGCATCAGAGCCTAGCTAGAGCCTTAGGCGATGCTTTGACGATGTTTGAAACCCGATCGAACCCAAAACCCTAAATTTTCCACGCTCTCTGGACTTTTTCTAAAAACTGGGTTTTTTCCAGATTAAAAATGCTTAAAAAATTCAGCAGGGAATTATAAGAATTACGGTGCAAAAATTATCTCATGAAAGGCCAAGAGTGCGGCGGAACCGCGGCAGTAGCCTGGCTTCTGCGGCGGTTCCGCCGCTATATGATGACATCATCATTCCCTGTTTGCACAGTAACTCCTATTTTAGTATGCTGAGTTTTGTGGGAATTTTTAATCTGAACTCAAGAGTTGAGTTTTCTGGGGTGTTTTGGAGCTTGGATGATTCGATCGGATTATCAAATTTTGTCTATGTGGTTTTCCGGATATTGTAGAATATGTTTAAAAGTTCAACAGGATGTAAATACCCAATCTTTCCCCTGCCAGGAAATTTCCAATTGTTGGACTTTTCCGTAGTTTAATGACGTTATAAGTAGTGCAAGTAACGCGATGGTCCCTCTAGAAGACAACAAACCTTAACTCGATTATGTGATCGTCTTGAACTGCCCTTTGAACCGTCGGGTTTGGGGCAGTACGGCGTGCCACATGTGAGGCGTTGGCTTGACCCTTCTACGGCTGGACCGTTGGTACTGAGGCATGAAGTGAATGTCTTTGAACCTATTTCATGTGTTGAACGGTTTCGGGAAAACTTGGGTGTTCGAATGTTTGATCGGAAAGTTTAATATTTTCTATTTATCCGGAATGGAATACAATAATTGGAATTCACAAACAGTTATGAGATAACTGAATGAATGTTATAAATCTAGCGGTTTAGTTTCACTTGATATTGAAAAGAGTTTTCGATGATGAGACTAAAATGCGGGGTTTATAATTGTTAGGCATGTGATGTCTAAGTATTTCATTTGATTAGGCATGCGATGTCTAAAGAGGTTGCGGATTCCAACTGTTGTAGTTTTACACTTTCTTTTCTGTGACCGTAAGTGTAGTATGTCGATTTCGCCGGTTTCGTTGCTATACGTCAACGACAATTGGGGTATGCATACTTACTTACGTTGATGACATGTGATGTTATGTGTTGCTGGATATGTTATATTGGATCGTCATGTTCGAATAGCCGGAGTTTTTTTATGTGAGATGAGTGCTTTTCTTTTTCATTCATGTAAAAACTTGTATGTAATATTCTTTTATTTGGGGCACTTCCAGGTTGCGGAAGCTGTCACCTTTTGTATATTATTTACTTTTCCGTATTAGGATAGACCCAAAGAGGGGAGCACAAGTAACCGGGTTCTAGGGTCCAGTGGGAGACCATCTCGAGGAGTCGAGTCCGGGTCTCCTAACCCTAGAATTGGCAGGGTTGCTTGCCTCTCTCGTAGGGGTCTAGGGGTGTGGGATTGGCTATTCATCACGACCGTGAAATCCGTGTTTTATACTGGCTCGTATTGAAAACACGGACGTCCTAGTATATCCAATGTTTCATATGTTTCTTCTGCTGCGATATCTGTGATGTGATCATGTGATGTTCTGTGATAGATACAGTATATAGTATATATGATATATTATATAGACGTTACTTATGTTTTGCATCCGCACTAGCCCTTCCCTGCTCTGTCGTTAGTTACCTAACCTAACGGTGCACGAGGGGACATCCAGGCGAATGCGGATGGCATAAGTGTACGTCGTATTTATCTGTGATGTTTAGGTGACATAAATGATGGGACTTCATTAATGTGATTAATGAAAGAAAAGAAACCTAAGATGTTGTAGAATCAAATTTTAAACAAAACAGGTAGCTACAGTTCTTGCTTTGCATAGCGGTATATATGATGTACCCTGCACCTTATTCGATGAGGAAAGGACCGAGATCCCTTCACCGGGAGTGACTCCTATAGCAATAACTGGCAGATGCTACATACTCGGTCTGCTTTTGATTGCTTCTATAGTTTCTGCTTTGCACAGTGATATATATGATATATCCCGCACCTCATTCGACGAGGAAAGGGCCGACGATCCCTTCACCGGGAGTGACCCTTTTAGCAAAACTAGAAAAGTCTCAAAATCACTCCATTTCAAAACTTCATTTGATTCTACAACGATATCAAGTTCATTACGCTCATGGTTTTTTGAAAACCTGCGTAGCCCTCCGTCATTTCAGATAAGTACTACTTAGTATTCGTGCTACGGTAGTTTGGCATTCGTCAAGGCGTAGTGTACGGTAGCTAACTAGTATTTATCTGCTTATGCATATGATGCAGATTGGATTAGGGTATTCGTACGGCGTTGTTTGGCATTCGTCAAGGGTCGTGCGGGTGGGTTTAATTCAATCAAGAAATGTACGGGTTGAACTTGACTAGTGGACTATGGGTTGTTTGGCATTCGTCAAGGTCATAGAACACTAGGGGTAAAATATTATTGGGAATTTCAAGTGTTGAAATTTGCAATGAGATTGCATACCTTCTATGAGATAGTTGGATCCCGATACCCACTGTGAGTAAGAGTTACTCCTGGGAGAGTTTTACACATTACAATTAGCCGATCAAGTAGGTGTCTAGAAAGGTGTCAACGGGGTTACGCCTCTGGGAAAACGAGGTTTACTTTAATTAGGTCCGTGCGAAAGCACGGGGAACTTCCCTCAAAGTACCGACACTGGCCTGGCTGAAAGATAGACGAAGTTGTAGGGTGTAATTAATCCCGGCTAGTCTTTCCTTTTAGGGTTTGAAGGAAGATTTGATAAAAACCAGTGGGAGCCATCCTGATTAGATAAGATAATAACCAATCTGATCTTGCACGAGCTTACGCTAAAGTGTTTTCTTCTCTCTCTCTCCAGGTAGCGACCATGTCATGCCCTAATCAAGATAATAATATGGATGTATTGACCGAACCCGCATGTTATACTGTGCAGGGGAACGTTGAACCCGTTCTATCTTATAAGTGTTATAAGAATGAACAGGAAACAGGAGAATATCTGGATTCTCACACCGCCCAAACGGAGATCATGCATGTTGATGCATCATCTTTGGGTGTGTTTGTCATTGAGAACTGTTTCTCAGTTCACCCTACGTCCTGGGTATTAGATACCGGATCAGGATCCCACATATGTAAGATGTTACATGGGCTGCGGAAAAGTAGAGAACTGGGAAAAGGTGATCATTCCGTTCAAGTTGGGAATGGGGCAAATGTTGCAGCCAAAGCAGTTGGCGAATATCACCTAGTATTACCAAGTGGTGATACCCTGATTCTAAATGAATGCTATTATATACCGAACATGATGTGCAACATTATATCAGTTTTTTTATTAAGTAAAGAAGGATATAATTTTGTAGTAAAGGATAATGTTATGAACATATTCCTAGATCAAAAGTTGATTGCATCAGGCTCGTTGTATAATGGCATATTCATTCTCAATCAAAATACAGTCCTCAATATACAAAACACACACAAGAGGAAAAGTTCAGAAATGAATGAATCCTACTTGTGGCATTGTAGACTTGGTCATATCAATGCGACACGACTGGCTAAGTTACATAAGGATGGTTATTTGAATCCGTTTGAATTATCATCTTATGATACTTGCCATTCATGTCTCAAAGGAAAAATGACCAAAGCTCCGTTTAGTGGACACGGAGAAAGAGTTACTGAACTCTTAGGACTGGTATATAGTGATGTATGCGGTCCCATGTCTACCCATACCAGGAACGGTTCTTCCTACTTCATTACATTCACTGACGATCTCTCTAGATACGGGCATGTGTTCCTATTGAAACACAAGTCTGAAGCTTTTGAGAAATTCAGAGAATATAAGCAAGAAGTAGAGAACCAAACGGGCAAAAGTATTAAGATCCTTCGATCTGATCGAGAAGGAGAATACTTGAGCAATGAGTTCCAAGATTATCTAAAAGAGAATGGGATTCTCTCTCAGCTTACTCCACCTTATACACCACAGCACAACGGTGTATCGGAACGAAGGAATCGCACCCTATTAGATATGGTGCGTTCAATGATGAGTACAGCTGAGTTACCTATTTCCTTCTGGGGGTATGCGCTTGAGACAGCCATACACCTATTGAATATGGTTCCTACCAAATCAGTGCCTACCACTCCATATGAGATATGGAAAGGGAAGAGACCTTCTCTTAAGTATGTTAAGATATGGGGTTGTCCAGCCTATGTCAAAAGACAAAATCCGGACAAACTCGAGGCAAGATCAGTCTTATGTAAGTTTGTAGGATATCCCAAAAATGCACAAGGGTATATCTTCTACCACCCCGAGGAACAAAAGGTGTTTGTTTCTCGACATGCCACTTTCTTAGAAAAAGGTTTTCTTATGAAACAGATTAGTGGCATTGAGGTAGAACTGGAAGAGGTTCCAGCAACACAAACTATAACGGAAGACTTGGTAGAACCAGAGGATTCAGTAGTACCTGACTAACCCCAGCCTCTCCGCCGATCTAGCAGGGTTTCTCGTCCACCTGAGAGATACTACGGTTTTCTCATTGACGGTGGAAGCGAGGATTGCATCATGGAGGATGATGACCCAACTAGCTTCGAGCAGGCCATCACGAGTAGGGACTCAGTGAAATGGCTGGATGCTATGCGGTCCGAGATGGAATCCATGTACACCAACAAAGTATGGAATTTGGAAATTGCTCCTGAAGGGGTAAAACCCATTGGGAGCAAGTGGATCTTCAAGAAGAAACTTGGTGTAGATGGGAAAGTGGAGACTTTCAAACCTAGACTTGTTGCAAAGGGTTTTCGTCAAAGACTAGGTGTGGACTATGACGAAACCTTTTCTCCAGTGGCTATGCTTAAATCCATCCGGATCATGCTTTCCATCGCTGCATATCATGATTACGAAATCTGGCAAATGGATGTTAAGACCGCCTTTCTAAACGGTGATTTAGAAGAGTGCGTGTACATGACTCAGCCAGAGGGCTTCGTAGACAGTGGGAGCAGCGGGAAGGTGTGCAAGCTGCTTAAATCCATTTATGGATTAAAGCAAGCATCGCGGAGTTGGAACATCTGCTTTGACGTCGTTATCAAAGAGTTTGATTTCGTCAAAAATCCAGATGAACCTTGTATCTACAAGAAGGTGGCAGAGAGTAAGGTTGTCTTCCTCGTATTGAACGTGGACGACATACTCTTGATAGGAAATGATATTCCTATGCTGCAATCGGTCAAGCTCTTCTTATCACAAAGATTCTCAATGAAAGATCTTGGTGATACCTCCTGCATATTGGGGATTAGGATCTATAGAGATAGATCCAAACGGATATTGGGATTGTCCCAATCCAGGTACATTGACACCATACTAAAGAGGTTTAGTATGGAAGATTCCAAGCGTGGGAACTTGCCCACGATCTTTGGAGTCACTCTCTCCAAAGAGATGTCTCCCAAGACTGATTTGGAGAGAGCTCGCATGCAAGGGATATCCTATGCTTCGGCTGTAGGCTCTATCATGTACGCGATGCTATGTACCAGACCCGATGTAGCATACTCACTAAGTGTAGTGAGCAGGTATCAAGCTGATCCTGGAGAGAGTCACTGGACAGCCGTGAAGAGCATTCTCAAGTACTTGCGAAGGACTTAAGAGATGCTCTTGGTGTATGGTAACGGAGAACTCCAAGTGGAGTCCTTTACCGATTCGAGCTTCCAGAGTGATAAGGACGACTCTAAGTCGCAGTCGGGATTTGTCTTTACCCTTTACGGAGGGACGGTTAGCTGGAAGAGTTCCAAGCAGGAAACTGTGGCAGACTCGACGATGGAGGCTGAATACATCGCTGCCAACGATGCTGCTAAAGAGGCTGTCTGGATCAAGAAGTTCATTACTGAACTTGGAGTGGTTCCATCCATTGAGCATCCAATACCTTTGTATTGCGATAACAATGGAGTGGTGGCTTTGGCCAAGGAACCTAGGTCCCATCAGAGATCCAGGCATATTCTGAGGCGATATCGCATGATCCGGGAGATAGTTGATCGCAGGGAGATCGAGGTCAGGAGGGTTGACACGAAGAATAACACGGCGGATCCACTCACGAAGGCCATTCCCCAGATACAGTTTGAGAGACTCTTCGGGATGCTCGGTATGCGATACTACAGCAGCTGGCCCTAGTGCAAGTGGGAGATTGTTAGTTGTATGTATGCCCTAGATGCCAGTATTGTACAGATGATGTATATTATATTGGATACTTGGACATATATAGAGATGACTTTCTTGCTCGATATGATAGTATGCTATCTGGTTGCTCTTTATCTTAACATGTACACTTGTCTCTTTAAACTGTCTTATAGTTACATGTTGGTAAAGCCCTTAGGATGTGTACTTGACTACCTGGACTATGATGTAGATCATACTAGTGGGGACATGGTAGTCCATAAGTACATCCTTCAAGGTCCCTAGTCGTGGATGTATCGAGACGGGGCATCGATATACCAGTGTAGACTAGCGTATACGCTTCTCGACCCATGAGATGGGCGATGGATGATCCCATATCCATTGGTGTTTGACATCAGAGATGGTATACGGGTGCTCAGTGGAGACTGGGTACACTGGATGGACTTGCCGAGAACTCCCAGATGGTATTATACCTCACGTCAGATGGCAGTTCTCAGGTGACACTTGTGCAGGTTAGTCTGTAGACCCGAGATCGTCATAGAGTCTTGTGTGATTCCCACTGTGCTTTGATCTCCACCTTACCACGTCCATGAGGCCGTGCAAAACGGTGGTCTTTGGGTACAGTCCAGAGTCACATAGAGGCAATGAGCGATAGGAGGGGTTTCGTCTCTCCCGGTATTGGGGGTTGATGTTGCGCTGTGCTCGATTGGCCGTAACAGGGAAGTCCCTGGCCAGGGCTGATCAGAGATTTGCTGGTAAGTGTTACCAGTAGTTTCTCGACCCGTTATGAGCCTCACATCGGCATGACTTATCGGTTACTGGGGTCTGACGTTTACCACCCCTAGACTTGATATGCGACATATCAGACGAACAGACCGGACTGTACGGTAAGTGTTACTGGTTGGATTCACAGGAGTGTGAGCGGGCTTGCTCGTCGATCTTCTGATCTCTCAATACCCGGGTGGCCGTTACGTTTAGCAGACCGCTTGCGGCTTGTGGGTACTTGATATGATCATCATCTACTGTCGGCGTATTGACGAGTCTTTAAAGTCCTACGCAGAGGTTTCCTGGCTCAAGCGAAACGAAATAGAAGCGCATATGAGATATGTGCGGGAGCGAGAATAATGCGTGTATGTGATACCGTATTCCATTCTCGTAATAAATGTATCGATTGGTTGTATGCGATATAACCTAGTTATCGATTCAAGGATTGATTCGATAAGCCGATACATTGGATATTAGTTGGTTATATGAGATATGACCGGATCGTTAAATCAAGTGTTGATTTAATGATTTAATGCATAATTATATATTTGATATATTACTTTGCATTAACTAGTATTGGTTCACTTTAAATGAATTGGATTTTCTCACTTGATGCACATTGTATATGCGATATATTTTTGTGCACTTGTTTGTATCATGTTTGATGATCCTTGCTCACTTGGGTTTGTGTAAAGATTAAACCATGGTTATATGAATGGTTAGGGTTTTGATTATTTACTTAGTTATTTATTTATTTATTCATTTTGGAAATTATTAAGAATGGTGGCTTATTTTGTTTGTATGTTGAAATTTCTTGAAGCTTTGAACAAGTCCACCATTCTTATCTCTTACTTAACCCTAACCATTCCAACTAACCCTAGTTTACTCTCTACACTAGACTATGGTTAGGATATGATAAGTATTCATATATTAGTTTCTTTTTAAATAAGAAACTTATCATATTCTTCATCTTCTCCTTCTTCTTCTTCAAGAAAAACCTTGCCTTCATCAATGGCAACTTGAGCAAATGAGTGAGAAATCCAATTCTAAAGTGAACCCACCTCCTATTTCTTCATCCTCTACCTCTTGCCAAGTAGTATAGGGTGTTTACTTCACAAGTTTTCATTGCTTGGTGAAGTAAGAGCTTGATCTAGTGTTGCCTCGACGTAGATCATCTTCGGCATCGTAGCCGACGACTATTCCGCTCATTTCTCCGATGAAGCCGATGCAAGAGTCCGGGATTCGAGATGGACAGCGAGGGGACGACTACGTGGAGCTAAGGAAGTGGATAGCCGGATCTACAAAGGTTGTAGCTTCCTTCTTCGTTAACTAGTTTAATGTTTCGCCTAAAATTCTAGTTAACGATCCGTATTAGAGTTTCTCGGCACTCATAAAATTTGAAATTGGCATGGTTGATACCTTATGAGACCTCTTGAGAGTGCCTAGGAACCCTACACACATGACATTTTGTGCACCCCTGACATGACTTGTTACACCGACTACTTGACACGACATGGTACCGTGTACCTCTTGACATGACATGATACCTATATACTACCTGACTTGACCTGATGTACCATGGCTTTACCTGTTACTTAATCTTGTTACTAATGCCAACAAACCTGACCTGTTGTCCCTACGGACATTTCCTGTTGTCTATCCAGACAAACCTGTACCTGCCTGATCCTGTGTTGGCATTAGCTCCAGATTATTTAATACCTGACTTGAACATATATACTTGGGGGTATGGGGAAATCAATGATGAAACCTGACTTGTAACTCGATAGTTCGATACCTTTACTGATCAGTTTTAGAGGCTAGGCCAGCCTTGGGATGATACTGCTGACATCATCCATCGTTACCCACTACCTTTTAGAGGCTGGGCCAGCCTTGGGATGATGCTGTTGACATCATTCATCGTTACCCCTTTTCCTTTTAGTGCCTAGCGGCATGTCTCGGTTTCAGCCCGAGAATCTTCACCGTGATCCCGGGCACGCACGGGATACTATTGAGTTACATCGATGATTCATCAAATTGATTTCAAAGACCTGAGAGTAGTTAACCCAATAGACCAGTTTAGATCACTCACTACACATTACCCCACTGTCCTTACTTATATCACTGTTATGCCATGTTTATCATTTATACTCATACCTGCATGTATTGCTACCCTGTTTATAGTATTGCTTGATATTATGACACACTGACGTCTGGGTTTTACATGGCCCAGATTCCTTACCCTTGTTGCAGTCCGAGCAGGAGTATTTCAGTCAGCAGGCTGAGCAGTGAGGACTTGCTAGTAGTTAGTTCTTTTTATTTTCGGTATATTTTCTTTCCTTATGTGAGCCCGCATTATGGGACGTACATTCCAGTTTATTCTTGTATTGGATCTATTGCTTCCGCATTATTTCATTCTTGACTCATTTTATTTTGGCTTATGGACATGTGTTAGATAGTTTATTATTGTTCTTGATATCTCTACAGCCGTAATGTGACTGTGGAAGGATATTTCCTATCCACAGGTAGTATGGTTGGCTATGTCACGTGCCCATCTTAGCGTACTCTGGGAAGCGGGGCGTGACAGTTTCTCCTGAAGCAGGGAAACCCTCTGTATGGGACTCTAAAGACTTGTCAATACGCTGGCAGTGGGTTTAACTACAAGCACATCAGTGGCACTAGTTGTACGTAACGGCTACCCAGGTATTGAGCGAAAAGAAGGCCGGCGAGGAAACTCATCCTGACCCCCACTAAGCCTGTCTGTGACAATATCCGTGCAGTACGGTCTGTTTGTCTAAGAGTATCGGATATAGAGTCTAGGGGGTGGATAAAGTCAGACCTCTAAAAACGCGACATTTCGTGTCGGTATGAAGCCCATAAAAAACCGTGAAACTACTGATCCAAATCAGTAATTCTCGACTACCTTGATCAAGGATTTCTGGTGATGGCCACCCGTGCACTACGCGATATCAACCCCCAATACCGGAAGAGACAAATCCCCGACGATCCGCTCATTGCCTCCATGTGGCTCGGGACTGTACCCAACTAAAATCTTTTTGCACGACTCCTTTAAGCCGTAGTAGGGTAGTGATCAAAGCACAGTGGGAACTCACATGAGACAAATGACGATCTCAGATCAACAGACTAATCTGTACACATGTCACCCGGGAACTGCTATCTGACAATAGGTATAATACCAACTAGCAGGTTCCCGGCGAGTCCGTCCAGTATACTCATAACCCAATGTGCACCTGTTTACAATCTTAGGTGAAAAAAACTAACACCAATGGCTTGTGAGACCGGCCACCGTCCCTCGTCAGAGTCTCGATCAGTATACACTAGTCTACTCTGGAGCATCGATGCCTAGCCTTGATACTCCCACGACTAGAGACATTTAAGGATATGCTCATAGACTACCCAGCTCCCACGTATATGATCGCCATCATAATTCTGGTAGTCAAGCAAGAATCCTATGGGCTCTATCAATATGTAATAGTGAACTGTAATGCCATCTAAAGCATGTACATGATGATAAAGATAAACCAGATAGTATACTATCATCTTGAGTAAGACTATTCTACCCGTATATGTCCTCCTTCAATCATCTAATCGCGTGTTTGCGATTACAATAATTGACTTGAATGCATTATAACCAACAGATTGATCATAAATATATCCATAGAGACATCCTGTGTCAACTGCCCTCAATCCCTCATGGATTGATCATAAATATATATATCTTCTGGATCCCCAGCCGTAACCACTATGTCCGAATCATAATCCTCTTTCTCATATTCTTTTCATATATATATATATATATATGCACATATATACATATATACTCAATCTCTTAGGATTGATATCATATCACCTCATATCCTCGTACCCTTTAGTCTGTGTGAACTAGTCATATCGCAGACGGGTAATACATAACAGCATCAATGAATATAATAACAGTAACACGAATAATAATGTAAGTGTAGCACATCTGAAAAATTGAATAATGCATAAGCGAATAACATGTACGATAAACATAACGTAAATGAACAATAATTGAATATATACTGCAGGTAACCCCATATATACATTTTGTAAAATATAATGAAACGTTGGTTATAAATAAGGATACTGTGGTGTTTTAAAATATATAATTGCCCTTTTCAAATCCAACAGTATATCCTGGTTATCTCTCTTGAAAACATGAAATGAATCGTTGTTGTGAAATTAGGGGTTACAATCTGACTATTATAATCTCTTCATCAAGGTAAAATAAGAGTCCACGAGTCAAAGTCAATAAATCTGTATTCGGCAAATCCTCATCATCATGTCATCCAGTATGGTAATCTCACCTCATATTATGACCACCAGATATATCATTATATAATAATAATGATCGGCACGGATATCTAATCTACGTACCCAACACACAATAATAGTAGTGCGGACCTCAAGTCTACACATACCTTGCAACTCGTACGGATCTCAAGTCTACATACGCACACAACGACTGATGCGGACTGTTCCCCTCCGAACGGCGGCCGAGACATGGGCTGTCTCGCCTGAGGTTCGGGGCAGATGCTAATTGGTTTTATCCGTCTACCTCTCCGAAGATGCTAAGTTGATTTATGGCACCATGTATCGGAGGTTTAGACGGATGCGGCCGATGTAGCAGACTTCGTCAGATTCCCCCTCGCTTGAGGGGTTTTTGATTGTGGGGACGCTCTTCCCTGCAGGCGCAAGCCCCTGCAGTTAATTACGCTACCGCATTGCGGTAACAACTTTCTCCTTCTCCAGATGGTCACTTCGTGTCGTGGGTGTTTGTTTTGTTTGTGGTTGCCCGTGGATTGTATACGGAGACCAATTTATGTCGTCGTCCGTAGGACGTGGATTAGTCCAAATCCGTGTTTTCTTAGATTTGGGTTTGGGGTTTTGGTTTGAGGATACGTTAGCCATATTTGAGGCTAAGATCAACTCAAACGTTTGTTAAGGATACGTTAGTCTAACTTTGTGACTAAGATCAACTTAACGGGATCGTTTAGATCCGACAAAAGAGCGTTTGGACTCTAATGTTCCAGTTTAGGGACATAGTGGTCCATGAATATATGGCCGTCGGGACCCGTCACCTCTCTGACGACGTTGAAGGATTACAACGACAGATATCAGAGGAGTTCAGAGATGTACCCTTGAACCGAAGTTGATTGGGGGGATTTATAGTCCACTCTGGGACTAGAGTCTGTTTGAAAGTTTAAGGATACGTTAGCCATTTTTGAGGCTAAGATCAACTTAAACGGTTGTTGAGGATACGTTAGTCCAGTTTGGGACTAAGATCGACTTAACGGGATCGTTTAGATCCGACAAAAGAGCAATTGGCTCTATTGTTCCAGTTTAGGGACATAGGGGTCCAATGCCAGTTTAGGGACATGGTGGTCCAGTACCAGTTTAGGGACATGGTGGTCCAATGCCAGTTTAGGGACGTAGTGGTCCAATGGTAGTTTAAGGACGCATAAGTCCATGGGTTTAAGGACCCCACAGTCCATATGGATGTGTTTAAGGACGCATTAGTCCGTTAGTTTAAGGACGCATAAGTCCGCGGGTTTAAGGGCCCCACAGTCCGTATCTTAGTTTAAGGACGCATAAGTCCATGAGTTTAAGGACCCCACAGTCCGTATTGATGTGTGGTTGTCGGGACCCGTCACCTCTCTGAAGACGTTGAAGGATTACAACGACAAATATCAGAGGAGTTCAGAGATGTACCCTCGAACCAATGAGTTGGTTTAAAGAGCAGATGTGCTCAGTTCAAGATGATTTGAGGACTTATGGCCAGTTTGGGCTAAGTCCAACTATGTTTGAAATATTGGCCCTCTGTTGGTCCATTGAAGAAGAGGCTTTGCCTCTAGAAACTTAGCCAATTGGGCTAAAGCTAGTGTTAAACACTAAAGACCAACAGTGTTGAACACTGGGAATAAGATTAGCAAGTTAGTGTTAAACACTAAAAGATAATCAGTGTTAAACACTGGGAACAGAGTTTTCAAATTAGTGTTTAACACTAAAGCAAATAGTGTTAAACACTGGGAACAAAGTCTTCAGATTAGTGTTAAATACTAAGGGGAGAGGGGTCACGTGTGGACACGTGAGAGCGCCCTGATTTCCCTTATTTTATTCTGTAGATCAGTGTTTAACTCTTTTAATTCTGACGGCCATCACGTGTGAGCACGTGATGGAGGCCCCCGCTCTGGTCTGTTGGAATGCTCATTAGGGGTCACGTGGTGACACGTGAGGGCACCCTAAATGCGGAGCCACATCTCCTTTGTTTTATCCTCAAATCCGTGAATAAGTGTTAAACACTTTTCATCTTTATTTTAGAGCATCACGTGTTGGCACGTGATG
The DNA here is from genome assembly GCA_030015575.1 of Agapanthus africanus. Taxonomy (NCBI): domain Eukaryota; kingdom Viridiplantae; phylum Streptophyta; class Magnoliopsida; order Asparagales; family Amaryllidaceae; genus Agapanthus; species Agapanthus africanus. The sequence goes on along the minus strand of CM057342.1, from coordinate 687,262,954 downwards.
GGGGTTTATGCATCGAATATTACAGCAGTTGCTGAGGGGTCACGTGGGGACACGTGAGGGCGCCCAAAGCTTCTTTTCTTTTCTTTTGCCATTAAGTGTTAAACACTTTCATTTTTATTTTTAGAGCATCACGTGTTGGCACGTGATGGGGATCTGTGCGCCAATTGTTAAAGAATTTGCTGAGGGGTCACGTGATAACACGTGAGAGCGCCCAAAGCTTTCATTTCCTTTGCTTTTTCTTTCTGCGTTCTGGGAGTCACGTGGGAGCACGTGGGGTGATGCTTCAAAGTTCTTTGCAGGGGATCTTTTCAAGGGTCACGTGGGGCACGTGACCCTAGTTCTTTTCATGAACAGAGATCTTTTAAGAATTGAATCCTTTATAGGGTTAAACCCTAATTATGATTTTGAAGGAATTAAATTCCTATCGTGAAAGAATTAAATTCTTATTTAGGATAAAACCCTGATTTCTTTTCAAAGGAATTAAATTCCCAGATATGTAAAAGAATTAAATTCTCGATTAGGATTAAACCCTAGTTTTGTTTTAGGAGAATTGAACTCTCAAAACTCAATTCCCCTTCTAAGTTTAGGATCTGCATGGCACGATCTCAACCCGATGAGAATTAAATTCTCATCCTATGGGGAGATGTGCTCTGTACAGATCTTCAACCAGAAGAAGAACTAAGTTCTTTTCTTTAAATAAGAGTTAAACTCTTTTGAGAATTAAATTCTCTTTTGAATCCTCTCTTTTCTTACCTAGGGTTTTTCTTTTGCAGAGAATTAAATTCTTCTTTCTCTGTTTCTTCTTCTCTTGAGAATTAAATTATCCTCCCTATGTTTTTCTCTCCAAAAAAGTAGATCCTTTCTTCTCTTCTTGGCTCCTATTTATAGGAGAAGGAAGAGAATCAATTTGTTTAGCAAATCTCTCATTGAGAGATTTGATTTGTATATTGAGAGATTTGATTTATATTTATCATTAATCTGGGCCTTTAGATCATTCAGTGAATTTTATTCACCGTGGATTTTAAATCCAAAAGATATTCTATTTGTTATCCTGGTGAGATTTTCAGGGAAATCTTTCCTTGTCCAAGGTTTTTCCATAAATTGGTGATTTTTAATCACCCTTGGATTTTTAATCCAACGGTTCCCCATGACCCTTTTCCATTTGGAAAGATTCAGAAACTTTTAGAATTTAATTCTATTAAATTATAATGCTTTTAAAGCCAGTCACGTGCTGGCACGTGACCTTTGGTCACGTGTGAGCACGTGACCCCCAATTGGGTTCCTTTCTCAGCCGCTTATTTATGTTTCAGTTTTAACCATCACGTGTCAACACGTGACCTTTGGTCACGTGTAAGCACGTGATACCTCGTTGAGGTATTTTCTGACTTTTAGAATTAAATTCTATTCATTGTTTTAGAGGCTTTAAAAGCCCATCACGTGTCTGCACGTGACCCATGGTCACGTGTGAGCACGTGATGTCCCATTGGGGTCTTTTCTGAGTTTTTGTTGTATCTTTTAACTCCTCCAGCGGGTTCTTAAAAGCCCATCACGTGTGGACACGTAATTCCTCATAACTTTTGATCCCGGATGAATTACGAGGCCCATAATATATCAAATCGAAGGGTTTTTCGAGCCGCTTTCGATACCATCAGAATTTATCTGTTTCTCATTCAGGAGTTTATCAAAAAATATCCCGGAAGATACTGGTTCCCATTTTCTTAAGCGTATCGCCGCCATTTGATACCTTGGGCTCTTTTGCGCAGAAATTTTTGGCGGGAACAAATGCCCCCCACTACTTTGCCCACGTAAGTATTTACGTGAGTGAAGTAGTGTAAAGTAATGCATTGCGTATGACCAGTTTCGGGTTGGTATATTACTTTCAGAATCTTGATCTGAGAAGATAACGAGCGGACACAAGCGTCGTCATTTATCATTGACTCAAATCTCGACTCTTAAGAGATATAGTTCCAAACCCTTAACTCCATGAGCCGCACCCTTTTATCTCTTTATGTCTTACTCTGGTGTGGAGTAGTTTATACGCTTATGAGTAACTTCTCCATTTCAGTGGGATGTAGCTTTGGAAAGTGTAGCTCATAAATGGTCCATCTTGACCTCTTTGCCGGGCGGTGATGGCTTAGGAGACAGGGTTAGGATCTGCCACCTAAGACTTTTCAACTTTATGAGCCGTGAGGGTCTCATAAAGACTTTTCTCCCTACGAGTCGTGAGGATCTCGTAGGTGTATTTTCTCCTTAGGAGTCGTGAGGATTCCTAAGTGTGTTTTCTCTTATAAGTCGTAAGGATCCTATAAGAGAGTTTTCCCTCTTACGAGTCGAGAGGACCCGTAAGCGGTTATTTCCCTCCTTGTCGAGATTCGACTTTGGAGAGTGAGACCCGTGGATAGTATGCAAAGACCGTTTTGGGCCGACTTGCAGGGTCCCAGTGCTTAGAAAACAGGTTTTTAATCCCTATTGCCTAAGGCTTTATCTCACGAGTCGAGACGAATCGAGAAGTTCTCGCAAAGACATCAATTTCCTCACGAGTCGAAACCGATCGAGCAGATCTCGCAAGAATATCCTAACGTCACAGTTAACCTCTGCTCTTTACGACAGAAGTCCGTTAGGGTCTGTGGTACTTAGGGTTTTGGCCGTCGTACCATCGCATGAGCTGATGTATTCCTCGATAGGCAATCGTGCTGTTCGAGTAGCCCTGCGACTGCCGTGTCTCTGATCCCTTCGGGGGCTGGACAAGACGTCTTCAAGCAATCCTCCTTGGCAGTTTGACCGTCGGAAGAGCAAGCGCTAGGAATTTGCCATGCCGCTTTTTACTTGAGGTTAGGCTCATTTTGGAGAGCCCCGATGAGTCATAACCACTCCGCGCTGGTGTGGGATGATCTCCGATAGTCTTTTAGGCTTTATATGACTTGCCGTTAAGACCCTGAAGCTAGGAATTTGGCCTTTGCTTCGTTTGCTGGCATTGCGTCCTTTGTATCGAGACGAATGTCGTGGTTGTCTCTAGGTTGCTGATGAACCATCGAGATTTGGAACTAGAGATTTTGTCGTGGCTCCTTTTGGTGATGTTGCGTCTGCTGTATCGAGACGAACGTCGAGGTGGTGACCACTCCATGTGGGATGATCTCCGGTGATCTTTCAGGCTTTATATGACTTGCCGTCAAGACGTATGAAGCTTGGAATTTGGCCTTCGCCTCGTTTGCTTTGTCCTGTGCGAATCCTGTTGGAGGAAGAACGCTGTCGTGACATCTCGTCTGCTGTATCGAGACGAACGTCGAGGTGGTGACCACTCCACGCTAGTGTGGGATGATCTCTGATGGTCTTTCAGGCTTTATATGACTTGCCGTTAAGACGTTGAAGCTAGGAATTTGGCCTTCGCTTCGTTTGCTGGCATTGCATCCTCTGTATCGAGACGAATGTCGCGGTTGTTTCTAGGTTGCTGGTGAACCGTCGAGGCCTGGAACCAGGGATTTTGCCGTGACTCCTTTCGGTGATGTTGCGTCTGCTGTGTCGAGACGAACGTCGAGGTGGTGATCACTCCATGTTGGTCTAAGATGATCTCTGATTGTCTTTCCGGTTTTATATGACTTACTGTTAAGACCCTGAAGCTAGGAATTTGGCCTTTGCTTCGTTTGCTGGCATCGCGTCCTCTGTATCGAGACGAATGTCGCGGTGGTGATCACTCCATGTTGGTGTGAGGACCAGGATCCGCTCTGGACGTTTCCCACGGGATCGAAGAGCGACGTTGTTCGCGTTCCAGCTGACCAAGAATTTTGCTCTAGATGCTTCAACGGGTTCACTGCCGTGTTAGGCGAGGACTAGGCTCCGCTCTGGATGCTTCGCACGGGTTCACTGCCATGCTCTGCGAGGACCAGGATCCGCTCTGGACGTTTTCCACGGGGTCAAAGAGTGACGTTATCCGCGTTCCACGTGACCAGGAATTTTGCACTAGATGCTTCACACGGTTTCATTGCCGCGTTAGGCGAGGACTAGGCTCCGCTCTGGATGCTTCACACGGGTTCACTGCCGTGCTCTGCGAGGACCAGGATCCGCTCTGGACGTTTTCCACGGGGTTAAAGAGTGACGTTATCCGTGTTCCACGTGACCAGGAATTTTGCACTAGATGCTTCACACGGTTTCACTGCCGTGTTAGGCGAGGACTAGGCTCCGCTCTGGATGCTTCACACGGGTTCACTGCCGTGCTCTGCGAGGACCAGGATCCGCTCTGGACGTTTTCCACGGGGTCAAAGAGTGACATTATCCGCGTTCCACGTGACCAGGAATTTTGCACTAGATGCTTCACACGGGTTCACTGCCGCGTTAGGCGAGGACTAGGCTCCGCTCTGGATGCTTCGCACGGGTTCACTGCCATGCTCTGCGAGGACCAGGATCCGCTCTGGACGTTTTCCACGGGGTCAAAGAGTGACGTTATCCGCGTTCCACGTAACCTGGAATTTTGCACTAGATGCTTCACACGGGTTCACTGCCATGTTAGGCGAGGACTAGGCTCCGCTCTGGATGCTTCGCACGGGTTCACTACCGTGCTCTGCGAGGACCAGGATCCGCTCTGGACGTTTTCCACGGGGTCAAAGAGTGACGTTATCCGCGTTCCACGTGACCAGGAATTTTGCACTAGATGCTTCACACGGGTTCACTGCCGCGTTAGGCGAGGACTAGGCTCCACTCTGGATGCTTCACACGGGTTCACTGCCGTGCTCTGCGAGGACCAGGATCCGCTCTGGACGTTTTCCACGGAGTCAAAGAGTGACGTTATCCGCGTTCCACGTGACCAGGAATTTTGCACTAGATGCTTCACACGGTTTCACTGCCGCGTTAGGCGAGGACTAGGCTCCGCTCTGGATGCTTCACACGGGTTCACTGCCGTGCTCTGCGAGGACCAGGATCCGCTCTGGACGTTTTCCACGGGGTCAAAGAGTGACATTATCCGCGTTCCACGTGACCAGGAATTTTGCACTAGATGCTTCACACGGGTTCACTGCCGCGTTAGGCGAGGACTAGGCTCCGCTCTGGATGCTTCGCACGGGTTCACTGCCATGCTCTGCGAGGACCAGGATCCGCTCTGGACGTTTTCCACGGGGTCAAAGAGTGACGTTATCCGCGTTCCACGTAACCAGGAATTTTGTACTAGATGCTTCACACGGGTTCACTGCCATGTTAGGCGAGGACTAGGCTCCGCTCTGGATGCTTCGCACGGGTTCACTGCCGTGCTCTGCGAGGACCAGGATCCGCTCTGGATGTTTTCCACGGGGTCAAAGAGTGACGTTATCCGCGTTCCACGTGATCAGGAATTTTGCACTAGATGCTTCACACGGGTTCACTGCCGCGTTAGGCGAGGACTAGGCTCCACTTTGGATGCTTCACACGGGTTCACTGCCGTGCTCTGCGAGGACCAGGATCCGCTCTGGACGTTTTCCACGGAGTCAAAGAGTGACGATATCCACGTTCCACGTGACCAGGAATTTTGCACTAGATGCTTCACACGGTTTCACTGCCGCGTTAGGCGAGGACTAGGCTCCGCTCTGGATGCTTCACACGGGTTCACTGCCGTGCTCTGCGAGGACCAGGATCCGCTCTGGACGTTTTCCACGGGGTCAAAGAGTGACGTTATCCGCGTTCCACGTGACCAGGAATTTTGCACTAGATGCTTCACACGGGTTCACTGCCGCGTTAGGCAAGGACTAGGCTCCGCTTTGGATGCTTCACACGGGTTCACTGCCGTGCTCTGCGAGGACCAGGATCCGCTCTGGACGTTTTCCACGGGGTCAAAGAGTGACGTTATCCGCGTTCCACGTGACCAGGAATTTTGCACTAGATGCTTCATACGGTTTCACTGCCGCGTTAGGCGAGGACTAGGCTCCGCTCTGGATGCTTCACACGGGTTCATTGCCGTGCTTTGCGAGGACCAGGATCCGCTCTGGACGTTTTCCACGGGGTCAAAGAGTGACGTTATCCGCGTTCCACGTGACCAGAAATTTTGCACTAGATGCTTCACACGGGTTCACTGCCGCGTTAGGCGAGGACTAGGCTCCGCTCTGGATGCTTCACACGGGTTCACTGCCGTGCTCTGCGAGGACCAGGATCCGCTCTGGACATTTTCCACGGGGTCAAAGAGTGACGTTATCCGCGTTCCATGTGACCAGGAATTTTGTTGATTATATCCGCATTTCACGGAGTTGGGATTTGACTCTCTGTGGGAGTACATCGTCGAGTCATGGAACTGGGAGTTGCCGCTGTTCCGCTTAGCTTGAAGTTGTGTCCGCTGTGACGAGACGAGTGTTGAGGTGGAGCTGGGATTTTGCCATCACTCCGCTTTGCTGACCATGGGGTCTTTTATTAACTTTGCATGTACATCCTGGTGGACTGCGAAGGAACACCGTTGGTGATTTCTAAGTTTTCGATGTTGACGTCGAGACCCTGAAGCTCGGGATCTTCGTTTGCTTCATTTGTTGACGCCGTGTCTGTAATATTGCGACGAATGTCGAGATTGTCTCTAGGTTGTCTATGAACCGTCGAGATTTGGCTTCGCTTTCCGTTGGAGCCTGTCGGGAAGATATGGTTCCCTCCTTGTTTGTGCCCATGAATTGTATACAGGGGTCAATGTGACCTCACCTGTAGGGCAAAAAGTTTCATTCTTTTATATTTTTTTTATTTTTCGCGATGCTCTATCGTTTCAGCTTTTTATATCGCGAAAATCGCGATTGCCCAATCATTTCGGCTATTTTCGCGGTGCCCAATCATTTCGGCTATTTTTCTTTTTACTCGCTGCTTTTTATTGCGAGTTGCCCAATCATTTCGGCTATTTTACATGCATACATTTTTACTTGCTGATTTTGTTTGCAAGTTGCCCCATCATTTCGGCTATTTCGTATGCATTTTTTTTTTGGCTCGCTGAGTTTTTTTTTCTCGCGAGTAGGGGATTTGGGATCTGATACCAATCTTGGCATCAGCATCGCTGCGACTGGAATATTGCCAGGAGCGAATCATCATTTGCCATGAAAGGACTTGGAATTTGATACCGGTTTAGGCATCAGCATCGCTGCAACTGGGATATTGCCAGGAGCGAATCATCATTTGCCTCTGTCGATGTTGAACAAAGGTGGCTTAGTGAACAGGGTTAGGATCCTGTCGACTAAGGCTTTTGACTTCGTGAGCCGTAAGGGTCTCACAAAGGTATTTCTCCCTACAAGTCATGAGGATCTCGTAGGTGTGTTTTCTCCTTAGAAATCGTGAGGATTCCTAAGTGTGTTTTCCCCTGTAAGTCGTAAGGATCTTACAAAAGGGTTTTCTCCTTACAAGTCGAGAGGACTTATAAGGGTTGTTCACCGTATGGACATATCCCCAGTCACGGGTGGGACTTGGTTAGGGAAATGTTTATTCGTGCCCGTGGATTGTATACAAGGGTAAGTATTGAGCCGCTTGTAGGGCAAAAAGTTGTGGGGGTTGCTTAAGAACAGGTTCATGTCTCTGTAACTTAAGACTTTCAAATCTTATGAGCCGTGAGGGTCCCATAAGAGAGTTCTCCTTACGAGTTGTGAGGATCTCGCAAGTGTAATTTCTCCTTAGGAATCGTGAGGATCCCTAAGTGTGTTGCTCCCTTGTGAGTCGTAAGGATCTCACGCGGGTGGTTTCTCCTTACAAGGTCGAGAGGATCCTGTAAGTGTCTTTTAACGAGGTTGCGCCCTTTCGGGTTTTCACAAACACTCGCCGGTAGCCCTGCTGTTTTTACTCACGGAGCCCTTTCGGGTTTTCATCCGTGCCCACTTTGCTTATGGACATACCGTTCTTTTTATTTTTTTATTTCTTTTTATTCTCTTTTTTTTTAACGAGGTTGCGCCCTTTCGGGTTTTCACAAACACTCGCCGGTAGCCCTGCTGTTTTTACTCACGGAGCCCTTTCGGGTTTTCATCCGTGCCCATTTTGCTTATGGACATACCGTTTTTTTTTTTTTGCTTTTTTTTTTAAACCACGCCAGCCTGAGGATGCCGCGCGGGTTGATAGTAGTTTAACGACGTTTCGGTCATTTGCAAGTTTTAGGACATTGCGGTCCGTCGTTAGTTTAGGGACGTTTCGGTCCGCAGCCAGTTTTAGGACATAGTGGTCCATTTTTAGTTTAACGACATTTCGGTCTACCGTCGCCGTATTTGAGGTGAATTTCTAGTTTACTGACTTTTCGGTCTAGGAGGCCTTCCCTATGAACGAGCATGATGTCCCCGGCATATCCACCCTTTTCGGAGCATGTTGTTGTGGCGGGTTTACTTTCCACTTTTCGGGCAGCGCGAACTTGCCCTGTTGGTATTGGTCTTCAACCCAGTTTTTGAAGACGTAGCAATTTTCGAGTGGGTGACCCATCACTCTGTGGTAGGGACAATAGTTAGGATTGTTAACGTCACCTGGTTGCAATGGACGTTTTGGATCTGGCAGAGTGATGAGTCTGTCGCACACTGCCAGCTCGAACAGTCCCCTTGTTTTATCTTGCGGAAACGAGTAAGGACGTTTCAACTTTTCCTGGAGGGATTGCCGCTTGTTGCTTTGGCAAGCAACCGGTCTAGGGTCACCTGATTGTTGGTGAGTGCTGGCGACGAGGGCCGTTTTTCTTTTTCCTTTATCCTTTTTGTTCGATCCTTTGTTTACGGGGCCGAGATTTTTTCCGAGTAGCATGCGATTGCACGGCTGAACGTTCTCGCAGATTCTCAATTCCTTTATTTTTGAAATAGATTCCCCGATGGAAGAGTTGGGGGTAGCTTCTTCGTCAGAGTCGCTTCCAAAGGTGATAATTTGTGATCCCTTGAAGTCGGCTATATGACAGTCGGCGGTGGCTCTTTTGCGCTCATATATCGCATTTTTCCGATGTCCACAAGCTTCACACTTTATCCTGTCGAAGTGTTGCTTTTGAGCGACATACCCTTGCCACCAACAGTTAAAGGACTCGCAGTCTTCGGTAGGATGTATGATCTTCTGATGATATAAACAGAAGTTAGGGTGCATCTCAACCTCAGAGAAAGGATTTTCTTCGGAGGGCGGTAGCTTCATTCCTACTGATAGAGCTTTGGCGAACCGTTTCCTCGTCTTGAATTTATTTTTACCCGCAGTGTATGGCTTTTGATTTGACGGGAATACCTTGGTTCTTTCCAGTATGGCCATTTCATGCTCTTGATTGGCTTTTGCTTTCAAACGAATTTCATTTAGGAAGGCATCGATCAACTTGTCTGACGGCCGCGAAATTTCTGTTTCAGGGTCCGCCGTTGATTTCTCAGCGCAAGGATCCTCCTCCTCATCCGTCAGTGAATGAGAAATCACATGACAAGTCGCTACGTAGTCTTCGGATTCATCCGATAATTTGCCCAGCCGCTTCATTCGCCTGATGAACCCGGATCTGCTGAGCTATATATTCGTCTAGGTCAACTTTGGAGATTGCCTCCTCCTTGGCTGTTGATAGAGCCGGCGGAGGATTTGACGTTTCTTCCCTGTCGTCTTCAAGGACGATCGGGGATCTTCAGCAGGAGGATCTTGCCGGATCATCATCCCTACCATATCTTGGAAGAGAAGCGCCATTTGTTTTATGTTGGCCGCTTGCTCCGCGGCTTCTTTGTCCTTCTTTTCGAGGACTCTGCGTAGGTAGTCAGCGTCAGTTTCTTGTTCATGACGCTGTTCTGATGATGCCTCTGAGCTTTCCTTTGGTCCGGTAAGTGCGGCCATTGCAGTCATCATCTCCTGAAGCTTCTGTTGCTGCTCCTGGGCTTTTGTTACGGATCGGGTGAGCGGTCGGTGACCCGTCGATGCACGGCTTTTCTCTTTTCCAGAAGCCATATAAACAGTGTGCACCACCATGCCCCCAGACTTGGGGTGTTTATGCTCAGCGCGTTTACGGTTCGCCATGTTCACAGGGGCTTTTTGCGGCCTCCTTTTCTTTTGAGTGATTGACGTTGAGGGAGCCGTTGCAGTGGGCACCCATCTAGCTGTTGCTTTTTCCGGCTTGACAGAGTAATTCTTCTCTTGCCGAACCTTCATCTTTTTCTGTCGGCGGAGATAGTCTTGATCAATCACCGATACCTGGACCTGTCGCCAGACCTTGTAAATTTTAGAGGACAGCCGTTGAGGGGGCTGCTCTAGCTTCTTCTCTGGAGTATTCTTCACAGGTGAAGGAGTTCGCTTCAGCACCGCAGTAGGAGAGTTTCTGCGCACCGTGTTCAGCAATTCAAAGCTGTTCCCGATTGGAACAGCAGCATCGATCCCTACCGTTGGAGCTGGTGGAGTAAATCCAGAGGGGGAGTTGCCCCCAGCCTTCCTTACTCGGCGCCAGTGGCGACGTCGAGCGTGTCGTGCGGATGGAGTTGTTTCGGCCGTAGGGGCGACTTCGTCATGCCCCCTGCTTTGAGGAGAGACCGTTATTGGTGCTAGCCTGTCGAAGACTGACACCCGTTGAGAAGCAATGTCTAATCTGTCAAAGACAGACCTCTGGGCAGGGGAAGCAGCTTTGAGGACCTCGCCTGGAGCAGCAACAGGAATGGCCAGCCTTGTAAAAATTGACTACTTGGAAGGAGGAGCCTTTCCAATAATTTTGTCTGCTTGAGCCGGGATGGCTATCCGCTTTGGGATGGAAGCTTCGGGTATCACGGGCTTATAGACGTTCTGGCCCAGTCTGTTGAAAACTGAGGTATTGAAGTTAGGCGACCCGTTGAGAGGGGCCGCGGCAGTAGCAAGCCAATCGAAGACCGACTTCTTTGGAGCTTCTTGCGATGCCATTGGGGCATTGAAGCTCATTGGTAGGAGCAGGGCCCCGAAGAATAGTCCAGCGGTGGCTAGAGTTACCTGTTCCACTGGCACTTTGAAAAGGGAGGCCGCTTGGGGCCCATAAGTTACTCCTCTAGCAAGGACGGAGCGAGAGTTGCAGTTGCAGGTAGTGCAGTTTGAAGCCATTGATCTTCTGTTTTCTGCACGGAGCAAGACACCAAATCTTAGTACCTCGAATCCAAAGGCAACCACAGCAAACCGCGATTCGTTCGCGAACACGACACACGAAGTGTGGAGTGGAAAGAAGAAGAGGTCCCACCGGGCGTGCCAGAATCTGTTCCCCTCCGAACGGCGGCCGAGACATGGGCTGTCTCGCCTGAGGTTCGGGGCAGATGCTAATTGGTTTTATCCGTCTACCTCTCCGAAGATGCTAAGTTGATTTATGGCACCATGTATCGGAGGTTTAGACGGATGCGGCCGATGTAGCAGACTTCGTCAGATTCCCCCTCGCTTGAGGGGTTTTTGATTGTGGGGACGCTCTTCCCTGCAGGCGCAAGCCCCTGCAGTTAATTACGCTACCGCATTGCGGTAACAACTTTCTCCTTCTCCAGATGGTCACTTCGTGTCGTGGGTGTTTGTTTTGTTTGTGGTTGCCCGTGGATTGTATACGGAGACCAATTTATGTCGTCGTCCGTAGGACGTGGATTAGTCCAAATCCGTGTTTTCTTAGATTTGGGTTTGGGGTTTTGGTTTGAGGATACGTTAGCCATATTTGAGGCTAAGATCAACTCAAACGTTTGTTAAGGATACGTTAGTCTAACTTTGTGACTAAGATCAACTTAACGGGATCGTTTAGATCCGACAAAAGAGCGTTTGGACTCTAATGTTCCAGTTTAGGGACATAGTGGTCCATGAATATATGGCCGTCGGGACCCGTCACCTCTCTGACGACGTTGAAGGATTACAACGACAGATATCAGAGGAGTTCAGAGATGTACCCTTGAACCGAAGTTGATTGGGGGGATTTATAGTCCACTCTGGGACTAGAGTCTGTTTGAAAGTTTAAGGATACGTTAGCCATTTTTGAGGCTAAGATCAACTTAAACGGTTGTTGAGGATACGTTAGTCCAGTTTGGGACTAAGATCGACTTAACGGGATCGTTTAGATCCGACAAAAGAGCAATTGGCTCTATTGTTCCAGTTTAGGGACATAGGGGTCCAATGCCAGTTTAGGGACATGGTGGTCCAGTACCAGTTTAGGGACATGGTGGTCCAATGCCAGTTTAGGGACGTAGTGGTCCAATGGTAGTTTAAGGACGCATAAGTCCATGGGTTTAAGGACCCCACAGTCCATATGGATGTGTTTAAGGACGCATTAGTCCGTTAGTTTAAGGACGCATAAGTCCGCGGGTTTAAGGGCCCCACAGTCCGTATCTTAGTTTAAGGACGTATAAGTCCATGAGTTTAAGGACCCCGCAGTCCGTGTTGATGTGTGGTTGTCGGGACCCGTCACCTCTCTGAAGACGTTGAAGGATTACAACGACAAATATCAGAGGAGTTCAGAGATATACCCTCAAACCAATGAGTTGGTTTAAAGAGCAGATGTGCTCAGTTCAAGATGATTTGAGGACTTATGGCCAGTTTGGGCTAAGTCCAACTATGTTTGAAATATTGGCCCTCTGTTGGTCCATTGAAAAAGAGGCTTTGCCTCTAGAAACTTAGCCAATTGGGCTAAAGCTAGTGTTAAACACTAAAGACCAACAGTGTTGAACACTGGGAATAAGATTAGCAAGTTAGTGTTAAACACTAAAAGATAATCAGTGTTAAACACTGGGAACAGAGTTTTCAAATTAGTGTTTAACACTAAAGCAAATAGTGTTAAACACTGGGAACAAAGTCTTCAGATTAGTGTTAAATACTAAGGGGAGAGGGGTCACGTGTGGACACGTGAGAGCGCCCTGATTTCCCTTATTTTATTCTGTAGATCAGTGTTTAACTCTTTTAATTCTGACAGCCATCACGTGTGAGCACGTGATGGAGGCCCCCGCTCTGGTCTGTTGGAATGCTCATTAGGGGTCACGTGGTGACACGTGAGGGCGCCCTAAATGCGGAGCCACATCTCCTTTGTTTTATCCTCAAATCCGCGAATAAGTGTTAAACACTTTTCATCTTTATTTTAGAGCATCACGTGTTGGCACGTGATGGGGGTTTATGCATCGAATATTACAGCACTTGCTGAGGGGTCATGTGGGGACACGTGAGGGCGCCCAAAGCTTCTTTTCTTTTCTTTTGCCATTAAGTGTTAAACACTTTCATTTTTATTTTTAGAGCATCACGTGTTGGCACGTGATGGGGATCTGTGCGCCAATTGTTAAAGCATTTGCTGAGGGGTCACGTGATAACACGTGAGAGCGCCCAAAGCTTTCATTTCCTTTGCTTTTTCTTTCTGCGTTCTGGGAGTCACGTGGGAGCACGTGGGGTGATGCTTCAAAGTTCTTTGCAGGGGATCTTTTCAAGGGTCACGTGGGGCACGTGACCCTAGTTCTTTTCATGAACAGAGATCTTTTAAGAATTGAATCCTTTATAGGGTTAAACCCTAATTATGATTTTGAAGGAATTAAATTCCTATCGTGAAAGAATTAAATTCTTATTTAGGATAAAACCCTGATTTCTTTTCAAAGGAATTAAATTCCCAGATATGTAAAAGAATTAAATTCTCGATTAGGATTAAACCCTAGTTTTGTTTTAGGAGAATTGAACTCTCAAAACTCAATTCCCCTTCTAAGTTTAGGATCTGCATGGCACGATCTCAACCCGATGAGAATTAAATTCTCATCCTATGGGGAGATGTGCTCTGTACAGATCTTCAACCAGAAGAAGAACTAAGTTCTTTTCTTTAAATAAGAGTTAAACTCTTTTGAGAATTAAATTCTCTTTTGAATCCTCTCTTTTCTTACCTAGGGTTTTTCTTTTGCAGAGAATCAAATTCTTCTTTCTCTGTTTCTTCTTCTCTTGAGAATTAAATTATCCTCCCTATGTTTTTCTCTCCAAAAAAGTAGATCCTTTCTTCTCTTCTTGGCTCCTATTTATAGGAGAAGGAAGAGAATCAATTTGTTTAGCAAATCTCTCATTGAGAGATTTGATTTGTGTATTGAGAGATTTGATTTATATTTATCATTAATCTGGGCCTTTAGATCATTCAGTGAATTTTATTCACCGTGGATTTTAAATCCAAAAGATATTCTATTTGTTATCCTGGTGAGATTTTCAGGGAAATCTTTCCTTGTCCAAGGTTTTTCCATAAATTGGTGATTTTTAATCACCCTTGGATTTTTAATCCAACGGTTCCCCATGACCCTTTTCCATTTGGAAAGATTCAGAAACTTTTAGAATTTAATTCTATTAAATTATAATGCTTTTAAAGCCAGTCACGTGCTGGCACGTGACCTTTGGTCACGTATGAGCACGTGACCCCCAATTGGGTTCCTTTCTCAGCCGCTTATTTATGTTTCAGTTTTAACCATCACGTGTCAACACGTGACCATTGGTCACGTGTAAGCACGTGATACCTCGTTGAGGTATTTTCTGACTTTTAGAATTAAATTCTATTCATTGTTTTAGAGGCTTTAAAAGCCCATCACGTGTCTGCACGTGACCCATGGTCACGTGTGAGCACGTGATGCCCCATTGGGGTCTTTTCTGAGTTTTTGTTGTATCTTTTAACTCCTCCAGCGGGTTCTTAAAAGCCCATCACGTGTGGACACGTAATTCCTCATAACTTTTGATCCCGGATGAATTACGAGGCCCATAATATATCAAATCGAAGGGTTTTTCGAGCCGCTTTCGATACCATCAGAATTTATCTGTTTCTCATTCAGGAGTTTATCAAAAAATATCCCGGAAGATACTGGTTCCCATTTTCTTAAGCGTATCGCCGCCATTTGATACCTTGGGCTCTTTTGCGCAGAAATTTTTGGCGGGAACACGGACATTTCGTCAATGCATACGCAAAACGGTCGGTACGGACATCTCGTGTCACGTACACATACGGCGACCAGTATGGACCTCTAGTCGCATGCTCGCCCAACAATAAGCACAGATATCTATTCTCGTATATGCACACAATATAAATCTCATAATAACATAATCCTACAATAATGTCAATTCTGCTGTAATATCTAAGCATGGCAGTTCTATGTGACATGGCAGTACTAATGATATATAGTGTAATATGTGAGTCTGTGATTATGCAACATGGCAATCATTAGTATTTGTGCTTGTGTTCTACCAAGTGTATCTATAATAAGTTTACTAAACGATATTAACGAAATATACTACATATCGGACAAGTTAAAACATGCACGGCATATATCCTAAATGCATTCAATAATATAATAAACAGTATGTTTCATGGGGGTGCTATACACCATCCACCTGATTTCCCCACTTGTAGATATAATCTACTCACAGTATGAGATCGCGCTAGTCGTATCCGACAATCAACTTGCGCATCCTTGCTGTCTCGGAGGTTGTAACATTTTGGAAAATTATGAATATTAATTTATAATTTTAAATATGAATATAATGAGTTTACAAAAATGATATCGCATATGAATTTTGGTATCGGATTGATATCCGCAAAAATATAATTATTTTGGTCAAAATGAAGAAAAATGTGTGATATCATAAAAATGATATTTAAATTGTCTTAATATGATATGAGATTTTATTAAAGGTTATGGTATGTAAGTGTTATGATAAGTGTTTTATTTTTTTTAAAAACATGAATTTAGATTTAGTGTAACATGAAGGTTTTTATTTAGTTATGAGGGTTGGATTTATGATTACGGTAGATTAAACCTTCATGCACACCACACCACATACACCCTCACCTCACTCCACCTCATGCTTCTACTTTTACACCACCACTCTTACAACCCTCCACCTTATTCTTTCTCTACCTACTTCCTTCATACAATTACAAATATTCATTCTCATTTTCTAAACTGAACCAAAGCACTCTATCTCAAAATTTCTATCTTTCACAAAAATCAAAAGAGAACTAGGATGGTTCCTTCATCAATATTGCTCATACCATCAAATTAGAGCCACAACCACTTCAAGAAAGCTCAAGCTACAAATTCATGTGCTGGAAATTCCTTGTGCGCTATCCCTGTAGGTAAATCTCCTTTCTTCTTACAAGTTCTATTTTGTTAAATATCTGTTTTTAGTGAGCAATATCAGAAACTAAGACTTTTACGATATTTGTGAGTGTAAACTTGAATCTGGAACTACTAGGTTAGTCTATTAGAAAAACTAACAAGACTAGGGTATGATGAGACCATTAGGAGTTAACACTTAAAGCCCGAGCCCCTAACTCTACAGAAAAACTGGCGGTTCTCCTATTTTTCCCTCTACCGACGGATGAACTTTGGAATTGGGTGGTGATTTTTGTTTTGTAGCTTTATTTGGTAGTGTTTAGGACTAATGTATTGTTTGTTTTGTCCTATATTTCATATAGAGAAATCTGGGAGTGTTCTATTATTGTTTTAACAATGTTTCCAAAATTTACGATATGGTTTTTCGTATTTCTATATCTCGACTAAAATATTGACATTCGTACGTTAATGTCAGGGGTATTTGGTCGTATTTAGAGTAAGTAAGCTATAGGTTCTAACCTATGTGTGCTTAGCTCATTGTTTTGGTTTTGATATGATTTTTACACCGATGTGTTATAACTACGATTGTAGGTGCGATCACAAAGATTTTCAAGACGGCAAGGATGGACAAAGCAATCATGGACTTTGACTAGCTCGATAAGTTAGTGAGTAGATTTATATCTACGGGGAAAGTCGGGTGGATGGCGTATAGCACCCCCGCAACCACTTATATAGAATAGTTATGATATAACTAGTGTTAAGTGATATGTTAGCTAGCTTAGTTGCTTTATATGAGTGTATGGTAAGTACCTAGTAGAGTTCATATAGGTATGGTTATACTTTGATATATGGTATTGGGGACATATGTATGTGACGATAGATCCGTATGATATGGATATGATATTGGATGGACATTGTACGAGAAATTATACCATGCTCGTGATGATGAGGATAGTGTGCCGAATACGGTCAAGTATCATTTGGACTCATGGAGTCATGCGTTATCCCGACTTGGAACATTACGATTGACTGAGCTATTCTCTTTTAAAAACCAACGATTCGTTTTCACTTTTATATGATAAATGACAAGGATGCATGCTATCTCCAAAACGAATATCTATTTTAAATTAATGCAGCTTTCTTATTTCAAAATAACATTTCGTGCCATCTTCAAAAATAATGGTATAGTTCATAGCGACTAGTTACGTTTAATAATTACGTGATACACTTAGATTTTCTTTATATGTTCGTGATACGCTTACCGATTATATACGTGCTCTTTTATACGAACACACTGATAGAACACTGCACAACTATCAATGAGTACCATATTGTACGAGCAAAGACGCATATGTTACACTACACCTCATTGGTTCTGCCATGACACTGTAAGACCGCTATACTACGCGATATCTATATAAATGCCGAACGATGCGTTATGAATTCCCTATATCCGGGGAATTGGATTGTATTTATATGCAATGGATAGGGATATGTTTCCGCCGAAAACCGCGACCGGGACGTTGGGACGTCTGACCTAAATTTTAAGGGCAGATGCTATTGGGTTTTATCCGTCCAACTCTCCGAAAATGCCAAGTTGATTTATGGCACCGTGTATCGGAGGTTTGGACAGATGCGGTCGTTGTAGCAGACTTCGTCAGATTCCCCTCGTTTGCGAGGGTTTTTTTGATTGTGGGGACGCCCTTCTCTGCAGGCGCAAGCCCCTTCAGTTAATTATGCTACCGCATCGCGGTAACCACTTTCTTCTTCTCTAGATGTTCACTTTGTGTCGTGTGTGTTTGTTTTATTTTTGGTTGCCCATGGATTGTATACGGAGACTAATTTATTTTGTCGCCCGTAGGGAAGGGATTAGTCCAAATCCGTATATTTTTTAGATTTGGGTTTGGGTTGGTTTAAGGATCGTTAATTTCGTTTGAGATTAAGATCAACTTAAACAGTTGTTGAGGATACGTTAGTCTAATTTTAGACTAAGATCTATTCAACAGGATTTTGGGATCGTTTAGATCCAACGAAAGAGCATTTGGGCTCTATCATTTTAGTTTAGGGACGTTGCGGTCCACTGAGTTTAAGGACATCATAGTCCATATTTAAGGACATCATAGTCTATAGAATTTAGTTTAGGGACATTACAGTCCATACTTAGTTTAAGTACATTACGGTCCATGGTGTTTAAGGACATCAAAGTCCATAGTTTAAGGACATCATAGTCCATAGAGTTTAAGGACATCATAGTCCATGTTTAAGGACATCATAGTCCATAGAGTTTAGTTTAGGGACGTTGCGGTCCATAGTTATTTTAAGAGCATTACGGTCCATAGTTAGTTTAAGGACATTACGGTCCATAGAGTTTAGTTTAGGGACGTTGCGGTCTATTGGGTTTAAGGACATCATAGTCCATGGAATTTAGTTTAGGGACATTGCGGTCCATTGGGTTTAAAGACATCATAGTCCGCAGAGTTTAGTTTAGGGACGTTGCGGTCCGTAATTAGTTTAAGGACATTACGGTACGTAATTAGTTTAAGGACATTACGGTCCAGAGATCACCATTTTTGAGGTGAGGGTTTAGTTTAAGGACATTACGGTCCATAGTTAGTTTAAGGACATTCCGGTCCATAGTTTGTTGGTTGTCGGGACCCACCACCTCTCTGAAGACGTTGAATAATTACACCGACATGTATCAGAGGTGTGGAGAGATGTACCCTTGAACCAAATTCCAAATCGAGGAGTTATCAGTTCTGAGCATAGAGGCTCGATTTGTTTGGAGATTTAATCTCAGAAGGAACTTAACCAATTTGAGGTTGGAGTTGGTTCCTTATATGTTGAACACTAGTGTATGCTCAGTGCCCACGTACTCCCACGTGATATTCTAAGGCAGTGTTAAACACTGAGATCTGAGATGCTCACGTGTGGCTCGTGAGGTGCCATAGCAGTGTTAAACATTGAAAGTTAGGGCGCTCACGTGTGGCACGTGAGGCGCTTAGAGTTGGGTGCTGCCTCCTTTATTCTCTTATTCTAGTGCTAAGCACTTCTCAGGGGTCACGTAGGTCACGTGAGGCGTCCTAAAAATAGGATTTATTCCCTTTTCTCTTTTATAAGTGCTGAGCACTTCTTAGGGGTCACGTGGGGTCACATGAGGCGCCCCAAAATGGAAACTATATTTGATTTATTCCATTTTTCCTTTTGAAAGTGCTAAGCACTATTAGGGGGTCACGTGGGATCACGTGACTCGATGCCAGTTGTTCCTTTTTGTTCCTCAAAATTGCTCACGTGGGAACACGTGATCTGTTACGTAGCGTTTGAACGCTAATGAATCATCATGCTGTTCTTCTATGGTTCTGAGGAATCAAGTTCTCCTTTTGTTCTTTACAGGGATTAAATTCTTTTTAAAGGGTTAAACCCTAGTTTCAGAGGGATTAAATTCCCATATGTTTTATAAGAGTTAAACTCTTTTGAACTCAGTTCTTTCCCCTAGGTTTTGAATCTGCATGACAGAATCTCCCCGATGAGAATTAAATTCTCAACTTGTGGGGAGATCTGCTTCTGCAGATCTTAACCAGAGGAAGAACTAAGTTCTTTTGAGAAGTGTTAAACTCATGGTTTGAGAATTAAATTCCCTTTTTGTTTTGTGGGAGATTTTGGGAGGGGTTCCTTTTCTTTTAGAGAATTAAATTCTCTATCTATTTTTCTTCCCCTTTCGCTGTTTTTAAAGATCTTTTTTCTTGCTCCTCTTTTTGAACTTGAAGTTTATGGGGAGGTTCCTCTGTTCAAGACTTAAAGTATTGGGTTCTTTATATAGGGGAGACTGATTTGTTGAATCAGTTAAGAAAATCTCTCATTGAGAGATCTCTGATTGATTTGGGGATTTTATCCACCGTTTGATCTTTGATCCAAGGACTTCTATTTTACAGAAGACATCTTTCTTGTTTTTAACAAGATTGGGAAAATATTTTCCCATACAGAGCTTATTTTGTATCTTGGTGATTTTTAATCACCATTGGATCTTTGATCCAACGGTGCTCTGATTTACAGAGCACAATCTTTCTTGTTTAGAAAGATTTGAGGAATATTTCCTCAGCATAATTTTATTCTGGTAATTTGATGATTCATCATGTTCGTTGGATCTTTGATCCAATGGCGGAGACCATTTAGTTCTAGCGCTGGCGCTCTCGTGCTTTGCACGTGAGGCACTGCCTCAGTGTCTTTGACTCTTGGCGATGGCGCTTTTGGTGCTAGCGCCCTTATGCTTTGCACGTGAGGCGCTTCCTCAGAGTATTTTACTCTTGGCGCTTGCACTGAGACAGTTGTTACATTCTTTGCATGTGGAGTTTTCCCTTTATTTTTTTTATTTTATTGTTATTATTTTATAAGAGAGCAAGTTTTAAGCCAAAATTTTGGCGGGAACAAATGCCCCCCACTACTTTGCCTACGTAAGTATGTACGTGGGTGAAGTAGTGCAGAGTTATGCATAGCCATGAAATTGAGGGCTTAAGAGACAAGTTTAGGGTCGTTGCAGCCTAAGACTCTTTTCGTCTTCATGAGCCGTAAAGGTCTCAAGAAGGTTATTTCTCCCTATAAGTCGAGAGGATCTCACATATGCATATTCTCCCTAGAAATCGTAAGAATTTCTATATGTTCATCGCCCTCGTGAGTCGTAAGGATCTCACTCGGGTACTTTTCCTTACGAATCGTGAGAATCCGTAATTAGCTTCTTTATTTCATCGGTGAATGTGGCTTTGGCGAATATGGACCATAGATAGTCCATCTTAACCTTCTTGTAGGGCAGCGATGGCTTAGGAGATAGGGTTAGGATCTGCTACCTAAGACTTTTCAAATTTATGAGCCATGAGGGTATCATAAAGACTTTTCTCCCTACGGGTCGAGAGTATCCCGCAGGTGTATTTTCTCCTTAGGGGTCATGAGGACTCTTAAGTGCGTTTTCTCTTGAGAGTCGTAAGGATCTCACAAGAGAATTTTTCCCCTTATAAATTGAAAAGACTTGTGATTGGCTGTTTCCCTCCTTGTCGATGTTTCCCATAGATAAACCATCATGCATGGGGACACTAATTTCCCTGCAGGTCGAGACGAATCGAGAGATTCTCGCCAAGGACACTGATTTCCCTGAATCGAGAGGTTTTTGCCAAGGACACTGATTTCACTGGGGTTAAGACGAATCGAGAGATTCCTGCAAAGACACTGATTTCCCTGCGGGTGGAAACGAATCGAGAGGTTCTCGTCAAGGACACTGATTTCTCTGAATCGAGGCATTTGCTAAGGACACTGATTTCCCTGAAGTCGAGATGAATCGAGATATTTCCGCAAAGACACTGATTTCCTTACGAGTCGAAATGAATAGAGAGGTTCTCGTCAAGGACGTTGATTTCCCTGAATCGAGATATTTTGCCAAGAACACCGATTTCTTTGGGGCTGAGACAAATTGTCACGCCCCACCTCCAATACAGAGAGTATTGTCCGCTCTGGCCGAAGCCGCACGGTTTTGTCCTTCGGAGCGAACTAGACCCGACCAAGGGCCACTTCCCAGGAGGTCACCCATCCCAGGACTTTCCTGGCCCGAGCACGCTTAACTACAGAGTTCTTAAGCTCTTGTAGTTCCGGTTCACTTACAAGGCGCCTCTGTATTGAAGAGTGGTAGCATTCCATTTATAGTACAGATCTGCCCCCTTTCGGAATGTATTCCGAAGAGTCCCCATTGTTCTACAGTGGGTCCCACGGACTCAAGAGGTGGCCCCCACGGATCAAGAGGTGGCCCCCGCCCACTTAACACGACACTTAGCATGGCACTTTGTTCCGTGTGGCACTTTGCTCCGTGAGCAAGAACCGGGTCCCGACATTCTCCCCACCTTTGAACAATGGTTCGTCCTCGAATGACAGACCACAGACCTACTATTGAGGGACCAGCTCTGATACCATTCTGTCACGCCCCACCTCCAATACAGAGAGTATTGTCCGCTCTGGCCGAACCCGCACGGTTTTGTCCTTCGGAGCGAACCGGACCCGACCAGGGGCCACTTCCCAGGAGGTCACCGATCCCAGGACTTCCCTGGCCCGAGCACGCTTAACTACGGAGTTCTTAAGCTCCTGTAGTTCCGGTTCACTTAAAAGGCGCCTCTGTATTGAAGAGTGGTATCATTCCATTTATAGTACAGATCTGCCCCCTTTCGGAATGTATTCCGAAGAGTCCCCATTGTTCTACAGTGGGTCCCACGGACTCAAGAGGTGGCCCCCAGGGATTCAAGAGGTGGCCCCCTCCCACTTAACATGACATTTGGCGTGGCACTTTGTTCCGTGTGGCACTTTGCTCCGTGAGCAAGAACCGGGTCCCGACACAAATCGAGAGATTCCTGCGAAGATGCTGATTTCCTTGCGGGTTGAGATGAATCGAGAGGTCCTCGTCAAGGATGCCGATTTCCCTGAATCGAGATATTTTGCCAAGGACACTGATTTCCCTGAGGTTCAGACGAATCGAAAGATTCCTGCAAAGACACTGATTTTCTTGTGGGTCGACGCCAATCGAGGTTCTCGCCAAGGATGCTGATTTCCCTGAATCGAGAGGTTCTGCCAAGGACACTGATTTACCTTGGGGTTGAGATGAATCGAGAGATTCCTGCAAAGGCACCGATTTCCCAGTGGGTCAAAACTAATCGAGAGGTTCTCGTCAAGAACGCTGATTTCCCTGAATCGATATATTTTGCCAAGGACACTGATTTCCCTGGGGTTCAGACGAATCGAGAGATTCTTGCAAAGACACTGATTTCTATGCGGATCGACGCGAATCGAAGTTCTCGCCAAGGATGCTGATTTTCCTGAATCGAGAGGTTCTGCCAAGGACACTGATTTCCCTGGGGGTTGAGACGAATCGGGAGATTCCTGTAAAGACACTGATTTCCCTGTGGGTCGAAACGAATTGAGAGGTTTTCGTCAAGGACATTGATTTCCCTGAATCGAGATATTTTGCCAAGGACACTGATTTCCCTTGGGTTGAGATGAATCGAGAGATTCCTGCAAAGATACTGATTGTAACGCCTTGAAATGCGTTTAGGATATTTTCGCGTTAATTAGCAATTATGCGTGTTTTTCATAAAAACCCGAATATCTTATTTTCCTTCTTGACTAGTGATAATTATGCTGTGAAGTGTTTATATATATATATAGGGTTTATTAATTATATTTTAGTCGTCTTTATCCTAATTGGGAATTTTTGTGTTAGTGTGCACATACACACTTAGCATTTTTGTGACTTAGGTTTTAAGTGGTAACATGAACCATTTTATTTTCTTATTGCATGGCTTATTTTCCCCCCACTAAATCAAATTAAAACCCCTTTTAAATTCATAATTTAAATGAGAAAAGGGGAGGTATGGTGGTTAGGTGAGATTGGTGGACTTTGACCATTCTCTCTCTCTCTCTCTCTCTCTCTTTACTCTCTCCCTCTCTTCTGAAAATTTCCTGCAGAAAATAGAGAGCTTCAGCAGCAACAACACCATATTTTTTCATCTTTTCATTTCGCTTTGAAACCAAACAAAACCCTACACAAAACCTCTCATTTCCTTCACTCTAAAGCCTAGAAAATGGTTCATTTGGGGACTTTGGTGTCGAATCAGTGCAAGTGAAGGCAAGGGCTGAAAATTTAGTTTCACTAGGATCATTTGAAGGTATTAAACTCAACCATGTTACCATATTTTCATAACTTGTGTGTTTGGTTGCTAAAAATCACATTTTTATGCATTTTTAGTGCTAATGAAGGGATTTAGTGAAGTTTTTGTTAAATTAACCGTATTATGGCTTGCTTAGCTTGGTAATGTGTTATTAGTGTGGTTTCAACCAAGGATTTGCTTCAGGTTTCTGAAATATACCCTAAAGTATCGTTTTAGTGCTAAAATGTTGTTTTGAACTAGAATTAGGCTCTGTTGTAATCTGCTGCTACCCAGGTTGCTTCAGAATAAATTTGTAATTACCGTAGCATTTACATAGGGTATAGAGAACACACACGAAGCCCGGGAGTCCAACTCCATAGCCGGGCCGCCGGAAAATGCATTCTGGCCGCAATTTGCGGCCAGATGGGGGACCTGGGGATTGGGGTTTGGGTGATAGGTGTCTGTTGCTATGTGAAGTCTTATGATATATATAATTTTGTAAAATTCTTACTGTATCAAAATCTGGGATCAATTACCCTATTTCTCGTATTTTAAATCTTCGCGACACGTGTGATACGTGTGTGGGTTTGGGGTTTTCTGCGTATCGCGACGTGTCGGGGTAGCTTCAGGTGCGTAATCACACGTTTTAGCGTATCGCGCACACGTGCGCTTGGTTCGTGACGCGGGTTTTTAGTTTGGCTTTAATGTCGTGTTTTTGTAGATTTGAGCTTATGTGTGATATATTGTGAAATTTTAGGTTCGCAGGCGAGTACGACGGATGCCGCGAAGAAGGGGAAACAAGTCGTCGGCTACACTTAGCGCGAGACTACGGTAAGTAGATTTAACATCTACAGGGAAATCGCCCGCATGGCGTTATGCGTCAGGGCTGATAGGACCTTGGAGCTACATATTGCATTTACCTACATTGACTGTTTATGTATACTGTTTGTTGCATACCGCATTCCCTGCTACATGTATATGAACTTAGAATTGATAGAACATCGCACTGTTACTAACGGTTCATGTTGCACGAGCACTAATCTGCATGTTACATACACACCGTTAGTAATTGCCATGACACTCACACTGTAGAATTGCCATGATCATTATACTGTAGTTTATCTCACATATGATTCGCTAAGATTATGATACTGGTGCACGTACTCATTCGCATACTCAAACTGTACCTACCTTGATAAGCTGATTTCGGTAAAAACTGGGAACCGCGTGATACCTTTTGAAAAACTAAATCTATTTTAAAGAGCGGTTTCTCCCTTTTACTTATAGTATGACTTGATGTACATATCACATCGCATTGACTTACTCATTGGTTTTGGATTTCATATGATTTCTGGTTTTGAGGACCGTGGAGTTATTTAAGAAATTATGCACTATTTGAAAACCCGGTTCCTCTTGATATGATATTTTGGTGCGTCCACCACGTGTTTTCTCGATCCTGAGACGTGTGCTAGAAACCCGATTCGAGGAGTTGGATGATCCGTTTGCGGGTTCGTGGTGGACCCGGTATGGTTCCCCAGGTGTCACATCCCGAAAGTACGGAATATGACTGGCACTTAAACTACGAACGTCTCGAGGCGTACGTAATCTAAGTAAGCCGAAAACCCAGAAACCCAAACCAAGAAAAGTAGTAGAGTGAAGGAAAACCAATTTAAAACAAGTAGTTTTAATAGCATAAGCCGAATTATGCGGTTCTTTTATAAAAAAAACATCAAATATTTCCCGAAAATTTCGGCAGAGTCTCCTTTGTAAATACTGGCCCCCAAACGGGATACAACATGAATAGCATACGAAAACAATAAAAGGGCATCCCCAAGCGCGAGCTAGCTCTTCGTCAATCGACGGTCATAACCACACAAGCAATATAATATACAACGCCAACGGCGAGGATCAAAATTCAAAAGGAAACTCAAAACCACAAGAAAACCACAGAAACAAAACGCGCGACTCTAAGGTCGAAGGAATAACCTCACTGGTCTCTATCTCAAAAATAAATACATGTTTGGTTGATGGAACTTCTAGATACAACAGAGTAATAATATACAAGTTATATAATGGGGGGTACGATACAAGTAAACCCACCTACTAGAAAATCACCCGAAGGAAACTATGCCCGCAAGCCGTAATGAAACCTGTACGGCAAACCTGCAAGAAACTGGGGCACAACGGGGGTGAGTTGCCAACTCGTGAATAGAAAAACATCTACGCACAGAAATCGCATAAATAACGCAACCTAGGTCAATGATCATAATATATCCTCAAATATATGAATAGCATGCAGCCTATTACAATGGCTAGGGTAAATATCTAACCCAAGTGTAATCCCATATGCCCGTGTCAGTGCCTCAGGTAGCAATATATCATATGGATGATGTATGAATGCATGGAACAGAATGCATGTACTGAAGAAGATTGCTTTCATAAATCAGTGAGATTTCTGTATTTTAAAAGTGAGGTACCATAAATGAAATCAACATAAAACAGTGCCCAGCATCGACACAAAACAAGTGTCCAAATATCTCGATATCTCTATATCACAATCTCTATACCTTAATATCTCAAAATCTCAAAATCTCAATCACAATATCTAGGGCGCCGTCAATCCAGACCGGCCCCTACCATCTATCTCAAGACCACGACGGTATCCTCCGGATATCCGACGCGTTGGGTAATATCACCGGTAGGTAGTGCTCCCCTGCCAGGCTCACATCGTCATCATCACGCGCTTCTTGCCCCGGGGTACCTTACCGGGTCCACCATGTACCCGAAACGGTTCGTCCGTCTCCTCGAATCGGGTCTCGAAATCTATCAGCAAACTCATGGTGGACGACTCGTACATCATGGGAAAAACCGCGCTTTTCATTTAAAAAAGAGAAAGAAGAAGTTTGTATATGTTTTGCGGTTTTCCCCAAATCCAGAAAATCTCATGGAAATCCGAATCCAAAACCTCAATAACACGTAAAATTGTGAATATATGCATGAGAATCCATGAATGCGGCATAACAATGAATAACAGTATGCATGAAGTAGCAGGTAATAACTACAATGTCTAAACTAACATATAAGGCAAGTACGCTAATATCATGTCTAAACTATTAGCTAACAGGCTATGTCAAGCAATAATATTTTCTAAGGTGTACGTAACATGGCAATTACCGATGAAAATGTGTGTGAGCCGGCAAGTAAGTGTACGTGGTACATACGCATTATCGGTAATGGTGCTGGTGTCCTAACAGCATGATATCAATAATGGAGTATGAAGCATAATATAAGCATGCGATGCGAAGCGAACCTCAATAATGAGCGGGAGCTGAATACTAGACGCAACTATAACTAATCTGCATTAATCTAATATAAGTCCTACAAATGGTGCCTTTTGAAATAACACGAATCATGGGGTTTTGAAAATAGGGGCTACGGTGTTTTTATGAAAAGATACGTCCTTTGAAATATCCGTAGGATCCCTTAGGCTGTCTTTTAAAATACCCACGATTCGTTAGTTTTGAAATAGGTAAGAATCGAATCTAATCTAACAACTAAACTAAACTAAAGGGCTAAGCTAACAAGCTGGACTGCAGGTAAGGAAGCCGCCTAACATCTGAGTCGATCCATATACATACCTGTATATATATTAGTCGGTGATCCCACCTCAATAATATCATATCCGATACCATATCTATAATCAGACATCCCAAGTCAAGAGTGCGGATCAATCATCAAGATATAGCTCGTACGTAAATCCGTCGTACGGCATCCGCAGATCTGGGTACGGGTCAATATCATATTCCTCACCCTATTCCTCTGGTATCCTCTTTATCCAAGATCATAGTCTAGGGTACTGACCTATGTCTAGTACAATACTAATATCCTCAATATACTCATGATCTGATTACTGATCGACAATCTCGTACAAACCGATATCGTCAGCACATATCATCATCAAGGGGTATACATCGCCCGATACGGCCTAATATCAATATCCTAGCATATCATGCCTCATATCACGATCACATGTCGACCACTTTATTTATAACACTATTCATCCGTATCGTCGCCCCAAGATCCGCTATATCACCAGGACGTACCTCAAGTACGAATCCTGCCATATCACCGATATCACAATCTCAACACAAATCTCATCGACTCATCTCAATCCGTATGTGAACACATAGTCCCATACCCATGTGAACGCATAACAATATATTCCTGTAAGCACAAATGAAAGAAGAAAGTATGCAAGTATGGGTGGGTGTGTGCAAGTGTGGTGCGACCGCTACTCTAGGGTTTCGCGACACTATAACATCCAAGAACACCAAATATCCATATTTATCATCGATAACTCAACAAAATAAATAATATATATATGTGTGTATACGTATTCGTATACATCACCACGAACTGCGGGGGTGCTATACGCCATCCACCCGACTTCTCCCCGTAGATATAAATCTACTCACCTGGTCCTCGCTCGCCTGTGCCGACGTTGCCACGCGCTTGCTTGTCGTCTCGAAGTCCACATGGGGTACCTACATATCATAACGCACCGTGTCGTATTAAAATCCGACTCATGACCCAAAACTACTCACGAATCCTACATAGGTTAAAACCTATGGTTTGCTTTCTCAAATCAACCCAAAAACCCTCGACATCGGTGTACACACGCCGATTGATCGAGAAAAACACCAAACGTACCAATCGTTGTTTTATAAGTCACTAAAAATATATGAAATAGGATGCAAATCATCAAAACCAATAAATTGATCAAATCGGTTTATTTCCAAAAAGCCTAGTAAAGGGGTCGTTAACCGTTTTACTACAAGTCTTGATGTTTTAGCAAACTAGTGGTCACAATACTCACTAATTATCTTAATTAGGCCACATAAACATTTACTAGATTTTTAATCTTGCTAAATTACATTAAACCAAAATCTAGTTACCAAAAGTTATCTTTTTAGTTCAAAACTTGGTGTTTTAACCAATCTAAATATTTTAACAATTCTAGTGGTTATAATGTTCATTAAACATCTTAATTATGTCATACCAATGTTAATTAGATTTTAAAATCACTCATTTCCATCAATTCTAAAAAACCTAGTTTGCAATATTTGTACAATTATTAAAATTTTAAACTAACAATTTGCAAACTAGCAATTAGATTAGTTTTAACAAGTTTTAAGATGCTAGCCCATATCACACAACCATGCACAATTTATCATAACCCATTTCCACAACAAAACCCTAACTTGAAATCTTTAATCATGCAATTAAACTCATCAAAACCTAATTAAGCACTTAGTTAACTTAGATTAAAGCAACTAGATAACAAATTTTAGCAAAAGCATGAGATTATACCTCCCATGATGAGATCAAGCTCAAGATCTAGCCTCCTAAAATGCCATTTTGATCCCTAGATCCATACTAGAATGGCTAATGAGAAATGGGTAGAAGTTGGATTTTGATTTGGATTTTTGCTTGATTTTTAGTGGATTTTTCTTTGGATTTTCTTTGATGGAACAAAGAGAGGAGAAGAGGGGAAAGGGGCTGTTGGGGGGTTGCTGGTTTCGGCCAGAAGTGTGGGGGGTTGGGTGAGGGAGGAGAGAGAGTGAGGTGGAGAAAGTTAGATCAAGTCAAAGTCCACTCAAATTCTATCATTTTCTACTCTTTTCTTTTCTTTTCTTTTGACAAAAGAAGTGATTGGAGATAGGGAGAGGGGGGGGCTGTCATGGTGGGGCCGTCCATATGGGGAGGGGAAGAGAGGGTGAGGTATGGGTGTGTGGGTTAGGGAAAAAGATAAATGTATTACCCCAATTCCCATTAACACTAAATTCACCGAAAAAGCCTTTTTCTTCGATATTTTCTAAACCGTTTTGGCAAACGATTTCATTTCAAAAACCACATGATAAAATTTTATTTAATGTTTTATGATGCACAAAATTTGTTTCAACTCATTCCAATTTGTAATTTTTCCTAATTAAATGTATTAGGGACGGCTTAAAATAATATTAAAATAATTAATTTCGGAAAATTTTTCAGAAAATTTGAAATTTCACCAGTGGCTCAATAAACACCAAATACTAGCAATTACATAGCTAGAATATGTATATTTAATTTTATAATAAAGATATTTGCATTTTGACTTTTTACAGAAAACCCCCTTATTTTACCGATTTTCCGAAATTTCACCGAAACGATTTTCAAAACGTTACAATCTTCCCCCCTTAAAGAAATTCGGTCCCCGAATTTAAATTAAAACTCCCCCAAATACTAAAACATCTAAGCAAAACCATCAAGTCGTCGGGGGCTCCGAGATCGTAAATAAATAAAACAATCGTAGCGCAACGCATGCGCATGAAAAATGAGCATAAAACTCGAAATCAAAACTCCGTCAAGCATCCCGCAATCATCGGAGTCATGGGGAAGACATCAATGTCAAGATCCAATACGAAAACCAACATGATATATATCATTAAAGCATCTAGAAGCAATGCATGACAAACCTTTTTCAAATCGTTGTGCGATGCTCGCAGCACTGCACAGTGGCGGATGTCTATTGTAAGAAAATAACTACATATATATATATATATCCTTTGTTTAAAATATACGTTCCGCCGTTTCGGAAACAATTTAGAAGGGTCTCCTTGTTTAAAACATTTCGTGTCATATCAGACACGTAGGTAAAGACTGAGACTATAGCTCGCTTTTTGGAAATCCCTTCAATAACTATCAATGCATGCAAAATATATTCAGGTACTGTCCTCTGACTAGTCCTGCTCAGTACAAAAACTCATAGCAATCATCATAAAAACGTACTGCTCCATAAGAAATCAATCCCAAAATACGCGTATGAATACTACGTGCGTCTGGTGCGCACGAAAATCAAAATCCATATATGTGCCATACATATGCTGTTAGTGTTTATGCCCTAGAAGGCCATTACTGTATCATACTAGTTTGTATATTACTTAATGGAAGCTTGGGATATTCACATGTATATAACAGTCTTGCTAAACATGGTAGTATGCTACTTGGTTTTTCTATCTTAATATGTGAGTATACGTATTGATAGAGCTCTTAGGATCTTGCTTGACTACCAGCGTTGTGATGGCAGTCACACTAGTGGAGGCTGGGTAGTCTACAAGCACATCCTTATTCAGGTCCCTGGTCGTTGGATTATCGAGACAGAGCATCGATACTCCGGAGTAGACTAGTGTGTACGCTTCTCATCCCAGTTGGGGAGATGGTCTGTCCCACAGCCGTCAGTACGTCGTAGTGGAGATAGTATGCAGGTGCTCGTTAGGTTACGGGTACACCGGACAGGACTCACAAGGAACTGTTGGTTGGTTTTATACCAGTCGTCAGTGAACAGTTCCCAGGTGACATGAGTACAGCATAGTCCGCAGACTTGACACTGCTACTTCGCCTCGAATGTGTCCCACTGTTCTTAGATTGCTACCCTACCACGGCTCAAAGGAGTCGTGCAAACAGGTAGCAATTGGGTGCAGTCCCGAGCACTTAGAGGCAGTGGCGGTTAGACATGATTCGTCTCTCCCGGTATTGGGAGTTGATATCGCGCTGTGTCAGAGAGCCATTACGCAAAGTCCCTGGCCAGGGCAAGCGAGATTTGCTGGTAGGTTCCAGTAGTTTCTCAGGGTGTAATGGGCTTCCCTCCGACACGACTTATACCGCTATTAGGGGACTGACGCTTGCCGCCCCCTAGGCCCGATATGCGATAGTCTTGGACGAACGGACCGGACTGTATGGAGATTGTCACATCAGACTCAGTAGGAGTTCGGATGGGTTCCCTCATCGGCCTTCTTATCGACATCTACCTGGGGACCGTTACGTACAGCTAGTGCCGCTTGCGGTCTGTGGTTAAACCCACTGCCAGCATAGTAGTCGAGTCTCTAGAGTCCCACACAGAGAGTTTCCCTACTCCAGGCGAAACGATATAGAGGTCGTATGGTTTTACGACAAGGGTTCGGATGCATACGTGCGTTTACGCGCGTACGACTTTCGGACAGTTTTTACCAGTCGGCTTTGGTTTAAGCCAGTTACTGGTATCCGGTTATTGGATTTATACAGTCTAAAGTTTTTCCGTATTTTTGCGGAAAGGAGGGGCGTTCTCGTAATTGCGCGAGAAGCTTCTAGAAGATGGTGACTAAGGAGGTTTAGGTGGCATATGCAATGAATGTGATTAGTGAGTCATATGGATGATTCATCCATGTCATTAATGCATGATAAATGCTTAATGACTCATGGAGTGAATCATCACTAGATATTATCAAGCATGGTTGCTAAATTCATTTCTTTTCTTTTCTTGATAAAAAGAAATGCTTGATATATATCATGTTATCTCACTATTCTCATATCATTATCTTTATCATCTTCTCTCTCCTCAAGCTCTCCCTCTTCAAACACTAATCCTCCCCTCTCATGAGTTGAGTGCAAGGATTAGTAAGACTACTTAATCCATAACCCTCTCTATATTACACCTAGCTTCTTTGATTAGCACTTAGAGAAGTTTAGTTGCCTCAAGTTTAGAGGCTAAGCTTGGAGTAAAGCTCTCGGGTGGATCGTCTACTACTTCGAGAAGGCCTAGGAGGAGGTGGAGTTCGCAAAGACGAAGGACACGATTCGTTAGGTATAATCCCTAAACATAGTAGCATAGAAACTCTATGTTTTAAGTTAGTTATCGTTTAGCTTCGATTCAAGCGGTTAGTCGATGTTTGTTCACTAAACAAGTTCGTTTTTGAAAATTCCGCCTCCCCACAAGTATTGGGGTGTTCTACATCGACTTACATATGCACAGAAACAAGATCTAAGTGCATCGGGTGTGCACAAAGCATCTGTCGTAGGCAACGTGTGTGCCTGAAAGCAAAATCAGGTGCATCTGACATGCACGAAAAAAATCTCGATTTAGTGCATCTGGTGTGCACCGAAATCGCATCTCAAGACATGCGCTCAACATGCGCGAAAACCCAAAACCAGGGGCATCCATCTTGCACGAAATCATGAAATTCAATATCAAGCGCCGAACATGCGCAAAATCAAATCAGGTGCATAAGGTGCACAAAACAAATATCGAGTATCACAATCGAAATCGAAGTCCGGTGCATCTAAGTGCACAAAAGGCGTATCACTGCACTGCAAGCATATATAAACTATACAGAGTGCAGGAACCAAATCGTGTGCGTGCATACGCACAAAATTAACTCAAATGTCTAAAACCGTAAAATCACAAACATGTGAAACCAAAGCACGAAAACGATATCAAGTGCAACGACTGTGCGAAAATCCTCAATCATCAAAACCAAATCATGCGAATAATTCACCCAAAACATCGAAATCTAGTATGGCGGAATAGTCCTGCTCAGCACATACTCAAGAATCTCTGGCCAGCTGTCGTGGTCACTCATAGCATGCCTCGTCGACGATCCTGAACTCTGGCCTGCCGGTATGCATAACATGACCACTACTGGGTCCAATTCTTCTCGTAATTTATTCCAGAAAGGTCCTATCGAGATCTCTCCCAAATCTCGTCTCTGCCGAACTGTCCGGAAGTCATCGTCCCTTACTAGATTTGTTCTCGTTCTGGAACGGCTGCATACTCCACGCGACTCCTTCTGGAAGGTATATCCAAGTACAATACCTCGGCATACGTATCGCATCTCTGATGTCGGCGGAGTGGAACGTCGTTTCATCTAGATCTGGTACGAACCACCTACTTCACCTTTCTCTAATGTCGACCGCTTCGGACTCGTCTCGTCGTGGCTGCATGGATTGAGCTCTAACGGCTATCCTCGTATCGGGAGTCTCCTAAGAAATGCATCTCACCACCTAGCATCCGAATTAAGTCGAACCATCCAATCAAGTCGTCAAAACCTCATAATCCCCCAAGAGCTCAACCTCTTGGGCACAGTTTAATAGTATCGAGTACATACCACAGCATCGGTGGTCCAGCCGTAGAAGGGCAAACCCAAGCCTCACTAATGGCGCCGTAGAACTGCCGCAAACCCGAAGGTTCAAAATCTTTCACACGGTCATTAAGTCGAGTTAGGGTTTCATTCTTCTAGAGGGACCATAGAATTGCCTGCATGTCTTTCCGACTACTTTAAACTTGGAATAATAGGTTTCTGATATTCGATCGTCTCTGTCGACTCCCAACGTCTCCGCGTGAAGTCGTCTCTAGCTGGAATCAATCTATCTGATGACCTCGCATCGGGGTAGGCGAACGATCCACATGTCCTAGTCATTCATCCTCGATGACTAGCGACCTTCTATCATCTCTCTGTACAACTCATTCTGCACTAACTCCAGCATCTGGGGCAATATCTCGTCGTTCGCAGCAATAACTGGCTCGCTCGTCTGCACGCTGAACGGTGCCTCAATCATCAGGAGTAAGCAATACTTCAATGGTCATCAAAATCTGGCTGGCCTCTATCATTGGCTCAATCCTCTAGTGTCGATCAGCACATCTGAGTAACCTCATAAAGGCGATCCGCCAAACGCTCGTGGCGCGGAAACACAGTAAAAAGACACATCTCCGCAATCGTGTGTCGCCGGAATTCCGCCCTGGTCAGTCCTCGTTCGTGACGAGCACGTGCTGACCGCAACTCTAGCTGTAGCTCTCCCTGCCCGTAATCGTGGCAGCAAAACCATAACTGGTATTGATGAGGCTAGATCGGAATGAATATAATACTGAGCAAAGAAATGTACATCCTAAGGCTTCTTAAGTGGAGTAGCGTATCGTAAATATACCGCGGAACATACCTACGGTACGTCACTATACTTTACTCACCTATTCCATCAACCAAGGGTCATCCTACGCTCCGAGGGTAAAACCTAACGCTCTGATACCAACTTTGTCACGTCCCGAAAGTACGGAATATGACCGGCACTTAAACTACGAACGTCTCGAGGCGTACGTAACCTAAGTAAGCCGAAAACCTAGAAACCTAAACCAAGAAAAGTAGTAGAGTGCAGGAAAACCAATTTAAAACAAGTAGTTTTAATAGCATAAGCCGAATTATGCGGTTCTTTTATAAAAAAAACATCAAATATTTCTGAAAATTTCGGCAGAGTCTCCTTTGTAAATACTGACCCCCAAACGGGATACAACATGAATAGTATACGAAAACAATAAAAGGGCATCCCCAAGCGGGAGCTAGCTCTTCGTCAATCGACGGTCATAACCACACAAGCAATATAATATACAACGCCAACGGCGAGGATCAAAATTCAAAAGGAAACTCAAAACCACAAGAAAACCACAGAAACAAAACGCGCGACTCTAAGGTCGAAGGAATAACCTCACTGGTCTTTATCTAAAAAATAAATACATGTTTGGTTGATGGAACTTTTAGATACAACAGAGTAATAATATACAAGTTATATAATGGGGGGTACGATACAAGTAAACCCACCTACTAGAAAATCACCCGAAGGAAACTATGCCCGCAAGCCGTAATGAAACCTGTACGGCAAACCTGCAAGAAACTGGGGCACAACGGGGGTGAGTTGCCAACTCGTGAATAGAAAAACATCTACGCACAGAAATCGCATAAATAACGCAACCTAGGTCAATGATCATAATATATCCTCAAATATATGAATAGCATGCAGCCTATTACAATGGCTAGGGTAAATATCTAACCCAAGTGTAATCCCATATGCCCGTGTCAGTGCCTCAGGTAGCAATATATCATATGGATGATGTATGAATGCATGGAACAGAATGCATGTACTGAAGAAGACTGCTTTCATAAATCAGTGAGATTTCTGTATTTTAAAAGTGAGGTACCATAAATGAAATCAACATAAAACAGTGCCCAGCATCGACACAAAACAAGTGTCCAAATATCTCGATATCTCTGTATCACAATCTCTGTATCTCAAAATCTCAAAATCTCAATATCTCAATCACAATATCTAGGGCGCCGTCAATCCAGACCGGCCCTTACCATCTATCTCAAGACCACGACGGTATCCTCCGGATATCCGACGCGTCGGGTAATATCACCGGTAGGTAGTGCTCCCCTGCCAGGCTCACGTCGTCATCATCACGCGCTTCTTGCCCCGGGGTACCTTACCGGGTCCACCATGTACCCGAAACGGTTCGTCCGTCTCCTCGAATCGGGTCTCAAAATCCATCAGCAAACTCATGGTGGACGACTCGCACATCATGGGAAAAACCGCGCTTTTCATTTAAAAAAGAGAAAGAAGAAGTTTGTATATGTTTTGCGGTTTTCCCCAAATCCAGAAAATCTCATGGAAATCCGAATCCAAAACCTCAATAACACGTAAAATTGTGAATATATGCATGAGAATCCATGAATGCGGCATAACAATGAATAACAGTATGCATGAAGTAGCAGGTAATAACTACAATGTCTAAACTAACATATAAGGCAAGTACGCTAATATCATGTCTAAACTATTAGCTAACAGGCTATGTCAAGCAATAATATTTTCTAAGGTGTACGTGACATGGCAATTACCGATGAAAATGTGTATGGGCCGGCAAGTAAGTGTACGTGGTACATACACATCATCGGTAATGGTGCTGGTGTCCTAACAGCATGATATCAATAATGGAGTATGAAGCATAATATAAGCATGCGATGCGAAGCGAACCTCAATAATGAGCGGGAGCTGAATACTAGACGCAACTATAACTAATCTGCATTAATCTAATATAAGTCCTACAAATGGTGCCTTTTGAAATAACACGAATCATGGGGTTTTGAAAATAGGGGCTACGGTGTTTTTATGAAAAGATACGTCCTTTGAAATATCCGTAGGATCCCTTAGGCTGTCTTTTAAAATACCCACGATTCGTTAGTTTTGAAATAGGTAAGAATCGAATCTAATCTAACAACTAAACTAAACTAAAGGGCTAAGCTAACAAGCTGGACTGCAGGTAAGGAAGCCGCCTAACATCTGAGTCGATCCATATACATACCTGTATATATATTAGTCGGTGATCCCACCTCAATAATATCATATCCGATACCATATCTATAATCAGACATCCCAAGTCAAGAGTGCGGATCAATCATCAAGATATAGCTCGTACGTAAATCCGTCGTACGGCATCCGCAGATCTGGGTACGGGTCAATATCATATTCCTCACCCTATTCCTCTGGTATCCTCTTTATCCAAGATCATAGTCTAGGGTACTGACCTATGTCTAGTACAATACTAATATCCTCAATATACTCATGATCTGATTACTGATCGACAATCTCGTACAAACCGATATCGTCAGCACATATCATCATCAAGGGGTATACATCGCCCGATACGGCCTAATATCAATATCCTAGCATATCATGCCTCATATCACGATCACATGTCGACCACTTTATTTATAACACTATTCATCCGTATCGTCGCCCCAAGATCCGCTATATCACCAGGACGTACCTCAAGTACGAATCCTGCCATATCACCGATATCACAATCTCAACACAAATCTCATCGACTCATCTCAATCCGTATGTGAACACATAGTCCCATACCCATGTGAACGCATAACAATATATTCCTGTAAGCACAAATGAAAGAAGAAAGTATGCAAGTATGGGTGGGTGTGTGCAAGTGTGGTGCGACCGCTACTCTAGGGTTTCGCGACACTATAACATCCAAGAACACCAAATATCCATATTTATCATCGATAACTCAACAAAATAAATAATATATATATGTGTGTATACGTATTCGTATACATCACCACGAACTGCGGGGGTGCTATACGCCATCCACCCGACTTCTCCCCGTAGATATAAATCTACTCACCTGGTCCTCGCTCGCCTGTGCCGACGTCGCCACGCGCTTGCTTGTCGTCTCGAAGTCCACATGGGGTACCTACATATCATAACGCACCGTGTCGTATTAAAATCCGACTCATGACCCAAAACTACTCACGAATCCCACATAGGTTAAAACCTATGGTTTGCTTTCTCAAATCAACCCAAAAACCCTCGACATCGGTGTACACACGCCGATTGATCGAGAAAAACACCAAACGTACCAATCGTTGTTTTATAAGTCACTAAAAATATATGAAATAGGATGCAAATCATCAAAACCAATAAATTGATCAAATCGGTTTATTTCCAAAAAGCCTAGTAAAGGGGCCGTTAACCGTTTTACTACAAGTCTTGATGTTTTAGCAAACTAGTGGTCACAATACTCACTAATTATCTTAATTAGGCCACATAAACATTTACTAGATTTTTAATCTTGCTAAATTACATTAAACCAAAATCTAGTTACCAAAAGTTACCTTTTTAGTTCAAAACTTGGTGTTTTAACCAATCTAAATATTTTAACAATTCTAGTGGTTATAATGTTCATTAAACATCTTAATTATGTCATACCAATGTTAATTAGATTTTAAAATCTCTCATTTCCATCAATTCTAAAAAACCTAGTTTGCAATATTTGTACAATTATTAAAATTTTAAACTAACAATTTGCAAACTAGCAATTAGATTAGTTTTAACAAGTTTTAAGATGCTAGCCCATATCACACAACCATGCACAATTTATCATAACCCATTTCCACAGCAAAACCCTAACTTGAAATTTTTAATCATGCAATTAAACTCATCAAAACCTAATTAAGCACTTAGTTAACTTAGATTAAAGCAACTAGATAACAAATTTTAGCAAAAGCATGAGATTATACCTCCCATGATGAGATCAAGCTCAAGATCTAGCCTCCTAAAATGCCATTTTGATCCCTAGATCCATGCTAGAATGGCTAATGAGAAATGGGTAGGGGTTGGATTTTGATTTGGATTTTTGCTTGATTTTTAGTGGATTTTTCTTTGGATTTTCTTTGATGGAACAAAGAGAGGAGAAGAGGGGAAAGGGGCTGTTGGGGGGTTGCTGGTTTCGGCCAGAAGTGTGGGGGGTTGGGTGAGGGAGGAGAGAGAGTGAGGTGGAGAAAGTTAGATCAAGTCAAAGTCCACTCAAATTCTATCATTTTCTACTCTTTTCTTTTCTTTTCTTTTGACAAAAGAAGTGATTGGAGAGAGGGAGAGGGGGAGGGCTGTCATGGTCGGGCCGGCCACATGGGGAGGGGAAGAGAGGATGAGGTGTGGGTGTGTGGGTTAGGGAAAAAGATAAATGTATTACCCCAATTCCCATTAACACTAAATTCACCGAAAAAGCCTTTTTCTTCGATATTTTCTAAACCGTTTTGGCAAACGATTTCATTTCAAAAACCACATGATAAAATTTTATTTAATATTTTATGATGCACAAAATTTGTTTCAACTCATTCCAATTTGAAATTTTCCC
Organism: Agapanthus africanus; assembly: GCA_030015575.1. NCBI lineage: Eukaryota > Viridiplantae > Streptophyta > Magnoliopsida > Asparagales > Amaryllidaceae > Agapanthus > Agapanthus africanus. Next base: position 687,224,033 of record CM057342.1, on the reverse strand, counting down.
TAATTAAATGTATTAGAGACGGCTTAAAATAATATTAAAATAATTAATTTCGGAAAATTTTTCAGAAAATTTGAAATTTCACCAGTGGCTCAATAAACACCAAATACTAGCAATTACATAGCTAGAATATGTATATTTAATTTTATAATAAAGATATTTGCATTTTGAATTTTTACAGAAAACCCCCTTATTTTACCGATTTTTCGAAATTTCACCGAAACGATTTTCAAAACGTTATACCGGGGCGAGAAATGTTTTTCGTGGAGTAGACGATGAGACTGGCACGGTGACGAGCACCTACCGGTGATTGGTTGGACCTGGCGGTTATCTGGAGGATATTGACCAGAGTCGATAGATGGATACTGGACGATTCGTACTGCTGGGGCCGAGGGCCGATTCCGCAGACGGAGCCCGATATATGAGGATTTGCGTGTCGATACTGGATACGAGTATTTTATTATATTTTGAATGCCGATGTTGGGCATTCGTGATTCTCAGAGATTTACAGGATTTGAGGGCCGATGAGAGTGCCGGCGCCTGAGTTTATTGGGATTTGGGTGTATTGATGGGCATTGATTATTTTTCCACGTTGACATTCCGTGTAGATATTATTTCATCCCATGCTCAACATTCATTATTATGTATCTCATCCTGTATTTATTTTACCTGACAGAGCACATGCATGATTGTTGCACATACTGCCTATCGCATATAGATATTATCTGCTGGCACATGATAGAGTAGCGCAGTACGTGCATACTCGCGATTACCTTTATATGTTATTTTCTATTCACGAGTTGGCAACTCACCCCCGTTGTGCCATAGTATTTGCAGGCTGCCCCTCAGAGTAGTCGCGGCAGGCTGCTTCCTTGTATCTTTTTGGCTACGGATACCACTATAGTTGGAGCGTGAGCTGTTTTGCCGTACACACTTTTGTATCTAGTACTCTCCATCTACTTTTATGTATTGACTTAGAGACCAGTGTGAGGACGATGATGTATATTATTTGTATTCTGGTGTCGAGCTCGTGGGAGCCGACTTTACTTATGCAGTTTATTATTCTGTGATGTTTTTCACTTATTGCTCAGTTCTTCGCTACGGCGTCGTATATTACTCTTATGGTATTTGTTTCCGCCGTTGGGCGTGATTGCTCCCGTTTGGGATGCTTTATTATATTGTGTATCATTTTCACTCATATCCTGTTTTGTGCCGATTTCGGGGCTAGTTTTACAAAGGAAATGCTGCCAAAATTTTTAAGATAATAAATTAAACCTTAAAGATTGTTATTAAACTACTTAAGGTTTTCCAAATGTTTTAAACAAATGTTTTCAACACTCACTACTTTTAAATGGTTTTGATTTCTGGGTTTCGGCTTACTTAGTCGCGTTACGCCTGTAGACGTTGCGTGGTTAAGTGCCGGTCACGAGTCGAACTTCGGGTCGTGACACTGATTTCCTTACGGGTCGACGTGAATCGAGGTTCTCGCCAACGACGCTGATTTCCCTGAATCGAGAGGTTCTGCTAAGAACACTGATTTCCCTGGGGTTAAGACGAATCGAGAGATTCCTGCATAGACACTGATTTCCTTGCGAGTCGAAACGAATCGAGAGGTTCTCATCAAGGACGCTGATTTTCCTGAATCGAGATATTTTGCCAAGGACACTGATTTCCCTGGGGTTGAGACGAATCAAGAGATTCCTGCAAAGACACTGATTTCCCTGCAGGTCGAAACGAATCGAGAGGTTCTCGTCAAGGACGCTGATTTCCTTGAATCGAGATATTTTGCCAAGGACACCAATTTCCTTAGGGTTGAGATGAATCGAAAGATTCCTGCAAAGACACCGATTTCCCTGTGTGTCGAAACGAATCGAGAGGTTCTCGTCAAGGACGCTGATTTCCCTGAATCGAGATATTTTGCCAAGAAAACCGATTTCCCTGGGGTTGAGACAAACCGAGAGATTCCTGCAAAGACACTGATTTCCCTGCGGGTCGAAACGAATCAAGAGGTTCTCGTCATGGACGCTGATTTCCCTGAATCGAGATATTTTGCCAGGAACACCGATTTCCCTGGGGTTGAGACGAATCGAGAGATTCCTGCAAAGACACTGATTTCCTTGTGGGTCGACGCGAATTGAGATTCTCGCCAAGGACGCTGATTTCCCTGAATCGAGAGGTTCTGCCAAGGACACTGATTTTCCTGGGGTTGAGATGAATCGAGAGATTCCTGCAAAGACATCGATTTCCCTGCAGGTCGAAATGAATCGAGAGGTTCTCGTCAAGGACACCGATTTCCCTGAATCAAGATATTTTTCCATGGACACTGATTTCCCTGGGGTTGAGACGAATCGAGAGATACCTGCAAAGACACTGATTTCCCTGCCGGTCGAAACGAATCGAGAGGTTCTCGTCAACGACGTTGATTTCCCTGAATCGAGAAGTTTTGCCAAGGACACTGATTTCCCTGGGGTCGAGGCGAATCGAGAGATTCCTGCAAAGACATTGATTTCCTTGCGGGTCGACGCGAATCGAGGTTCTCGCCAAGGACGCTGATTTCCCTGAATCGAGATATTTTACCAAGGACACTGATTTCCCTAGGGTTGAGACGAATCGAGAGATTCCTGCAAAGACACTGATTTCTCTGCGGGTCGAAACAAATCGAGAGGTTCTCGTTAAGGACGTTGATTTACCTGAATCGAGAGGTTTTGCCAAGGACACCGATTTCCCTAGGGTCGAGATGAATCGAGAGATTCCTGCAAAGACACTGATTTCCTTGCGGGTCGACGTGAATTGAGGTTCTCACCAAAGACGCTGATATACCTGAATCGAGATATTTTTCCAAGGACACTAATTTCCCTAGATGTTGGTTGACTTGTTTCCGAGACCGAGTCATTGGATGACGTGTTTCCGCGATGGGGTCATTAGATGACGTATTTCCGAGACGGAGGTCATTGGATGACATGCTCCGCTTTCTGCGGTGTCTTGGTTGACTTGCTCCGCTTTCTGCGGTGTCGGGGTTGACTTGCTCCGCATTCTGCGGTGTCGGGGTCGACTTGCTCCGTTTTCTATGGTGTCATGGTTCACTTTCTCCGTTTTCTATGGTGTCATGGTTAACTCTAGGTTGTAGAGTCTTGGAACTGGGGACTTTACCGCGGCTCCGATTGGTGATGCCGTGTCCGTATTCTGCTGGAACAAGGATGAACGCCGTTACTGATCTCCTAGGATGCAGATGTTGCCTTTGAGATCTGACTCTCTCTTTGACAGAGTTTATTGGGAAATGTGGTTCCCTTTTCTTTTTTGCCCATGGATTGTATACAGGGGTCACTATGAACTTACACGCAGGGAAAAAGTTACATTCTTTCATTTTTTTATTTCTTTCCATGATGCTCTATCATTTCAGTTTTTTATATCACGAAAGTCGTGATTGCACAATCATTTTGTTGGGTTAACCTAGCACCTCATGAAGGGTTTGGAAGTATCACATGTACCAAAGATGGAATTTTTAGGGTGCTAAGTTAACAAACAAAGAATCGTTCCTAGAAAAATTAGGGTTTCTAAAACAACACTTCATCACAAGTAGGTTAAGCTAGGGTTTTGAGAGTACAACCTTTGTAGCTCCCTACGCTAGACTCCTCGGCTACTTGGGGTTTGGAAAAGGTCCGCTTGAACTCCTCTAGGTCCACGATGATCCACCCGGAGTCCGCTTTGTCCAAGCTTGCAACTTCACAAGATCAAGAATGAAAATGGAAGCTAACACTCTAGACAAGTGGGCAAGACTTGTGTAGAATGATGTTGTGGAGGCTTTTCTCACTTCAAAATCCTAACTTGATGGGTGATTTGCTCACTAGAGAAATCTAGAGAGCAAAAGATGAAGGAGGAAGAAGATGATGGCTTTTTAGAGCAAGAGAAAAGTATAACTCATAACAAAGAAATAGAAAATATATGTATTTATATTTTCCACTTCTAATCTCAAACCATGGTTAAACAATGAATATATTATTGAATTTGAGTTAAAACACAAAAGGAAAGTTAACCCAAGGTTAAAAGGTGGGTAAGGATGGTTAGGTCAAAGAAGAGTGTAGAAACAAATCCATGATAACCATTTTCCTTTTTCATTTTGTTTTAAATCAAATGCAATAAAAATCCATATATAAAACCACGGTGTAAGTGTTATATTGCCACCATTTTCCATGTATATACAACCATGAAGGATGTATGTATGTATGTATGTATGTATGTATGTGTGTGTGTATGCATATCAATATGTGCATCAATCTAAAAAGAAAACATACATGCATGCATACATCCATCAAATACAAGAAAGGATTTCTAGTGAGAAACTAATGGTTAAATGATAAATCAACAATTGCTTTATCAATCCGGCCATATCACATATGACCCTAACCAAAAGCAAGCCGCCCGATTAATATACGGTATCCCATACGCGCATCTTAACCGGGCCCATGCGCATATCGCATACGCGCTCCACAACGTTTCGCCTGGACTAGGTAACTCCTTTATGGGACTCTAAGACTCGTCAATACGCCGGCAGTGGGTGATGATCATATCAAGCACCCCCAAGCCGCAAGCGGTCAGCTAAACGTAACGGCCACCCGGGTATTGAACGATCAAAAGAGAACAAACGAACTTGCTACAACTCCCGTCGAGCCAACCGGCAACACTACCCGCACAGTCCGGTCTCCTCGTCTGATATGTCGCATATCAACTCTAGGGGTGGTAAACGTCAGACTTCAATAACCGATAAGTCGTGCCGATGTGAGGCTCATAACGGGTCAAGAAACTACTGGTAACACTTACCAGCAAATCTCAGAATCAGCCCTGGCCAGGGACTTCCCTGTTACGGCCAATCGAGCACAGCGCAACATTAACCCCCAATACCGGAAGAGAAGAAACCTCTCTTATCGCTCAGCGCCTCCATGTGACTCGGGACTGTACCCAAAAACCACCGTTTTGCACGCCCTCATGGACGTGGTAAGGTGAAAATCAAAGTACAGTAGGAATCACACAAGACTCTATGACGATCTCGGGTCTACAGACTAATCTGTATAAGTGTCACCAGAGAACTGCTATCTGACGTGAGGTATAATACCATCTGGGAGTTCTCGGCGAGTTCGTCCAGTGTACCCAGTCTCCACTGAGCACCCGTATACCATCTCTGATGTCAAACACCAATGGATATGGGATCATCCATCGCCCATTTCATGGGTCGAGAAGCGTATACGCTAGTCTACACTGGTATATCGATGCCCCGTCTCGATACACCCACGACTAGGGACCTTGAAGGATGTACTTATGGACTACCATGTCCCCACTAGTATGATCCGCATCATAGTCTAGGTAGTCAAGTACACATCCTTAGGGCTTTACCAACATGTAACTCTAAGACAGTATAAAGAGACAAGTATACATGTTAAGATAAAGAGCAACCAGATAGCATACTATCTTATCGAGCAAGAAAGTCATCTCTATATATATGTCCAAGCATCCAATATAATATACATCATCTGTACAATACTGGCCTCTAGGGCATACATACTGTTAGTTATATGTATGCCCTAGAGGCCATTACTGTACATAGGATGTATATTGTAGTGGATGCTGGGACATATATAGGGAGGACTTTCTTGCTCGACATGATAGTATGCTATCTGGTTACTCTTTACCTTAACGTGTATACTGATTGTCTCTCTGTTACATGTTGGTAAAGCCCTCAGGATGTGTACTTGACTACCTGGACTATGATGCGGATCATACTAGTGGGGACATGGTAGTCCATAAGTACATCCTTCAAGGTCCCTAGTCGTGGGTGTATCGAGACGGGGCATCGATATACCAGTGTAGACTAGCGTATACCTTCTCGACCCATATAGATGGGCGATGGATGATCCCATATCCATTGGTGTTTGACATCAGAGATGATATACGGGTGCTCAGTAGAGACTGGGTATACTGGACGGACTCGCCGAGAACTCCCAGATGGTATTATACCTTACATCAGATGGCAGTTCTCTGGTGACACTGGTACAGAGTAGTCTGTTGACCCGAGATCGTCATAGAGTCTTGTGTGATACCCACTGTGCTTTGATTTCCACCTTACCACGTCCAAGAGGGCATGCAAAATGGTGGTTTTTGGGTACATTCCCGAATCACATGGAGGCAATGAGCGATAGGAGGGGATTCGTCTCTCCCGGTATAGGGAGTTGATGTTGCACTATGTTCGATTGGCTATAACCGGAAACCCCTGGCCAGGGTTGCTGAGATTTACCGGTAAGTGTTACTAGTAGTTTCTCAAACTGTTATAGACCTCATATCGACACGACTTATCGAGCTATTGGGGTCTGACGTTTACCACCCCTAGGTGAGATATGCGACATATCAGACGAACAGACCGGACTGTACGGTAAGTGTTACTGGTTGGATTCACAGGAGTGTGAGCGGGCTTGCTCATCGATCTTCTGATCGCTCAATACCCGGATGGCTGTTACGTTTAGCAGACCGCTTGCGGCTTGTGGGTGATTGATATGATCATCACCTGCTGCCGGCGTATTGACGAGTCTTTAGAGTCCTACACAGAGGTTTCCTGGCTCAAGCGAAACGAAATAGGAGCGCATATGAGATATGTGCGGGACCGAGAATTATACCAGTATGTGATACTGTATTCAATTCTCGTGATTTGTATCATTGGTCGGTTATATGTGATATAGCCGGGTTACCGAATCAAGTGTTGATTCGATACATTGATACACTTGATATTAGTCGGTTATATGCGATATGACTGGATCGTTAAATCAAGTGTTGATTTAATGATTTAATGTATAATTATATATTTGATATATTACTTTGCATTAACTAGTATTTGTTCACTTTAAATGGATTTTCTCACTTGAAGTACACAAGTTGTATATGTGATATACTTTTGTGCACTAGTTTGTATCATGTTTGATGATACATGCTAACTTGGGTTTGTGTAAGACTTAAACCTTGGTTAAGTAAATGGTTAGGGGTTTATCATCTTCTCTTGATTATTTAGTTTATTTATTTATTCTTTATTTTAGGAAAAGAAAATGATATGGTTGCTTCTTTTGTTCTTTTCTTAGATGTTTTAAGAAGCTTTGACCATTCTTGTTCTTTTCCTAAACCTAACCATTTAGCTAACCTTAGTTAATTCTCTACACTTGACCATGGTTGTGTATATGATAAGTATGATTTTATTTTCTATTTTAAAAAACAACTTATCATATTATCTTCTTCTTCTTCTTCTTCAACAATGAAGAAAAGCTTGCTACCATCAATGGCAACTTGAGAAAAAGAGTGAGAAATCCAATTCTAAAGTGAACCCACTTCCTATTTTTTCATCCTCTACCACTTGCCAAGTAGTATAGGGTATTTTCTTCACAAGTTTCTTGACTTGGTGAAGTTGGAGATTGATCTTGTGTTGCCTCGACGTAGATCATCTTCGGCATCGAAGTCGATGACCTAACCCGCCCATTTCTCCGATGAAGCCGACGCTAGAGCCCGGGATCCGATGATCGCAGTGAGGAGACGTCATCACGGAGCTATGGAGGTGGAGGACCGGATCTACAAAGGTTGTATTTTCGTTCACTCTTAGTTAAGTTGTTAACTAGTTATCGTTTTCGCCTAAAACTCTAGTCAACGATCCGTATTAGGGTTTCTCGGCACTTGTAAAATTTGAAATTGGCATGGTTGATGCCTTGTGAGACCTCCTTAGAGTGCCTAGGAACCCTACACATACAACTAACAATCTCCCACTTGCACTAGGGCCAGCTGCTGTAGTATTGCATACCGAGCATCCCGAAGAGTCTCTCAAACTGTGTCTGGGGAATGGCCTTCGTGAGTGGATCCGCTGTGTTCTTTTTCGTGTCAACCCTCCTGACCTCGATCTCCCGGTGATCAACTATCTCCCGGATCAGGTGATACCGCCTCAGAATATGCCTGGATCGCTGATGGGACCTGGGTTCCTTGGCCAAAACCACCGCTCCATTGTTATCGCAATACAAAGGTATTGGATGCTCAATAGATGGAACCACTCCAAGTTCAGTAATGAACTTCTTGATCCAGACAGCCTCTTTGGCAGCATCGTTGGCAGCGATGTATTCAGCCTCCATCGTCGAGTCTGCCACGGTTTCCTGCTTGGAACTCTTCCAGCTAACCGCCCCTCCGTAAAGGGTAAAGACAAATCCCGACTGCGACTTAGAGTCGTCCTTATCACTCTGGAAGCTTGAATCGGTAAAGGACTCCACTTGGAGTTCTCCGTTAGCATACACCAAGAGCATCTCCTTAGTCCTTCGTAAGTACTTGAGAATGCTCTTCACAGCTGTCCAGTGATTCTCTCCAGGATCAGTTTGATATCTACTCACTACACTTAGTGAGTATGCTACATCGGGTCTGGTACATAGCATCGCGTACATGATAGAGCCTACAGCCGAAGCATAGGGTATCCCTTGCATGCGAGCTCTCTCCAAATCAGTCTTGGGAGACATCTCTTTGGAGAGAGTGACTCCAGAGATCGTGGGTAAGTTCCCACGCTTGGATTCTTCCTGAAAGGTTCCTAGGCACCCTAGTGGGTTCTCACAAGGCATCGAACATGCCAAATTAAAATTTTTGGTGCCGAGAAACCCTAGACTACGGATCTTAACTAGATGTTTAGGCGAAATAGATAACTAGTTAACAGTTAACTACTAAGATACGGATATACAACCTTTGTAGATCCGGATTTCCGCCTCCTTAGCTCCACGTGGTGATGTCCTCGCTGTCCATCATGAATCCTCGACTCGATTATCGGCTTCATCGGGAAAGCAAGCGGAATAGGTCGTCGGCTTTGTGTCAAAGACGATCTACGTCGAGGTTGCACAAACTCAAGCTCCGACTTCACAAACTTATGAAACTTGTGAAGTAAACACCCAAAACAACTTGGCAAGAAGTAGAGGGTGAAGAAATAGGAGGTGGGTTCACTTTAGATTTGGATTTAACTCACTAAAGCTCAAGTTGCCATTGGAGTAGCAAGCTTGAAGAAGAAGAAGAAGATGAGCTCAAGAAAATAATATGATAAGTCTTATGATAAAAAAAATAAAAATAAATCAAATACTTATCATAACTTGAACTTGGGTTAAGTGTAGAGAATTAACCATGGTCACTTTGATGGGTTAGGGTTAAGCATGAAGATAAGGATGGTTAGCAAAGTCAAAGCTTCATGAAGCTTCAATAAATGACAAAGAAAGCCACCATTCTCATCTTATTCTTTTCCAAATAAATAAATAAACAAATAAGTAAATAAATGAATATGCAAAACCCTAATTATCAAATTAACCATGGATTAATTCTATAAACTTAACTAAATGATAAAGTATCATCAAACATGATACAAAGTAGTGCACTAAAGCATATCACATATACAATGTGCATCAAGTGAGAAAAATCCGTTTAAAGTGAACCAATACTAGTTAATGCAATGCAATATATCAAATATATAATTATGCATTAAATCATTAAATCAACATTTGATTCAATGATCCGGTCATGTCACACATAACCGACTAGAATCCAATGTATCGATTTATCGAATCAATGATTCGATAACTAGGTCATATCGAATATAACCATTCGAAACATATATCGCGAGAATGAAATGCGGTATCACATATACGCATTATTCTCGGTCCTGCACATATCTCATATGCGCTCCTATTTCGTTTCGCTTGAGCCAGGAAACCTCTGTGTAGGACTCTAAAGACTCGTCAATACGCCGGTAGCAGATGATGATCATATCAAGCACCCACAAGCCGCAAGCGGTCTGCTAAACGTAACGGCCACCCGGGTATTGAGCGATCAGAAGATCGACGAGCTAGCCCGCTCATACTCCTGCGAATCCGACCAGTAACACTTACCATACAGTCAAGTCTCTTCGTCTGATACGTCGCATATCAAGTCTAGGGGTGGTAAACGTCAGACCCCAATAACCCGATAAGTCGTGCTGATGTGAGGCTCGTAACGGGTCGAGAAACTACTGGTAACACTTACCAGCAAATCTCTGATCAGCCCTGGCCAGGGACTTCCCTGTTACGGCCAATCGAGCACAGCGCAACATCAACCCCCAATACCGGGAGAGACGAAACCCCTCCTATCGCTCATTGCCTCCATGTGACTCGGGACTGTACCCTAAAGACCACCGTTTTGCACGCCCTCATGGACGTGGTAAGGTGGAGATCAAAGCACAGTGGGAATCACACAAGACTCTATGACGATCTCGGGTCTACAGACTAACCTGTACAAGTGTCACCTGAGAACTGCCATCTGACGTGAGGTATAATACCATCTGGGAGTTCTCGGCGAGTCCGTCCAGTGTACCCAGTCTCCACTGAGCACCCGTATACCATCTCTGATGTCAAACACCAATGGATATGGGATCATCCATCGCCCATCACATGGGTCGAGAAGCGTATACGCTAGTCTACTCTGGTATATCGATGCCCCGTCTCGATACACCCACGACTAGGGACCTTGAAGGATGTACTTATGGACTACCATGTCCCCACTAGTATGATCTGCATCATAGTCCAGGTAGTCAAGTACAAATCCTAAGGGCTTTACCAACATGTAACTATAAGACAGTATAAAGAGACTAGTGTACATGTTAAGATAAATAGCAACCAGATAGCATACTATCATGTCGAGCAAGAAAGTCATCTCTATATATGTCCAAGCATCCAATATAATATACATAATCTGTACAATACTGGCCTCTAGGGCATACATACAACTAACAATCTCCCACTTGCACTAGGGCCAGCTGCTGTAGTATCTCATACCGAGCATCCCGAAGAGTCTCTCAAACTGTATCTGGGAAATGGCCTTCGTGAGTGGATCCGCCGTGTTGTTCTTCGTGTCAACTCTCCTGACCTCGATCTCTCGGCGATCAACTATCTCCCGGATCAGGTGATACCGCCTCAGAATATGCTTGGACCGCTGATGGGACCTGGGTTCCTTGGCCAAAGCCACCGCTCCATTGTTATCGCAATACAAAGGTATTGGATGCTCAATGGATGGAACCACACCAAGTTCAGTAATGAACTTCTTGATCCAAACAGCTTCTTTAGCAGCATCGTTGGCAGCGATGTATTCAGCCTCCATCGTCGAGTCTGCCACGGTTTCCTGCTTGGAACTCTTCCAGCTAACCGCCCCTCCGTAAAGGGTAAAGACAAAGCCCGACTGCGACTTAGAGTCGTCCTTATCACTCTGGAAGCTGGAATCGGTAAAGGACTCCACTTGGAGTTCTCCGTTACCATACACCAAGAACATATCTCTAGTCCTTCGCAAGTACTTGAGAATGCTCTTCACAGCTGTCCAGTGACTCTCTCCAGGATCAGCTTGATACCTGCTCACTATACTTAGTGAGTATGCTACATCGGGTCTGGTACATAGCATCGCATACATGATAGAGCCTACTGCCGAAGCATAGGGTATCCCTTGCATGCGAGCTCTCTCCAAATCAGTCTTGGGAGACATCTCTTTGGAGAGAGTGACTCCAGAGATCGTGGGCATGTTTCCACGCTTGGACTCTTCCATACTAAACCTCTTTAGTATGGTGTCAATGTACCTGGATTGGGACAATCCCAAAATCCGTTTGGATCTATCTCTATAGATCCTAATCCCCAATATGCAGGAGGCATCACCAAGATCTTTCATTGAGAATCTTTGTGATAAGAAGAGCTTGACCGATTGCAGCATAGGAATATCATTTCCTATCAAGAGTATGTCGTCCACGTACAATACGAGGAAGACAATCTTACTCTCTGCCACCTTCTTGTAGATACAAGGTTCATCTGGGTTTTTGACGAAATCAAACTCTTTGATAACGACGTCAAAGCAGATGTTCCAACTCCGCGATGCTTGCTTTAATCCATAAATGGATTTAAGCAGCTTGCACACCTTCCCGCTGCTCCCACTGTCTACGAAGCCCTCTGGCTGAGTCATGTACACGCACTCTTCTAAATCACCATTTAGAAAGGCGGTCTTAACATCCATTTGCCAGATTTCGTAGTCATGAAAGGCAGCAATGGCAAGCATGATTCGGATGGATTTAAGCATAGCCACTGGAGAAAAGGTCTCGTCATAGTCCACACCTGGTCTTTGACGAAAACCCTTTGCTACAAGTCTAGCTTTGAAAGTCTCCACTTTCCCATCTACACCAAGTTTCTTCTTGAAGATCCACTTGCTCCCAATGGGTTTTACCCCTTCAGGAGCAACTTCCAAAGTCCATACTTTGTTGGTGTACATGGAATCCATCTCGGACCGCATAGCATCCAGCCATTTCACTGAGTCCCCACTAGTGATGGCCTGCTCGAAGCTAGTTGGGTCATCATCCTCCATGATGCAATCCTCACTGCCACCATCAATGAGAAAACCGTAGTATCTCTCAGGTTGGCGAGGAACCCTACTAGATCGGCGGAGAGGCTGGGGTTCATCGGGAACTACGGAATCCTCTGGTTCAACCAAATCTTCTGTTGTAGTCTGTATTGCTGGAACCTCTTCCAGTTCTACCTCAATGCCACTTATCTGTTTCATAAGAAAACTTTTTTCTAAGAAAGTGGCATGTCGAGAAACAAACACTTTTTGTTCCTCGGATTGGTAGAAGATATACCCTCGCGAATGTTTGGGATATCCAACAAACTTACATAGAACAGACCTTGCCTCGAGCTTGTCCGGATTTTGTGTTTTAACATAGGCCGGACAACCCCATATCTGAATAAAATTAAGACATGGTCTCTTGCCATTCCATATCTCATATGGAGTGGTAGGCACTGATTTGGTCGGAACTCTATTCAGTAGGTATGCAGCAGTCTCCAGTGCATATCCCCAGAAGGAAATAGGTAACTCAGCTGTCCTCATCATAGAGCGCACCATATCTAATAGGGTGCGATTCCTCCGCTCCGATACACCGTTGTGCTGTGGTGTATAAGGAGGAGTCAGCTGAGAGAGAATCCCATTCTCTTTTAGGAAGCCCAGGAATTCATTGCTTAAGTATTCTCCTCCTCGATCAGATCGAAGGATTTTAATACTTTTTCCGGTTTGGTTCTCAACTTCTTGTTTATATTCCCTAAATTTCTCAAAAGCTTCTGATTTGTGTTTCATCAGGAACACATACCCGAACCTAGAGAGATCGTCAGTGAATGTAATGAAGTATGAAGAACCATCCCTGGCATGTGTAGACATGGGACCGCATACATCACTATGTATCAGTCCTAAGAGTTCGGTAACTCTTTCTCCGTGTCCCGTAAACGGAGTCTTGGTCATCTTGCCTTTGAGACATGACTGGCAAGTGTTATAGGATGAAAATTCAAACAGATTTAAATATCCATCCTTATGCAACTTAGCCAGTCGTGTCGCATTGATGTGACCTAGTCTACAATGCCACAAGAAGGATTCGTTGAGTTCAGAACTCTTCCTCTTGTGTGTGTTTGTTATGCTCAGAACTGTTGATTGATTTAGAACATAAATGCCATTGCACAACGTGCCTGATCCAACCAACTTTTGGTTATGGAAAATGTTCATAACATTGTCCTGTAATACAAAATTATATCCTTCTTTACTTAGTAAAGAAACTGATATAATGTTGCATATCAGGTTCGGCATGTAATAGCATTCGTTCAGAACCAATGTATTACCAGTTGGTAATACAAGGTGATATTCCCCGACAGTCTTAGCTGCAACAATTGCACCATTTCCGACTCTAATGTCTTTATCACCTTCTCCAAGTTCTCTACCTTTCTTAAGCCCATGTAACTGATTACATATATGGGATCCTGACCCGGTATTTAATACCCAGGACATAGAGCAAATGGAGAAACAGTTCTCAGTAACGAACACACCCGAAGAAAATGCATCAACATGTACTTTCTTCATTCGGGTGACATGGGAATCCTGGTATTCCCCTATATCCTGTTCATTCCTATAACTCTTATAAGAAAGAACGGAACCAACGTTCCCCAGCACAGTATAACATGCGGGTTCGGTCAATACATCCATATTATTATCTTTATTAAGGCATGAAATGGTCGCTACCTGGAGAGAGAGAGAAGAAAACACTTTAGCGTATGCTCGTGCAAGATCAGATTGGTTATTATCTTATCTAATCAGGATGGCTCCCACTGCTTTTTATCAAATCTTCCTCCAAACCCTAAAAGGAAAGACTAGCCGGGATTAATTACACACTACAAGTTCGCCAATCTTTCAGCCAGGCCAGTGTCGGTACTTTGAGGGAGGTCCCCCATGCTTTCGCACGAACCTAATTACTGTAAACCTCGTTTTCCCAGAGGCGTAACCTCGTTAACACCTTTCTAGACACCTACTTGATCGGCTAATTGTAATGTGTAAAACTCTCCCAGGAGTAACTCTTACTCGCAGTGGGTATCGGGATCCAACTATCTCATAGAAGGTATGCAATCTCATTGCAAATTTCAATACTTGAAATTCCCGATAATATTTTGCCCCTAGCGTCCTATGACCTTGACGGAGGCCAAACAACCCATAGTCCGCTAGTCAAGTTCAACCCGTCATTTCCTGATTGAATTAAACCCACCCGCACGACCCTTGATGGAGGCCAAACAACGCCGTACGAATACCCTAATCCAAATCGCATCATATGCTAGCAGATAAGCACTAGTTAGCTACCGTACACTGCGCCTTGACGGAGGCCAAACTACCGCAGCACGAATACTAACTAATACTTATTTGAAATGACGGAGGGCTACGCAGGTTTTTCATAAAAACCATGAGCGTAATGAACTTGATATCGTTGTAGAATCAAATGATGTTTTGAAATGGAGTGATTTTGAGGCTTTTCTAGTTTTGCTAAAGGAGTCACTCCCGGTGAAGGGATCTCGGTCCTTTTCTCGTCGAATGAGGTGCGGGATATATCATATATATCGCTGTGCAAAGCAAAAAACCCAAAAGCAGTCAAAAGCAAACCGAATGTGTAGCATCTGCCAGTTATTGCTAAAGGAGTCACTCCCGGTGAAGGGATCTCGGTCCTTTCCTCATCGAATAAGGTGCGGGGTATATCATATATACCGCTGTGCAAAGCAAAAAACCCAAAAGCAGTCAAAAGCAAACCGAATGTGTAGCATCTGCCAGTTATTGCTAAAGGAGTCACTCCCGGTGAAGGGATCTCGGTCCTTTCCTCATCGAATAAGGTGCGGGGTATATCATATATACCGCTATGCAAAGCAAGAACTGTAGCTACCTGTTTTATTTTAAAATCTGATTCTACAACATCTTAGGTTTCTTATCTTTCATTAATCACATTAATGAAGTCCCATCATTTAAATACCTAAACATCACAGATAGATATGACGTACACTTATGCCATCCGCATTCGCCTCGATGTCCCCTCGTGCACCGTTAGGTTAGGTAACTAACGACAGAGCAGGGCAGGGCTAGCGCGGGTGTAAAACATAAGTAACGTCTATATAATATATCATATATACTATATACTATATCCATCACAGAATCACATCACAGATATCATAGCAGAATAAACATATGAAATATTGGATATACTAGGACGTCCGTGTTTTCAATACGAGCCAGTATAAAACACGGATTCCACGGTCGTGATGAATAGCCAATCCCACACCCCTAGACCCCTACGAGAGCGGCAAGCAACCCTGCCAATTCTAGGGTTAGGAGACCCGGACTCGACTCCTCGAGTTGGTCTCCCACTGGACCCCAGAACTCGGTTACTTGTGCTCCCCTCCTTGGGTCTATCCTAATGCGGAAAAGTAAATAATATACAAAGGGTGACAACTCCCGCATCCTGGAAGTTCCCCGAATAAAAGAATATTACATACAAGTTTTTACATGAATGAAAATGAAAAACACTCATCTCACATAAAAACCCCCGGCTATTCAAACACAACGATCCAATATAACATATCCAGCAACACATAACATCACATGTCATCAACGTAAGTAAGTATGCATACCCCAATTGTCATTGATGTATAGCAACGAAACCGGCGATATGAACATACTACACTTACGGTCACAGAAAAGAAAGTGTAAAACTACAACAATTGGAATCCGCAACTTCTTTAGACATCATATGCCTAACAGTTACAAACCCCGCATTTTATTCTCATTATCGAAAACTCTTTTCAATATCATATGGGACTAAATTGCTAGATTTATAACATTCATTTAGTTATCACATAACTACTTGTGAATTCCAATTATTGTATCCCATTCCAGATAAACAAAAAATGTTAAACTTTTCGATCGAACAATCGAACACCCAAGTTTTCCCGACACCGATCAACACATGAAATAGGTTCAAAGACATTCACTTCATACCTCAGTACCAACGGTCCAGCCGTAGAAGGGTCAAGCCAACGCCTCACATGTGGCACGCCGTACTGCCCCAAACCCGAAGGTTCAAAGGGCAGTTCAAGACGGTCACATAATCGAGTTAAGGTTTGTGTCTTCTAGAGGGACCATCGCGTTACTTGCACTACTCAGAACGTCTTTTAACCACAGAAAAATCCAACACTTGGAATTTTTCCGGCAAGGGAAAAGTTGGGTATTTGTATCCGGTCGAACTCTTTAACATATTCTACAGTTATCTGGAAAAACACAAAAGACGAAATTTGATAATCCGATCGAAATATTGATTCCCAATAGTACCCCAAAATACTCTTCTGTAAAGTCACAATAGAAATATCCCAGAAAACATAGCATTATATTACAAGAGTTACTGTGCATAAATAATTATGAAAGGGAACAGTACGGCCGCGGAAGCGCCGCACATGCCTAGCATGTGCCGCCCTTCCGCGGTGGAAAAGTTGAATTACCCCCTCGTATTTCACAGTAATTCTAATAACACCCTGCTTGATTTTCTACATATTTTTAATTGACAAAAATCCGAATATTTAGAAAAAGTCCAGTGAGCATTTTTAGGTTTTGGATTTCGGTTCGATCGGGTTTCAAACGTCGTCGGGACTTCGCCTAAGGCTCTAGCTAGGCTCTGATACCAGTGAAAGGTTCCTAGGCACCCTAGTGGGTTCTCACAAGGCATCGAACATGCCAAATTAAAATTTTTGGTGCCGAGAAACCCTAGACTACGGATCTTAACTAGATGTTTAGGCGAAATAGATAACTAGTTAACAGTTAACTACTAAGATACGGATATACAACCTTTGTAGATCCGGATTTCCGCCTCCTTAGCTCCACGTGGTGATGTCCTCGCTGTCCATCATGAATCCTCGACTCGATTATCGGCTTCATCGGGAAAGCAAGCGGAATAGGTCGTCGGCTTTGTGTCAAAGACGATCTACGTCGAGGTTGCACAAACTCAAGCTCCGACTTCACAAACTTGTGAAACTTGTGAAGTAAACACCCAAAACAACTTGGCAAGAAGTAGAGGGTGAAGAAATAGGAGGTGGGTTCACTTTAGATTTGGATTTAACTCACTAAAGCTCAAGTTGCCATTGGAGTAGCAAGCTTGAAGAAGAAGAAGAAGATGAGCTCAAGAAAATAATATGATAAGTCTTATGATAAAAAAATAAAAATAAATCAAATACTTATCATAACTTGAACTTGGGTTAAGTGTAGAGAATTAACCATGGTCACTTTGATGGGTTAGGGTTAAGCATGAAGATAAGGATGGTTAGCAAAGTCAAAGCTTCATGAAGCTTCAATAAATGACAAAGAAAGCCACCATTCTCATCTTATTCTTTTCCAAATAAATAAATAAACAAATAAGTAAATAAATGAATATGCAAAACCCTAATTATCAAATTAACCATGGATTAATTCTATAAACTTAACTAAATGATAAAGTATCATCAAACATGATACAAAGTAGTGCACTAAAGCATATCACATATACAATGTGCATCAAGTGAGAAAAATCCGTTTAAAGTGAACCAATACTAGTTAATGCAATGCAATATATCAAATATATAATTATGCATTAAATCATTAAATCAACATTTGATTCAATGATCCGGTCATGTCGCACATAACCGACTAGAATCCAATGTATCGATTTATCGAATCAATGATTCGATAACTAGGTCATATCGAATATAACCATTCGAAACATATATCGCGAGAATGAAATGCGGTATCACATACACGCATTATTCTCGGTCCTGCACATATCTCATATGCGCTCCTATTTCGTTTCGCTTGAGCCAGGAAACCTCTGTGTAGGACTCTAAAGACTCGTCAATACGCCGGTAGCAGATGATGATCATATCAAGCACCCACAAGCCGCAAGCGGTCTGCTAAACGTAACGGCCACCCGGGTATTGAGCGATCAGAAGATCGACGAGCTAGCCCGCTCATACTCCTGCGAATCCGACCAGTAACACTTACCATACAGTCAAGTCTCTTCGTCTGATACGTCGCATATCAAGTCTAGGGGTGGTAAACGTCAGACCCCAATAACCCGATAAGTCGTGCTGATGTGAGGCTCGTAACGGGTCGAGAAACTACTGGTAACACTTACCAGCAAATCTCTGATCAGCCCTGGCCAGGGACTTCCCTGTTACGGCCAATCGAGCACAGCGCAACATCAACCCCCAATACCGGGAGAGACGAAACCCCTCCTATCGCTCATTGCCTCCATGTGACTTGGGACTGTACCCAAAGACCACCGTTTTGCACGCCCTCATGGACGTGGTAAGGTGGAGATCAAAGCACAGTGGGAATCACACAAGACTCTATGACGATCTCGGGTCTACAGACTAACCTGTACAAGTGTCACCTGAGAACTGCCATCTGACGTGAGGTATAATACCATCTGGGAGTTCTCGGCGAGTCCGTCCAGTGTACTCAGTCTCCACTGAGCACCCGTATACCATCTCTGATGTCAAACACCAATGGATATGGGATCATCCATCGCCCATCACATGGGTCGAGAAGCGTATACGCTAGTCTACTCTGGTATATCGATGCCCCGTCTCGATACACCCACGACTAGGGACCTTGAAGGATGTACTTATGGACTACCATGTCCCCACTAGTATGATCTGCATCATAGTCCAGGTAGTCAAGTACAAATCCTAAGGGCTTTACCAACATGTAACTATAAGACAGTATAAAGAGACTAGTGTACATGTTAAGATAAATAGCAACCAGATAGCATACTATCATGTCGAGCAAGAAAGTCATCTCTATATATGTCCAAGCATCCAATATAATATACATAATCTGTACAATACTGGCCTCTAGGGCATACATACAACTAACACTTCCATACTAAAGCTCTTTAGTATGGTGTCAATGTACCTGAACTGGGACAATCCCAATATCCTTTTAGATCTATCTCTATAGATCCTGATTCCCAATATGCAGGAGGCATCACCTAGATCTTTCATTGAGAATCTTTGTGATAAAAAGACCTTAACTGATTGCAGCATAGGAATGTCATTTCCTATCAGGAGTATGTCGTCTACGTACAATACGAGGAAGACAACCTTACTCCCTGCCACCTTCTTGTAAATACAAGGTTCATCTACGTTTTTGACGAAATCAAACTCTTTGATAACGACGTCAAAGCAGATGTTCCAACTCCGCGATGCTTGCTTTAATTCATAAGTGGATTTAAGCAGCTTGCACACCTTCCTGCTGTTCCCACTATCTACGAAGCCCTCTGGCTGAGTCATGTACACACACTCTTCTAAATCACCGTTTAGAAAGGCGGTCTTAACATCCATTTGCCAGATTTCGTAGTCATGATATGCAGGGATGGAAAGCATGATCCGGATGGATTTAAGCATAGTCACTGGCGAAAAGGTCTCATCATAGTCCACACCTGGTCTTTGACGAAAACCCTTTGCAACAAGTCTAGCTTTGAAAGTCTTCACTTTCCCATCTACACCAAGTTTTTTCTTGAAGATCCACTGCTCCCAATGGGTTTTACCCCTTCAGGAGCATCTTCCAAAGTCCATACTTTGTTGGTGTACATGGATTCCATCTCGGACCGCATTGCATCCAGCCATTTCACTGAGTCCCCACTCGTGATGGCCTGCTCGAAGCTAGTTGGGTCATCATCCTCTATGATGCAATCCTCGCTCCCACCATCCATGAGAAAACCGTAGTATCTCTCAGGTTGGCGAGGAACCCTACTAGATCGGCGGAGAGGCTGAGGTTCGTTGGGAGCTACTGAATCCTCTGGTTCCACTAAATCTTCTGTTGTGGTTTGAACAGCTGGAACCTCTTCCAGTTCTACCTCAGAGCCACTAATCTCTTTTGCAAGAAATTCCTTTTCTAAAAAGGCGGCATCTTGAGCAACAAATACTCTTTGTTCCTCACTGTGGTAGAAGATATACCCTCGCGAATGCATAGGATATCCAACAAATTTACACAAAACAGACCTTGCCTCGAGTTTGTCCGGTTTTTGTCTTTTGACATAGGCCGGGCAACCCCATATCTTAATAAAATTAAGATATGGTCTCTTCCCCTCCCATATCTCATATGGGGTGGTAGGCACAGATTTGGTAGGAACCCTATTCAGTAGGTATGCTGCTGTCTCTAGTGCATATCCCCAGAAGGAAATAGGTAACTCAGCCGTGCTCATCATAGAGCACACCATATCTAATAGGGTGCGGTTCCTCCGTTCTGATACACCGTTGTGCTGTGGTGTATATGGAGGAGTCAGCTGAGAGAGAATCCCATTCTCTTTTAGGAAGTCCAGCAATTCAATGCTCAAGTATTCACCTCCTCGATCAGATCATAGGATTTTAATACTTTTTCCAGTTTGGTTCTCGACTTCTTGTTTATATTCTCTAAATTTCTCAAAAGCTTCTGATTTGTGTTTCATCAGGAACACATACCCGAACCTAGAGAGATCGTCAGTGAATGTAATGAAGTACGCAGAACCATCCCTGGCATGTGTAGATATGGGACCACATACATCACTATGTATCAGCTCCAAGAGTTCCGTAACTCTTTCTCCGTGTCCCGTAAATGGAGTTTTGGTCATCTTGCCTTTGAGACATGACTGGCAAGTGTCATAAGATGAAAATTCAAACGGATTCAAATATCCATCCTTATGCAACTTAGCTAGTCGTCTCGCATTGATGTGACCCAGTCTACAATGCCACAAGAAGGATTCGTTCAGTTCTGAACTCTTCCTCTTGTGTGTGTTTGTTATACTTAGAACTGTTGATTGATTTAGAACATAAATGCCATTGCACAATGTGCCTGATCCAACCAACTTTTGGTTACGGAAAATGTTCATAACATTATCCTATAATACAAAATTATATCCATCTTTACTCAGTAAAGAAATCGATATAATGTTGCATATCAGGTTTGGCATGTAATAGCATTCGTTCAGAACCAATGTATTACCAGTTGGCAATACAAGGTGATATTCCCCGACGGTTTTAGCTGCAACAATTGCACCATTTCCAACCCTTATGTCTTTATCACCCTCTCCAAGTTCTCTACCTTTTCTAAGCCCATATAACTGATTACATATATGGGATCCTGACCCGGTATCTAATACCCAGGACGTAGGGCAAATGGAGAAACAGTTCTCTGTAACGAACGCACCCGAAGAAAATGCATCAACATGTACTTTCTTCATTCGGGTGGCATGGGAATCCTGGTATTCCCCAATATCCTGTTCAGTCCTATAACTCTTATAAGAAAGAACGGAACCAACGTTCCCCATCACAGTATAACATGCGGGTTCAGTCAATACATCCATATTATTATCTTGATTAAGGCATGACATGGTCGCTACCTGGAGAGAAAGAGAAGAAAACACTTAGCGTATGCTCTTGCAAGGTCAGATTGGTTATTATTTTATCTAATCAGGATGGCTCCCACTGTTTTTATCAAATCTTCCTTCAAACCCTAAAAGGAAACACTAGCCGGGATTAATTACACCCTACAACTTCGCCGATCTTTCAGCCAGGCCAGTGTCGGTACTTTGAGGGAGGTTCCCCGTGCTTTCGCACGGACCTAATTAAAGTAAACCTCGTTTTCCCAGAGGCGTAACCCCGTTGACACCTTTCTAGACACCTACTTGATCGGCTAATTGTCCTATGTAAAACTCTCTCAGGAGTAACAATTACACGCAGTGGGTATCGGGATCCAACTATCTCATAAAAGGTATGCAATCTCATTGCAAATTTCAACACTTGAAATTCCCGATAATATTTTGCCCCAAGCATCCCATGACCTTGACGGAGGTCAACAAACCATAAGGTGCAAGTCAAGTTCAACCCGTCATTTCTTGATTGAATCAAACCCACCCGCACGACCCTTGACGGAGGTCAACAAGGTCGTACGACTACCCTAATCCAATCTTCATCTCATGCATAAGCAGATAAATACTAGTTAGCTACCGCACACTACGCCTTGACGGAGGTTAACAAACGTAGCACGAATACTATGTAGGACTTATCTGAAATGACGGAGGGCTACGACAGGTTTTTCTGAAAACCTATTGCGTAATGAACTTGATATCGTTGTAGAATCGAGTGAATTTTTAAATGAAGTGACTTTCATTAGTTTTGCTAAAGAGGTCACTCCCGGTGAAGGGATCTCGGCTCTTTCCTCATCGAATAAGATGCGGGATATATTATATATATCACCGTGCAAAGCAAAACTCCAAAAGCAATCAAAAGTCAAACCGAGTGTTGTAGCATCTGCCAGTTTTGCTAAAGAGGTCACTCCCGGTGAAGGGATCTCGGCTCTTTTCCCATCGAATAAGGTGCAGGGTATATCATATATACCGCTATGCAAAGCAAGACAGTAGCTACCCTTTTATTTTAAAATTGGATTCTACAACATCTTTTAGGTTTCTTTTTTTTCATTAATCACATTAATGAAGTCCCATCTTTTAAGTCACCTAAACATCACAGATAAATACGACGTACACTTATGCCATCCGCATTCGCCTCGATGTCCCCTCGTGCATCGTTAGGTTAGGTAACTAACGACAGAGCGGGGCAGGGCTAGCGCGGGTGTAAAACATAAGTAACGTCTATATAATATATCATATATACTATATAAAGTATCTATCACAGCACATCATATGATCACATCACAGATATCGCAGCAGAAACATAGGTATAATGTGGGATATACTAGGACGTCCGTATTTAGTATTTAGCCAAGAATAGAAAATACGGATTCCACAGTCGCGATGAATAGCCAAGCCCACACCCTGGACCCCTACGAGAGCGGCAAGCGACCCTACCAATTCTGGAGTTTAGGAGACCCGGTCTCGACTCCTCGAGATGGCCTCCCACTGAACCCCAGAACCCGGTCACCTGTGCTCCCCTCCTTGGGTCCATCCTAATGCGGAAAAGTAAATAATATACAACACTGGTGGCATCAACCTCAACTCGGAAGTGCCCCAAATAAAAGAATATTACATTACATTTGAATTTACATGAATGAAAATATAAAACTCTCATCTCACATAAAACCCCCCGGCCATTCAATCACGACAATCCTGCACATCATATCTCAGCAACACATAATATCTTATATCATCAACGTAAGTAAGTATGCATACACCGATTGTCGTCGACGTATAGCAACGACAATCGGCAATACCACTACATACTACACTTACGGTCACAGAAAAGAAAGTGTAAAACTGCAATATCTGGAATCCACATTCTCTTTAGACATCGTAAATGCGAAATATCACATACTTCGTATTTCATGTCTTGTAATATGAATTCCACACATTGCATCACATTCCAGATAAATAGACAGTATTAAAGTTTTCGAACGAACGATCAAATACCCAAGATTCGCTAAAACTCAACACTTGAGCGGAGTTCAAAAACCCGGAGTGTGACACAGTAGTAGCGGTCCAGCCGTAGAAGGGTCAAGCCAACGCCTCACATGTGGCACGCCGTACTTCCCCAAACCCTAAGGTTCAAAGGGCAGTTCAAGACGGTCACATAATCGAGTTAAGGTTTGTTGTCTTCTAGAGAGTCCACCACAAAACTTGCACGTAGTTCCAAAAGATTTAAACCCCGTGAAAAGTGAGCAAATGACACTCGTTCGAACAATTCAATACTTTCTAATTATCCGGAAAAAAGCACGAAATCAAAATTCCGATCGAATCACCGACTCCCAAACAATCTCCAGAACAAACAGCACAAAATTCAGATTAAAAATACCCCAAACAATATACAAGCAGACAGAAGCATTACTGTATAAAAATCATGCATTGATTGATGTGTACGGCCGCAGAACCGCGACCCAAGCAAGCTTTGGCCGCGTTTCCGCGGCAAGAAAGACTGTTCACTGCATCGTTTTTAACAGTAATTCTTATATTTACCTGCTGAATTTTTTTACATATTTTTAATTCTGAAAATAACCAGGTTTTAAAAATTGTCCAGAGAGTGTCCGAAAAGGTTGTATTTTGGTTCGATCGGAGCTTTGACTACGCTAAAGTGTCGCCTAATGTTCTAGGTCGGCTCTGATACCAATGTTGGGTTAACCTAGCACCTCATGAAGGGTTTGGAAGCATCACATATACCAAAGATGGAATTTTTAGGGTGCTAAGTTAACAAACAAAGAATCGTTCCTAGAAAAATTAAGGTTTCTAAAACAACACTTCATCACAAGTAGGTTAAGCTAGGGTTTTGAAAGTACAACCTTTGTAGCTCCCTACGTTAGACTCCTCGGCTACTTGGGGTTTGGAAAAGGTCCGCTTGAACTCCTCTAGGTCCACGATGATCCACCCGGAGTCCGCTTTGTCCAAGCTTGCAACTTCACAAGATCAAGAATGAAAATGGAAGCTAACACTCTAGACAAGTGGGCAAGACTTGTGTAGAATGATATTGTGGAGGCTTTTCTCACTTCAAAATCCTAACTTGATGAGTGATTTGCTCACTAGAGAAATCTAGAGAGCAAAAGATGAAGGAGGAAGAAGATGATGGCTTTTTAGAGCAAGAGAAAAGGATAACTCATAACAAAGAAATAGAAAATATATGTATTTATATTTTCCACTTCTCATCTCAAACCATGGTTAAACAATGAATATATTATTGAATTTGAGTTAAAACACAAAAGGAAAGTTAACCCAAGGTTAAAAGGTGGGTGAGGATGGTTAGGTCAAAGAAGAGTGTAGAAACAAATCCATGATAACCATTTTCCTTTTTCATTTTGTTTTAAATCAAATGCAATAAAAATCCATATATAAAACCATGGTGTGAGTCTTATATTGCCACCATTTTCCATGTATATACAACCATGAAGGATGTATATATGTATGTATGTGTGTATGCATATCAATATGTGCATCAATCTAAAAAGAAAACATACATGCATGCATACATCCATCAAATACAAGAAAGGATTTCTAGTGAGAAACTAATGGTTAAATGATAAATCAACACTTGATTTATCAATCCGGCCATATCACATATGACCCTAACCAAAAGCAAGCCGCCCGATCAATATACAGTATCCCATACGCGGATCTTAACCGGGCCTATGCGCATATCGCATACGCGCTCCACAATGTTTTGCCTGGACTAAGTAACTCCTTTATGGGACTCTAAGACTCATCAATACGCCGGCAGTGGGTGATGATCATATCAAGCACCCCAAGCCGCAAGCGGTCAGCTAAACGTAACGGCCACCCGGGTATTGAACGATCAGAAGAAAACAAGAGAACCTGCTACAACTCCCGTCGAGCCAACCGGCAACACTACTCGCACAGTCCGGTCTTCTCGTCTGATATGTCGCATATCAACTCTAGGGGTGGTAAACGTCAGACCCCAATAACCGATAAGTCATGCCGATGTGAGGCTCATAACGGGTCGAGAAACTACTGGTAACACTTACCAGCAAATCTCAGAATCAGCCCTGACCAGGGACTTCCCTGTTATGGC
The DNA here is from genome assembly GCA_030015575.1 of Agapanthus africanus. Lineage (NCBI taxonomy): Eukaryota > Viridiplantae > Streptophyta > Magnoliopsida > Asparagales > Amaryllidaceae > Agapanthus > Agapanthus africanus. The sequence goes on along the minus strand of CM057342.1, from coordinate 687,198,117 downwards.
TAATCGAGCACAGCGCAACATCAACCCCCAATACCGGGAGAGACGAAACCCCTCCTATCGCTCATCGCCTCCATGTGACTCGGGACTGTACCCAAAAACCACCGTTTTGCACGCCCTCATGGACGTGGTAAGGTGGAAATCAAAGTACAGTAGGAATCACACAAGACTCTATGACGATCTCGGGTCTACAGACTAACATGTACAAGTGTCACCAGAAAACTGCCATCTGACGTGAGATATAATACCATCTGGGAGTTCTCGGCGAGTCCGTCCAGTGTACTCAGTCTCCACTGAGCACCCGTATACCATCTCTGATGTCAAACACCAATGGATATGGGATCATCCATCGCCCATCTCATGGGTCGAGAAGCGTATACGCTAGTCTACACTGGTATATCGATGCCCCATCTCGATACACCCACGACTAGGACCTTGAAGGATGTACTTATGGACTACCATGTCCCCACTAGTATGATCTGCATCATAGTCCAGGTAGTCAAGTACACATCCTAAGGGCTTTACCAGCATGTAACTCTAAGACAGCATAAAGAGACAAGTATACATGTTAAGATAAAGAGCAACCAGAAAGCATACTATCATATCGAGCAAGAAAGTCATCTCTATATATATGTCCAAGCATCCAATATAATATACATCATCTGTACAATACTGGCCTCTAGGGCATACTTACAACTAACACATTTCGTCTATTTTTCGCGGTTCCCAATCATTTCAGCTATTTTTTCTTTTTACTCGCTGCTTTTTATTGCGAGTTGCCCAATCATTTCGGCTATTTTTGTATGCATATCTTTTACTTGCTGATTTTGTTGCAAATTGCCCTATCATTTCGTCTATTTCATATGCATTTATATGTATTTTTGGCTCGCTGATTTGTTGCGAGTATGGTCCTGAGATCTGATACCAATCTTAGCATCAGCATCGCTGCGACTGGAATACTGCCAGGAGTGAATTATCATTTGCCGTGAAAGGACTTGGAAGCTGATACCGATTTAGGCATCAGCTTCGTTACCACTGGGACATTGCCAGGAGCGAATCATCATTTTCCTCTGTCAATTCGAACAAAGGTGGCATAGCGAACAGGGCTAGGATCCTGTCGACTAAGGCTTTTGACTTCATGAGCCGTAAGGGTCTCATAAAGGTGTTTTTCCTTACGAGTCGTGAGGATCCCGTAAGTGCGTTTTCTTCTTAAGAATCGTGAGGATTCTCAAGTGTATAGTCTCCTATAAGTCGTAAGGATCTTATAAGAGTGTTTTCTCCTTATAAGTCGAGAGGACTTACAAGTGTTACTCACCATGTGAGAAAATTTCGCTCCATTGGTGGAACTTGGTGGGGAAGACGTTTATTTGTGACCGTGGATTGTATACAAGGGTCAATATTGAATCGTTTGTAGGGCAAATTGGGGTGTATGATGGCTTAAGAACAGGTTTAGATCCCTGTAGCTTAAGGCTTTTCGAATCCTGTGAGCCGTGAGGGTCTCATAGGGGAATTCTCCTTACGAGTCGTAGGGATTCTTATGTGTGTTGATCCTTCATGAGTCGTAAGGATCTCACTTGGGTATTTTCTCCTCAAAAGGTCGAGAGGACCTTACGAGTGTTCATGACCATTTTTTACGAGATTGCGCCCTTTCGGGTTTTCACAAACTCGCCGGCATTCCTGCTGTTTTTACTCACGGCGCCCTTTCAGATTTTCATCCGTGCCCACTCTGCTTGTGGACGTACCGTTTTTTTTGCGTCAGCCCAAGGATGCTGCAGTTTGTAGTAGTTTTAGAGACGTTTCGGTCCGTCGCTAGTTTTAGGACATTGCGGTCCCTAGCTAGTTTTAGGACGTTGCGGTCCATTGTTAGTTTAGGGACGTTTCGCTTCATTGTTGCCATTTTAGAGACAACGGTTTTGCTGGATACTACTTATAGAGTTTGGGAAGATAGCGAGCGGATATAGGCATCGTCATCTATCGTTGACCCGGGCCGTGACTCGTCAGGCGTAGTATTTTTTCAAGAACCGGCCATTTATTGGCCTGAAGGGTTTTTCGCCATGCATATCCATGAGCAAGTAAGCTCCCCCTTGATAGACCTTGTCACATAATCTAAGGATTTTGGTGCCGATTCTTCCCCGGCTCTTCTATGTTATTTTCTAACGCCGAGTGGGTTTCTTCACCATTTAGTGACGAATCAGAGATCATGTGACAACTTGCCACGTAATCCTCGGGTTCTTCTGACGAGTTGTCTCCCTTGTCATTGTCATCATCTCCCCTCTCAAAGATATGGTTGAGAAACTATCGGTTTGTGACTGGGATTCGCACCTTCCGATTGTATTCCTCCAGCGCGTCAATGTACTTTTGCAAATCCGTGCGCTTGTCGTCAGGATGCGCGGGCTTCTTGGTCTTCTTCTTTTTCTTCGAAGACTTTGACGGCTGGGCCTGGGTATTTTGCCAATCGCTACCAACTCTCGGTGTTGGGCGCGGTTTTAGCATCTCTTCAATAATCTCTAGCTCTAGCGGGCTTTTCCACCTGATCGCCGGACATGTTTGAAGATCCTTCAGCATTTTCTTGGTCTTAGCCGAAAAATAACTTCCCATGGAGCTTCCTTTATAAATGAGCATGATGTCCCCAGCGTGTCCACCTTTTTAGGAGTGTGATGTCATGGCGGGTTTACCCTCCAGTTTTCAAACAACGTGAACTTACCCTGTTGTTACTGGTCTTCAACCCAGTTTTTGAAGACGTAGCAATCTTCGATTTGGTGACCCACTACTCTGTGGTAGGGACAATAATTAAGATGGTTGACGTCATCAGGTTGCGATGGGTGTCTCGGATTCGACAGAGTGATGAGCCCGTTGTGTACTGCCATTTCGAACAGTCTCCTTGTTTTATCCCGAGGGAATGAGTAAGGACGTCTCAACTTCTCATTGAGGGATCGTGGCTTGTTGCTTTGGCGAGCAACCGGTCTCGGTCCACTCGTTTGTTGTTGAACGTTGGCAACGAAGGTTGCTTTCCATTTTCCCTTTTTATTTTGGGGCTCCGTTTTTGAGGAGGACGTTCTATAGCCCATCTGGTCCATTTGAGCCAGTTTGTCAATCAAAGCCTGGAAGGTGGTCGGCTTGAAAAACATCATAAACTGGGATATAGTTGCCTGCGGATCGAGGGTTCCCACAAACATGCCCACAACAGGAGCCTTTTCTATGCGTTGTTCGCATCTCGACCATAGGTTTCGCCACCGAATTGCATACTTAACTCATGTCTCTCCCGGCTTCACTCTGGCATTGATCAATGCCGTGATCGGGGTGCGTTCGCTGGCGCTTGCGAAACGCTGGTTGAATAGCAACTCTATTTCTGTAAACGTTTTGACAGAGTCATTCGGGAGCTTGGAGTTCATTCGTAATTCTGTACGTATGATTTATAGTAAATTATGCAAGTGGTAGGACACTGGTTGCTGATATTTTATTCATATCGTAATTATTGCATTCTCATCATATCACGTAGAGGTCATTACATTGATAACCTAGTGATGTGTACATTACCTAGTGATAGATATTAATGATTGGATTGTGGCAAGTACGTTAGTGTTAAAGTGTGAATGAATAAGTGAAGTGACACGTACTTGTACACAATCAGCGGGACCAATTAAATTATTGCATTGTCGATGCATATGGGGCATATGTAAGTGTAACTATAACTGGTATGGGACGGTTATGGAAGCACTTATATTAGTGTCATAGGTAAGGCGTCAAACACAGTCCATTTATCTTGGGTACCAGTCGAGACATGCTTGATGGAGATCCTGTTTCCAGTTCTCATGTAGACTTGTCATGGACCGACTAGTATTTGGGTTTATGGTCGGGATTTGATGTAGACCACAGGGTGTGGGGTAGTTTGAGTATGAGTTCGACGGAATCTCGAGAGTCCCATTACTGGCATATACAACAATTCTGGGAGTCATAAGGGTGATATTACTGATTATTAGCGAGCGTGTTTCGGGCCCGTGTTCTCTTGCCCCTGGGGCCCTACCCTTGGATTGGGGATACTCCTGCGTGGTTGAATCTCACACTTGGACTGATGATAGATCTAGCGACCTAGACAGTGAGACTTAGAGACTGATAGGATTAGTGACATTGACATGCATTACTCACTGATATGATATACCGACTTTACTGCTTACCTGTGCCGATTATTTCATGTGTGTCATCATTCTATATTTACTGCTTCATGTTCATCATCATTGCACGTGTTTACTTTTGCATTTATATTTATTGCTATTGTGTCTCTCTGACGACCAGAGTATGCATGCTCAGAGTGAGAAGTGAACTTAGCTTGGATCAGGACCTGGCGTACCCCGAGAATATTGCGGATATCTTGATCAGCGACGCTAGTGCTATCCTTTCTCTTGATCTCTATCCGGTATATCTTATATCCTTTGATAGATTAGTGACTGCATTTCTCATTACCTCTGCATTGATTATTAATTACCACGTAATGCTAGAAACCGAAGTATGACGACGGCAGGATATTTCCTTGACCGTAGGAGCATGGCTGGCCTTGTCACCTCTCGTATTCCGTATTTTGGGAAGCGAGGCATGACAAACAACCTCGGGGGAGAAGGGCAGGCGCATTCCGGCCCAAAAGGCTTCCAAATACAGGGCAATCTCCTTGCCCCGTACCTGATCTATCCTCTTCCTTTCCCCGGCCAAACACAACGTGTAGCCGGGAGGAATATGGAAATGAGTCCGAACGGTGGCGAGCTCTTCCTCGTACCTCACCGTGGACGACACGCCAGGCGCATCCGCGACCTCCATACTGGGAACCGCCTCCGTCGGGCGACCCTGGAAAGAGGATCTGACCCTAACTCCCTAGGAGGACTCATATCCAGAAGAAGAAGAAGAAAAATGAGAAGAGGAAGAATCCACAAAGGGCTCCCCAGACTCTACCCTAGCTATATTTACAGACTCCTCAGAGGAAGACATCTAACCTGATGAAGAGGAGTCATCGGAAGAGAAAACACAGGAATCCCGACCTAAAGAGGAGAACGCCGAGTTGATAAGACCAAAGACGAGGAAATTATGAAGAGGAACGGGTCCTCATATGGACCCCACCTCTATTTATAGTAGCCGGCGTAACACATCCAACGGCGGCAGTTATCTCCCGCCAAAACGACTCTTCGCACTCAACGGCCACCATCACTCCGCCTGTCATGCGCACATTGGCCGCACCCCATCGGGCGCAGGGAACCTGCAGCCCGTCGCATCAGCCAACCTACGCCCGACACGTGGGCAGTAACTTCGGTGAACGTACGCACGATCCGGCGCACCCTCTTTAATGCAAAGATCTCACCCCTGATTCGCTGGCGTCATTCAGAAAATACAACGGATTTCCCGGAAACACGTCCCGACGATATCTTCAAAAAGGAGATCACCTCGGGTGACCCGGCAGACCACTCACGACCCGACCTATGATCTGGTCGGGACGAGAGTGGGGGGCTAATGATGATGCTCGATATCGGTGATCCCCCAGATCATGACACATGGCTGGTGACGTATCCCGAAGCTCACAAGAAAGGACATACAGTGGCCGACGAGGCCACTCCTATGCCCGTCCCACAAACAAACGCTGGCTCACCTCCGAGCCCCCAGCACACACTAGTAAAATAGGGGGTTGCCCCTACGGATATTGGAATCCGTAGGGGCAGATTTAACTTGGCCCTACGGATTAATCCGTAGGGCTAAAAGGTTGCCCCTACGGGCACAGACGTCCAAGAATAAAAATATTAATTCTTAATTTGGTGTTTGCCCCTACGGAGCCGCAAACAAAGGACCTACGGGTATATCCGTAGGGGCAAGTAAATATCGATTTAACAAAACCCCAGATCGATCGCCTACGCTCACTTTCTCTCTCTCTCTCGATCGCGTGCGAAAAAATCCCCAAATCGCCACGCCGTCGTCGCCACCGTCGTTCTCCTCGTCGCCACCGCAGTTCTTGTCGCCATCGCGGTTCAGGTCGTCGCCACCGCCGTTCAGGTCGTCACCCCAGCCCCAGCAGCAGCCGTTCAGGTGAGTAAATCTCGAGGTAAATTAAAGAATTTTTGGATTATTTTGGACTTAGGGTTCATGGCTGGGTTTGGGGTTGTGCGCGCGAGTTGGGGTTGGGAAGGGGTCGCTGTCGCGGTCGGGGTCGGGATGGGGTTAGGGTTGGGGTTCGACTGTTGCTGGGGTGGGGGTGGGGTTAGGGTTTGCCTTAGGGTTGGTGTTGGGGTTTAGCTGGCCGCGCTGGGGTTAGGGTTAGGTTGGGGCTGGGCTGGGGCTGGGGTTGGGGCTGGGTTGGGGTTAAGTGGTGGGGAGTTGGAAAAAAAAACAAGAAAATGAAAGAGTAATGAATGTGAGAAATTAAGAATGAGAACAATTGCACAACAAATTTGTTGACAAGAAAATGAGAGAGTAATGAATGTGAGAAATTAAGAATGAGAACAATTGCACAGAAAAAGCTATGCTTGACTAGGGGGATGGTTCTATGTGCTTTCATAGAGCAACTTGGGGTTAGGGTTAGGTGGATTGATGACAACAAAATACCATAATTTATAACTATATTACTCATATAATGTGTATGTCATGTGAAAGCTAGATGAAGGTCGAGGCAAGCACAACAAATTTGTTGGATGGGACAATGTCAATAAGAGCTCAATGCTATTTGGAAAAATAATAATTCAAAGACATAGTGGAGTTTCCAATTGGTGGCATGGACTAGTTTGATGTATGTAGTTGGTTTGATTTATGAAAAAATGGGGAGACAACATGCATGTATGCATATAGGTAACATCTGCCAATATGCCATATCCAGACCGCAATCTATTTTTTCCTATTGGCTAATATGAAAATATCGGCCCGCGTATATGACATAATCAAAGTTGTTAAATCTTGATACGGTTTGTGTTTCGTTTTTTTATTTATCAGTTCTATCAATGTTGCGTATAACGCTTTATGATATCAGTATCCTACATTTATAGTTTTAATTGTTGATTGTTATAGATGAATACCATTGCAATAATAGTTTTTGGTTGATGAATGCTATTGCAATGTAGGATGATCAGTTCTATCAATCTTGATCTCAATGGTTTAAAATCATGTTACATATACAACACGAATGCACAACAAACGCATAATTAGAGAGCGACTCGAGATATTCTGGTTAAAACCAATATATGATACTCGATGATAATATGAAACCTTCATATTCCCATCGATACTCATATATGAAACTAAAAGCGCCACTTAGTCCCCGTCTATCGGTTAACATACGTGCGATACTCGTCGTGACCTAGAACTATACGAAGGTTGTTAAATATCGGACAGTATAGCTCGATACTAACAACCGTCGTATAGTCTACACGACGAGAAAATTCAATCGTATGGTAACCCATAGATTTGTCCCGTGTGGACAAGTTAAGAATGTATAAAGCAAACGCCTTCATTCACTTGTGTTTTCATCCGTTTCGAGATATTTCGTCGGTACCTTTCCGCTGGTTCTCCGTGTACAAAGATAGATTAGATGTTCATTTCAACGTTGTTTCACAGCTTTGAAATGATTATCTATTCTATTACAGTGTACTCGGAGAACAGCAGGGAGGTGCTGCCGAAATTTACTCGAAACGGTTGAAAGCACAAGTGATGGGCGTTCGCTCTATACATTCTTAATGGGATAGAAGCTACCCCCGACAGCCGGAACACACACATACAACAAGAATACACAACAAACGCATAATTAGAGAGCGATTCGAGATGTTCGGGTTAAAACCAATATATGATACTCGATGATAATATAAAACCTTCATATTCCCATCGATACTCGTATATGAAACTAAAAGAGCCACTTAGTCCCCGTCTATCGGTTAACATACGTGCGATGCTCGTCGTGACCTAGAACTATACGAAAGTTGTTAAATATCGGACAGTATAGCTCGATACTAACAACCGTCGTATAGTCTACGCGACGAGAAAATTCAATCGTATGGTAACCCATAGATTTGTCCCGTGTGGACAAGTTAAGAATGTATAAAGCAAACGCCTTCATTCATTTGTATTTTCATCCGTTTCGAGATATTTCGTCGGTACCTTTCCGCTGGTTCTCCGTGTACAAAGATAGATTAGATGTTCATTTCAACGTTGTTTCACAGCTTTGAAATGATTATCTATTCTATTACAGTGTACTCGGAGAACAGCGGGGAGGTGCTGCCGAAATTTACTCGAAACGGTTGAAAGCACAAGTGATGGGCGTTCGCTCTATACATTCTTAATGGGATAGAAGCCTACCCCCGACAGCCGGAACACACACATACAACAAGAATACACAACAAACGCATAATTAGAGAGCGATTCGAGATGTTCGGGTTAAAACCAATATATGATACTCGATGATAATATGAAACCTTCATATTCCCATCGATACTCGTATATGAAACTAAAAGCGCCACTTAGTCCCCGTCTATCGGTTAACATACGTGCGATGCTCGTCGTGACCTAGAACTATACGAAGGTTGTTAAATATCGGACAGTATAGCTCGATACTAACAACCGTCGTATAGTCTACGCGACGAGAAAATTCAATCGTATGGTAACCCATAGATTTGTCCCGTGTGGACAAGTTAAGAATGTATAAAGCAAACGCCTTCATTCACTTGTGTTTTCATCCGTTTCGAGATATCTCGTCGGTACCTTTCCGCTGGTTCTCCGTGTACAAAGATAGATTAGATGTTCATTTCAACGTTGTTTCACAGCTTTGAAATGATTATCTATTCTATTACAGTGTACTCGGAGAACAGCGGGGAGGTGCTGCCGAAATTTACTCGAAACGGTTGAAAGCACAAGTGATGGGCGTTCGCTCTATACATTCTTAATGGGATAGAAGCCTACCCCTGACAGCCGGAACACACACATACAAACGCATAACTAGAGAGCGATTCGAGATGTTCGGGTTAAAACCAATATATGATAATATGAAACCTTCATATTCCCATCGATACTCATATATGAAACTAAAAGCGCCACTTAGTCCCCGTCTATCGGTTAACATACGTGCGATAATTTATTCTTTTCAACGACAAACGCACACACAAAGCATATACACGGATTTTCTCCTTTGTCAGTAACTATCCCGTTCTTATATTTCTCAATATAGTCAGCATAACTTACAATTTATATGTTATTCAGTCTAACATGGCCCATGAGTACGTCAGAGTTAAGGACTGGATGTATGTGGATTGGAAACAACGTATGCAACCTAAGTTTGTCGCAGGAGTTGCTGCTTTCCTTGAATTTGCACGCGCACATAATAAGATCATAATAGAGAAGATTCTTTGTCCGTGCGATAGATGTGGCAATAAGTACCGGCAGAAGGTAGAATTGGCAGAGCTTCATATTGTAAAACATAGGTTTACTAGACTTTATTCAACTTGGAAATATCACGGGGAAGGAGAAGAATGCAGTACTGCGGTAGAAGAAGAAGGAGAACACGATAATGCGGCAGGAGAAGAAGAAGAATTCGGTAATACGGCAGGAGACGGAAATTTATTTCCATCAGAAGAAATGGAGGATATGGTAGAGGCTGCCCTAGGTGAATCTATTCGTACCGAAGATGACATTCCTTCCGGTCAAGGACCGCGTGCGGATAAATATGAAAATTTCATGAATGATGCCAGGTAACCAATTTATGAGAATGCGAAGTATTCCACCCTCTCATGGTTCGTCCAACTTTTCCAGATTAAGTGCCTAAATGGATGGAGCAACAAGTCATTCACAATGCTTCTTTCGTTCTTGAAAGATTCTATGCCTCCGGGAAATAATGTGCCCGAAAGCTGGTACGAAGCCCAGAAGATGATGTCTGATTTGGGTCTAAGGTGCGAGAAGATTCAAGCATGTCCTAAAAATTGCGTGTTGTACCGGAAAGAGAATTCAGATTTGAAAGAGTGTCCAATATGCGGAGAGGCCAAGTATAAGCCGAAAGATTCTGATAAGAAGCCTGATATACCTGTGAAGATAACACGATACTTTCCCATAACACAGAGGCTACAGAGGCTATTAAGGTGCAAGAAAATAGCCGAGGCAATGATTTGGCATCACCGTGCTCCTCCAAGAGAAAATGGAAAAATGAGCCATCCAAGAGATTCACCGGCATGGAAGGATTTCGATAGGAGGCACGCAATATTCAGTAGCGATCCTCGTAATGTCCGGCTCGGACTGGCTACCGATGGCTTCTGCCCATTCAACTATATGGCTGGAAGTCACAGTACATGACCCGTTGTAATGATAATTTATAATCTATCGCCTTGGTTGGCTATGGACCAATCATACTTTATGATGCCTCTTCTTATCGACGAACCAAACTCACCGGGGAACAATATCGACATCTATCTCCGACCTCTGATCGAGGAGCTGAAAACTTTGTTCATTGATGGTGTAGAGACATATAATTCAAACACAAATACAACCTTCATACTGCGTGCGGCTTTAATGTGGACAATTAATGACTTTCCTGCGTATGGAATGCTATCAGGTTGGTCCGTACATGGTCACAAAGCATGTCCTCATTGCCATGAACACACAACATCAAAATTTTTGAATTTTAGCAGGAAGGTTTGTTATTGCGGCCATCGACGTTTTCTGCCTCCAGACCACCCCTATAGGTTAGACACGGTTCACTTTGATGGTCATCAGGAGCTTCTTGGGCCTCCATCCCCATTGTCCGGAGAGGACGTGACTGCTAAATGGGATGGTTACAATAACATGACTTTCGGGATGGATCCGACGAAACAGGTCAAACTACAATATTGGAACAAGTTAAGCATTTTCTTCGAGCTTCCGTACTGGTCTACAAATTCAGTGCGTCATTGTCTGGACGTCATGCATATAGAGAAGGGAGTATCAGAGCACATACTTAACTTGCTTCTGTGTAAAGACAGGAAATCGAAAGACAACATGAATGCTCGGATGGATCTACAAGAGTGGGGAATAAGAAGTGAACTGCACCCTAAACCGGTAGCGGGTAAACCGGGCAAGTTTGTACTTCCCAATGCCGCTTATCATATGTCACAACCGGAGAAGAAAAGATTCCTGCAGGTGTTGCATGATTTGAAAGTCCCCACAGGTTTCTCAGGATCATTCAGCAAGAAAATAAAAATTGTGAAGGGCAAGATCGATGGGCTGAAAAGTCATGATCACCATGTTATCGTGGAGCACCTTCTTCCATTAGCCCTCAGGACTTCTCTCCCCGACTCGGTTGGTCTAGTAATCAACGACCTATGTTGTTTTTTCAGGGAGTTGTATGTTAAAACACTGGAGGTTGCGACGCTGGATAAACTAGAAAATTCTATTGCGTTGATACTTTGCAAGTTTGAGCGTATTTTCCCACCGTCATTCTTCGATATCATAATACACTACGGTTCATCTTGCAACTGAGGCGAAGTTAGCCGGACCGGTACAATATCGATGGATGTATCCCGTCGAGAGGTACGTGTAATTTTTCGTTTCGCGCAATTTATAAATTTATTTTTGTCCTGTATGTCCGTATTTATTTATTCAACATATTCTCATTAGGTACCTTTACACTCTTAAGAAGTATATACGCAATAAAAATCGACCAGAGGGTTCTATCATGCAAGGTTATCTTCTTGATGAAGCAACCACATTTTGTTCCCGCTATCTGGACGAGAACATTGAGACAAGGCTTAACCGACCACGAAGAATTCAAGACAGGCCATATGGTAAAGCCGAGTATAAGAGGGTAGACACTATGTTTATCAATAAGATATACCGGTTTATCTTACTTAATTGCGCATGTCTTGAACAAATTAGAGAGTAAGTTCTTTTGGATTAATTGTTATATCTGTATTTGTGTGTGTATGAAATGATATAATATTAATGTTACAATTATTTGTCGAAAACAGAACTCATTTTAACGAGGTACGTGAGGGGCATCCTGATTGGAACGAAGAACGTTTGGAAAAATACCATCAGGATAATTTTTGTGATTAGGTCACAGAGCATGTAAGTTATTCGAATTATATTTTATTGCTATCAGTTTTAATCTAAACTTGTATCGTTATGTATTTATCGTAAAATTTGTTTTGTTAGATCCACGATCCAAACTTGTCTGCATCATTTGAGAGTGATTCAAGATGTTTAGCTCAATTTCCTAGTATGGAGGTTGCATATTACAAAGGATTTGGTGCCCTTGGATACAAATTCGAAGTTAAGGACATAGAAACATCTAGAACCACTCAGAATAGTGGGATTGCGACGGTAGGATCGGACGGTGTGATTTACTATGGGTACTTAAATTGTATACTCGGCATCCACTATCCCGGACGATCGGAACCCTTTTATATATTCCAGTGTACTTAGTACGATCCGCGAACCGATACGGACAGGTGGAGAAGCAGTCTTGGGACTTGGAAAGATGAATATGGATTGACCAGTGTGAACACACTTCGATTTTACGGTCAGGACGATCCGTTTATCTTTCCGAACCAAGCGTTCAAAGTATACTATTCACAGTGTTTGAAGCATCCGGGGTGGAGTGTTGTATGCCGATGGAAACCCAGAGATGTCTACGATGTCCCAGAATACGAGGACAGCGATGAGGACGAAGAAGAGAGAAGGATTAAAGTGCTCCGACCGTCTGTTTCGAAGGACGGGTTGTCTTCGACCGATCATGAAGTTACGTGGGTTAGAAATGACATCGACGATGAAATCCAAGTAGATATGTATGATGCGCCCACAAAACGAAAAAGGTTATCAGTAATGTTATATTATTACTTCACATTTTACGCTCTATACATATATAGTCAATACTTTTAATGATTGTCTAATGCGTCCACGAACCGTTTATCTAGATTTGATGACGATGTCGGGAGCAGCGAGGGGTGGCAGGAGCTCCAGCCGAGGCAGAGGCAGAGGCAGAGCGGTTCTGCCGCCCAGAGAGCTCCGTAGGGAGCTTCAGAGGGCCGGTCTTGCACCCAGATCGGAGACCCCTTCGGATGCCTCCTTCATTGTGGATTTTGCCACATCTCCAGGTATACTGCACGCATATCCATTTTGAATGTAATATTACAGATATTCATGCCTGTTTATGTCAAAATTACTTATATTGTTAATGTTTGATTGTCTAGTTGTTGGTGATGCGTCCACATCTGGGACATAGGTCACCCCCGCTCCTCCTGGTATGTTTATATATCATATAGTGTATGTATATTGATTTAGAATGCTATATCATAAATACACACATTCCTTTTGCTTTTACTTAGCAATTTTTATTATTGTCTAGCTGTAGGTGGTGACACCACCGCACCTGCGGGTATGTTTATATATCCTATAGTGCATGCATATTGATTTAGAACGTTGTATTATTGATCTACACATTCTTTTTGCAATTACTTATATAATCTATTTTTAATTGTCTAATTATAGGTGGTGCGTCCACACCTTCCGCAGGGGCCACTCCTGCCGCTTCCATACCCTCCGCATCGTCTGCAGGTTAGTATGAATAAATTTAAAATATTTACTCATTTTACATATGCTCTATAGAATAAATATGAACTTCATGGAAATTTAGCGTCGATGTTTATTTTCTAGTTGGAGGGGATGCGTCCGCATCCGGGACCCCGGTTGTTCCTCACCGGAGGAACTATCGTCCCGCTCGTGCTGCTGCCCGGGCCGAGGCTCGTGCGATAGTCACCGGAGGTATATATCACACTATAATTTTCGTTTAACCTTGATTTCTTAATACAACTTTGTCTTATTATTGATTGTCTTGATATTTCGTGCAGACGCAGGGCCTCCCCATTCCCAGAGGGGGACTCGAGGCCCGAATCAGTCCCATAGGCTGAGGCCTAACAGAGCTAGGGGTGATGCAACATTCCCCCTTTTTTTACCCTTGACTATCGCTATACCGGTCCTCATGCCGAGAGGTTCGGCCGGTATTTGGGGGACGAGAGCCGGCTGATGAAGAACTATCCACTTCACGTTGAGTGGGGCGAGCAGCACCAGCGCTCATTCGTCATCTTCTTTGATCAGGCTCGGGTATGTATTAATATATATTTTCATTTAATCCATCCAATATATTTATTATTAACACTTGCAATCTAATAACAATGTTTTTTTTGTATTTTCAGTTGGATTACGATTTTCAGCCTGTAGCCGACCCTGATCACCCGAGGAGGGTGCTCGACCTTCATGCTCTGTACAATGGCCTGATGAAGAACATGCAGGCCAAGATCCGATACAACAGGAATGAGCTGAAGGCCGACTGCTACTCCCTATGGATGGCGACCCCCGAGGCAGAGAGAGCGGCCCTCCTATCTACTCCGGCGTTTGCGAGAGTCGACGTAGAGACATGGCCTCTATTGTGCGCTTATTTTGACTCCCAACGCAAACATGTATGTATTTTAAATGTAATTCATTATTTATGATATAATTTATTTCTTTGTGTTTCTTAATTAGAAAACTAAATGTTAATGCGTTGTGCAGAAACATGCCGCTCAGAATACAGAGAACAGGAAGTCGGCGAAGAGGGGTCGCCCCACTTACACAGGTGGCTCGAGGAACATTACTCGAGCCATGGAGTTATCGGTAAATTACAATAGACCGACCTTTGTGATATTCTGCAATATTAAGAGTTATTTTCTAATATTTCTAATATTAAGAGTTACTTTCTAATATTGCAGACATCTCGGACCGTGGCGTCAGGTGGTACACCGAGCGTCCTGTCCGCATATCTTGCCGTCCACGGCACCTCGACAGATCCCGCCACGGGCGAGCTTCGATATCCCGACGTCGCTACCCAGGAGTACTGCGTAAGTGTTCATATTTTTTCTACCCAAATTTGAAATTTTAGTTTTGGAAGGTTCAAGTTTAAATCTTATACTTATACTTTACTGCTTAATGTGGGTGTAGGAGCGGGTGGTTGAGCAGGCCCAGGCCTCGGGGATCGATTTTACCGGACAGAGCGATCCGAGGCTCCTGATCCCATTTCTGGACGCCGCACATGGAGGGCACCACGGAGGTTGGGAGAGAGGCCGGGGACTCGACCCTAGCAGGGCCCATATGAGGTTGGACTCCACCCCGGCGGTTACTTCCTCCTTCTCCGGTGACCGACGTGTCCATCAGGAACTGGAGAGCTTGAGGGCCACCGTTCAGGAGTTGAAGGAGATGCTGGTATGTATACTGCTTTATAGTAAAATATCATGTCATATTATATAGATATCAACATATCCATAATTAGTACATAGCTTGAGCTTATTTGGTTTTAGACTTAAGTTTGATTAATCATACATACAGATGTAATTAAAATAAACAACAAACTAGATATCCAAACGGGGTTTCGAAATAACTTAATAATGATCACGCTTATTACACACGTTAGGTCCAGACGCGACAGGGTACATCGGCCGAGCCTCCACATGCATCTCCTTCGGCTGCGGCTCCGCAAGCCACTACATCGGCTGCGCTTCCGCAGACAGCTCCTGTAGCTCCACCGCCCACTCAGACTCCCGCAGCCGCGGCTCCGCAAGCGACTACCTCGACGGCGGCTGCGCAGACCACATCGCCAGCTCCACATGCCGCTCAGACTCCCGCTCGCGACGAATTGCAGAGTTTATTGACCGAGGAGCAGGCGCGCGTTATTCTAACGTTATTCAGAGATGGAGCTGGACCGAACTAGGGTAGCTTTTTGGTTCTTATTTTTTGAAACATGTATTTATTTATATCACACATTGTACTACATTTTGAAACGATATTGATATTGGTTTGTATTTATATCATATTCAGTTTTTGGGTTTCTTTTGTATATTATATATATGCGTGAGATGTGATTATGAATACTGCAATATATGATTTGATTGATGTATATAGTATTGTGCACAGGGCAGGAAAAAATCTAGCAGCCCATTTTATAAAAAAAAATACAGACAATATGTACTTACGGATTAAGACGTAGGTATATATGTTGCCCCTACGGAGTTATCCGTAGGGGCAAAATATCAGGAAACCTGATATTTTTCCCCCCTGATCTCAGTACAGGGTGTTGGGAGTGCCCCTACGGATATGTCCGTAGGGGCCACTGTCTCTCCCCTACGGAGTTATCCGTAGGGGGTAGCACAAGGACCTACGGTTCTATCCGTAGGTACAGATAATATATTCAAAAAAACCAAAAAAAATATAAAATCTTATACCCTATGGATTACTCCGTAGGGGCAACAGGACCTACATATAAATCCGTAGGGACAAGAATTTGCCCGTAGGGGCAAGTTCGGGGCCTCAACTTGCACCTGCGGCCTTTGCACCTACGGGGTATTTTTTCGCCCCTACGCATATATCCGTAGGGGCAACCCTTATTTGTAGTAGTGACAATTGGCCTCCTCGGCCTCTCAGCTCGTCTCCGGGCTACCGCAGAACCAAGATACCTCGGCTCTTCCGCTCGTCCGCGAGCTCTCCCGCCGAGGTCATCTTCCTCAGTCTCATCGACCGACCAACGGCACCACCCACAGGCGCAACCGCCTCACTCCCGCGAATCTCGCCATGCGCAAGATATCCGCCGGCCACATCCCACGTTCCACGCCATCACGATCCCCCATTAACGAGCCTGTCTCGCCATTAATGCGGGATCCGCTCTATCACGCGGGCATGACGTCGGGAGCGTAACGGTCGGCGTGATTCTCGCGCCCGCCAGCCTGCTGCCACCGCTATTTAAACCCCTTCCTCCAGACGGTTCAAGTAAGCCATTTTTACTCCACTAAGCTCTTACTTTGCTCGGATTTTCTCTCTAACTTTACCGTCGGAGGGTCCTCGGTGGTACAACCACCCCGGGACTTTCTTGCAGGTAGCTCGGCCCAAACAATCCCATTGAGATCCACACGCTTCAGGAGCCAGCCTCCAGATCCAATCTCAGTCGTTCATCGCCGCCATCAACAGATCTACAGAAGGTAACATCTCGACGTGATCCGACCCACGTCAATCCCTGAGCCCCGGACCTTCCTCCTCCGTTAAATACCGGCGGTGGATCATCATTGGGCGGGCATCGGTTATAACTGCCCGCGGGCAACAATTTTCTTGGAATACCTGCAAAAAAATTACTCCCATTTATCAAGTTAAGCATCTAATGATTGATCACATTGCAAATGGAAGAGGAGAAGATGTAAGTACTATGTCTACAGTTGACTATGGAGGTGGTGGTGGTAGGGAAGGAGCAGAGGAGGGAGATGATGAGTGCAAAGGCTGTGAGCTTGATTGTTGTAGAGCAAGACATCTTGATGTGTATATATCTGGACAAGGGTTCTGTTAAATTTTCATCGGACATTTGTGCGAATGGTCGAGTTATCCACCTTTCCTGATCTCATACACAGAGGACCGGACCGAATTAGTTTAGTAAATATATGAGAAATCGTCCGAGAATTATGACAGGGTTCTTCAGGATATATAATGATGTTTGATAAGTAATGTATTATGAGTTTATGGAAAAGAAGAGACAAACTGTATTGAATAGAGAAAAAGATGATTCCATACGGAACCAACCTCACGGCTCCGGAAAAATAAACATCGTAGATCCTTGTCGACAAATCAGAGAAATTTTAGCAGCGATCTCCCAAATGTTTCAGGTGGAAATTTTAGCATGGAATGCATTTTGATTCGTTTTATAGAGTTGACACTTCTTAACACAAAAAAGTGGGTTAATTGCTAAATAATGTCTATGTTTCTTCTAGTTTGTATTTATATACCTTATTAAACATGAGGGTTCTATTTAGTAATTAACCCAAAAAAGATGGTGAGGTGGATCATTTATTATACATGAAAGTTCGAAGAATAATTTTTTGCTCTCTTTATGCCTAAACAAGTCAACACTCTATCCCAAAACCCTAGCATATTGAAAGGTAGAATTGAAGGAAAATGGGCAGCTTACAAAAGTTGACCTTGTAACCATAGCTGCAGCCTGGGCTGTTGCCTGTTTTGTTTCTTACATGAAATGAATGATGCAGTGGGTGTACATTGACTTTTAACCTTCAAAGTCTTCTAGGGTCATAAGATGCACAAATTTTCAGTCTTATTCCTTTCAATATGCATTAGTTTGGAGATCAATTTGCATCTTTTATTTATATATATGAGTGTGTGTGGACATTGAATTTTAACCTTCAATGTCTTCTAGGTTCATAAGATGCACAAATTTTCAGTCTTATTCCTTTCAATATACATTAGTTTTGGAGATCAATTTGCATCTTTTATATATGTGTGTGTGTGAACATTGACTTTTTACCTTCAAAGGCTTCTAGGGTCATAAGATGCACAAATTTTCAGTCTTGTTCCTTTACATTAGTTTGGACATCGATCATTAAAATTAGTTTGGACATCGATCAGCATTATATATATATATATATATATATATATATATATATATGAGAATAATGGAGAAAAGAGGACATAGGAGGAAATTTTCTCCTATGGCGTGGAAAAAATACAACCTCCACCAATTTTTTCGATGATCGGCCCCCATCATCTTCATCGTTATCATCTAAGATGTGGGTATACCAAATTTCATGTGATTCTACAACCTTTTCACCGTTGATTTAGCAATGTAAAAAGTTCTATTGTCGATAAACCGTTAATTTTGAACCCACTAAATCAACGGTGAAACAATTGTGGAATCACATGAAATTTGGTGTACGCACATCTTAGATGATAACGATGATGATGATGGATGCCGATCGTCGGAAAAAATGGTGGAGGTTGTATTTTTTCCATGCCATTGGAGGAAATCCTCTTCTATGGCCTCTTTCCTCCATCTCTCTCTCTCTCTCTCTCTCTCTCTCTATATATATATATATATATATATATATATATATAATGGAGTAAAGTAGGAGGGGATTTCCTCCTATGGCGTCGAAAAAATACAACCTCTGATGGAGGTCCTTTTCGGGTCTCCGTCAGATGTTGTCTTCCGTTGATCTCCCGGTGGACTTTGTTGATTATCTCCTGTTGCGTGTGGATCTCAATGGGTTTTGGAGGAAGAAGAAGAATGAGGAGTTAGGTCTCGAATACCTGCAAAGAAGCCCCGGGGTGGTTTGGTACCACCAAGGACCCTCCGACGATCAAGTTAGTGATGGGATCCAAGCAGAGTAACGGCTTAGAAGAGTAAAGAATCACTTACTTGACCCCTCTGTGATGGGGGTTTATATAGCGGTGGTGGCATGCAGTAGCAAGTGCGAGGATCTCACCGGCAGTTACGTCCCCGACGTCACGTCCGCGTAGAAAGCGGATCGCCCATTAATGTGGATTGATGGCGTGGAACGTGGGATGTTGTTGGCGGAGAATCTGCACATGGTGAGATTTGCGGAGCGGCGGTTATGCCTGTGAGTGATGGAGTTGGTCGGTCGGAGGGACTGAGGAAGATGATCTTGGCGGGAGAGCTCGGGAACGAGCGAGAGGGCCGAGGTATCTTGGTCTTGCGGTAGCTCGGAGGCGAGCTGAGAGGCCGAGGAGGCCAATTTGCAGGGGGCCCTGAGGTGAGCCAGCATTGTGCTTGTAGGTCGGGTACAGGGGTGGCCTGATCGGCCCCTGTGGGCCCTCTCTTCTGAGTTCTAGGACACGTCATCTGCCACGTGTCCTGATCTATGAGATCGCCAATATAGAGCATCATCATTAGCCCCCCACTCTTGTCCGACCAGCTGGCGGGTCGGGCCAAGAGTGGACTGCTGGGCCGCCCGGGGAGAGCTCCCTCCTAAGATTTCGTCAGGACGCGTCCCCGAGCTGTCAGCTGCCTTTTTTGCCAACGAATCAGGGCGAAATCTCTGCGTTTAAGGAAGGTGCGCCATTTTGTGCATCCTGTCACTGAAGCGAATGTCTGCATGTCAAGCGTCGGTTGGCCGACGCGTCGTGTGCAGACCTGCGGCGTCTGATGGGATGCAGCCCAGTGCGGGAACGACAAGCGGAGTGATCGGTCGCCGAGTTGATTTCAATCACTTGCCAAGTGTGCCAAGCGCTGCTGAGAAGGAGGCATCTCCATGGCCCCAAAGTCGAGGGGGGATTACTCGAACTTGGATAGACCTGATGTCTCTTGTTGGGTAGGAAGCTACCCGCTGGGGATGCGTCGAGCAGGAAGAAACTCGGCGGCCTCGCGATGAGGGCTTCAGATCCTCAGCGTCTGATGGGCAGGAGGATGCTCGCTGGGGAGGCGCCGAGCAGGAAGGAACTCGGCGGCCTCATGATGAGGGCTTGAGGTTCTCATCGTCTGACGGGCAGGAGGATGCCCGCTGGGGATGCGCCGAGCAGGAAGGGACTCGGCGGCCTCGCGATGAGGGCTTGATCCCTGGTGTTGTGGGGTAGGGAAGCTACCAGCCAGGGATAGTCGAGCAGGGTAGCTGCAGGGTTGCCCCTTCGTGAGGGCTTTGATCCTTGGCACTGGAGGGGCCGTTTGAGGCCTGCAAAGGATGGCCGAGCAGGGTAGCTGCTCGGTGCCTATTGGCGAGGGCTTTGATCCTTGACGCTGGAGGGGCCGTGAGAGGCCTGCGAAGGATGGCCGAGCAGGGTAGCTGCTCGGTGCCTCTTGGCGAGGACTTTGATCTCTGGCATCGTGGGTAGGCAACTCCCAGCCTGGGATGATCGAGCGGGGTAACCGCTTAGATGCCTCTTGTGAGGGCTTTGATCCCTGGCGTCGTGGGTAGGGAGCTACCAGATGGAGATGACCGAGCAAGGGTCAGGCTCGGTTGCCTCTTGCGAGGGCTTTTGATCCTTCAGGACAGGGACCGAGCAGGGTTACTGCCCAGTGCCTGTTGGCGAGGACTTTGATCCTTGTCGGTTGTGGTAGAAAGCTACCAGCCGGGGATAGCGGAGCAAGGACACGACTTCCTCTGGGAGGACTTTGGTCTTTAGCGCAGGAGGGGCTGTAAGAAGCCTACCAAGGACCCTTGGCCGGGCAGGGTTACTGTCCAGTGCCTCTTGGCGAGGGCTTTTGTCCTGAAGGATAGCCGAGCGAGGGATCCTCGGGCTCGACTGCCTCTGGAAGGGCTTTCTGATCCCTGGCGTTGCGGTAGGGAAGCTACCCTCCAGGGATAGCCGAGCGTGGGATCCTCAGGCTCGACTAACTCTGGGAGGGCTTTCTGATCTCTGGCGTTGCGGTAGGGAAGCTACCCGCCAGGGATAGCAAAGCGAGGGATCCTCGGGCTCGATTGCCTCTGAGAGGACTTTCTAATCCCTGGCGTCGCGGTAGGGAAGCTACCCGCCAGGGATAGCCGAGCGAGGGTCGGGCTCGACTGTCTCTGGGAGGACTTTCTGATCCCTGGCATTGCGGTAGGGAAGCTACCCACCAGGGATAACCGAGTAGGGTAGCTGCTGGGCTGCCTCTTAGTGAGGGCTTAGATCCTTAGCGGTGGAGGTGCCGTAGGAGGCTTGCCAAGGATAACCGGGCAGTGAAGCTGCGCGGTTTCCTCTTGGCGAGGGCTTTGATCCCTAGCGTTGCGAGTAGGGAAGCTACCGGTCACGGATATCCGAACAGGGAAGCCGCTCGGCCGCCTCTAAGGAGGACTTTGATCCTTAGCGTTGGAGGGGCCATAGGAGGCCTGCTAAGGATAACCGGGCAGTGAAGCTGCATGGTTACCTCTTGGCGAGGGCTTTGATCCCCGGGCGAGGTGGGTAGGCAACTACCAGCCTGGGATGATCGAGCGGGGTAGCCACTCGGATGCCTCTTGTGAGGGATTTGATCCCTAGCGTCGTGGGTAGGGAGCTACCAGACGGAGATGATCGAGCAAGGGTCGGGCTCGGTTGCCTCTTACGAGGGCTTTTGATCCTTCAGGACGGGGACCGAGCAGGGTTACTACCTAGTGCCTCTTGGCAAGGACTTTGATCCCTGTCGGTTGTGGTAGAAAGCTACCAGCCGGGGATAGCTGAGAAAGGACTCGACTGCCTCTGGGAGGACTTTGGTCCTTAGCGCGGGAGGGGCTGTAAGAAGACTACCAAGGACTCTTGGCCGGGCAGGGTTACTGTCCGGTGCTTCTTGGCGAGGGCTTTTGTCCTGAAGGATAGCCGAGCAAGGGATCCTCGGGTTCGACTGCCTCTGGGAGAGCTTTCTGATCCCTGGCGTTGCGGTAGGGAAGCTACCCGCCAGGGATAGCCGAGCGAGGAATCCTCGGGCTCGACTGCCTCTGGGAGGGCTTTCTGATCCCTGGCGTTGCGGTAGGGAAGCTACCCGCCAGGGATAGCCGAGCGAGGGATCCTCGGGCTCGACTGCCTCTGGGAGGGCTTTCTGATCCCTGGCATTGCGGTAGGGAAGCTACCTGCCAGGGATCGCCGAGTGAGGGATCCTCAGGCTCGACTGCCTCTGGGAGGACTTTCTGATCCCTGGCGTTGCGGTAGGGAAGCTACCCGTCAGGGATAACCGAGTAGGGTAGCTGCTGGGCTGCCTCTTAGTGAGGGCTTAGATCTTTAGCGGTGGAGGGGCCATAGGAGGCCTGCTAAGGATAACCGGTCAGTGAAGCTGCGCGGTTGCCTCTTGGCGAGGGCTTTGATCCCTGGCGTTGTGAATAAGGAAGCTATCGGCCAGGGATAGTCGAGCAGGGAAGCCGCTCGGCCGCCTCTAAGGAGGACTTTGATCCTTAGCATTGGAGGGGCTGTAGGAGGCCTGCTAAGGATAACCGGGCAGTGAAGCTGCGCGGCTGCCTCTTAGCGAGGGCTTTGATCCCCGGGCGAGATGGTCCTCGAGCCGTCGTGGCGAGCCCGGCGTGGAGCTGTGGAGCGCCCAGCGGGCCTCAGAAAGTATCGGCCCATGAGACTTGTGTCCATGGGACATAGCTTGCCGGTGGTCAACCGTGCCGACGAAGGCAGAGTCTCCTGGAGGAGGAGGAGCGGCGATCTGGGGCCCTGGCCCGGCCGTTTGGACGCGGACGAGCGCCTCCACGATGGACTGTAGTCGGTCTATTCGGCCGGCGAGGGCGTTGATGACGGTCACCGGAGGAGGTTCATCCGCGCTTCTGGTAGGGGGGCGGAGGCTGGTATCTGGATCTTTAGGGGGATCGCATACCATGTGGATGGAGATCGGAAGGCCAACTTTTGTTCTTATGGAGTTTTAGTTTCCCACAGACAGCGCAAACTGATGGAGGTCCTTTTCGGGTCTCCGTCAGATGTTGTCTTCCGTTGATCTCCCGGTGGACTTTGTTGATTATCTCCTGTTGCGTGTGGGTCTCAATGGGTTTTGGAGGAAGAAGTGGAATGAGGAGTTAGGTGCCGAATACCTGCAAAGAAGTCCCGGGGTGGTTTGGTACCACCAAGGACCCTCCGACGATCAAGTTAGTGATGAGATCCGAGAAGAGTAAGGCTTAGAAGAGTAAAGAATCGCTTACTTGACCCCTCTGTGATGGGGATTTATATAGCGGTGGTGGCACGCAGCAGCAGGTGGGAGGATCTCGCCGGCAGTTACGCCCCCGACGTCACACCCGCGTAGAAAGCGGATCGCCCATTAATGGGGACTGATTGCGTGGAACGTGGGATGTTGCTGGCGGAGAATCTGCACATTGCGAGATTTGTGGAGCGGAAGTTACGCCTGTGAGTGGTGGAGTTGGTCGGTCGGAGGGACCGGGGAAGATGGTCTCGACGGGAGAGCTCGGGAACGAGCGAGAGGGCCGAGGTATCTTGGTCTTGCGGTAGCTCGGAGGCGAGCTGAGAGGCCGAGGAGGCCAATTTGCAGGGGGCCCTAAGGTGAGCCAGCTTTGTGCTTGTAGGTCGGGTACAGGGGTGGCCTGATCGGTCCCTGTGGGCCCTCTCTTCTGAGTTCTGGGACACGTCATCTGCCACGTGTCCTGATCTGTGAGATCGCCAATATGGAGCATCATCAACCTCCATCATTTTTTCGATCGGTATCCATCATCATCATCGTTATCATCTAGATGTGCATACACCAAATTGCATGTGATTCCACTATTTTTTCACCGTTGAATTAGCAATGTAAAAAGTTCTATTGTCTGTAAACTATTAATTTTGCACCAACTAAATCAACGGTGAAAAAGTGGTATAATCACATGAAATTTGATGTATCCACATCTTAAATGATAAAGATGGAGGTGATGTATGCCGATTGTCGAAAAAAATCATGGAGGGTGCATTTTTCCGACGCCATAGGAGGAAATTCCCTCCTATGACACATTTCCTTCGTTAACCTCATTATATATATATATATATATATATATATATATATATATATATATACACGCGCACAAATTTTCAGTCTTATTCCTTTCATTATACATTACTTTGGACATCAATGGGCATCTTTTATATATATATATATATATATATATATATATATATATAGAGAGAGAGAGAGAGAGAGAGGGGACACGTTTGGATTGGATTATTTTTTTATCAACAATTGATTAAAAATCATATCAAGATGGTTCAAGTAGATAGTGTGTTTAGATTTCTCTTTTACTAAGTGATCAGTTTAACATGGGTTTCACCATGACCAGCTTGAAAATGATATTTTTTCCCACTTAAAAATAAGCTTGGGATTCCTAGCTTATTTCACAAGTGATTATGGAATAGTAGAGTCGACCAAGTAATATATCATAATACCCCATATCTTTTCATCCAAATTTTATGATGACATTAATGATACGTCATTTTGGTTATTTTACACTTAATAATCGTTTATCTATCTTTTCATCCAGACACACTATGTAACTATAATCACTTTTCATACAAAATCATCCAAACACTAAACAACTTATTTGCCATAAACATTTATAAGTGATTTGTTTGCCTTTTCCATAAGTAATCAATTATAAGTGATTATGGCAAATAATCACTTAAAAATAAGCTCATCCAAACATGCCCTTAGCATGTTCAAAGCCTCCATCTTCTGTCTGGGGCGGAGCCGGGAATCAGAGTGAGCTAAGGTCCGACAATATACTTACTTGTTAAGAGGAAACAGAATATTTCAATAATATACTGCTAAAATAAAAATTTGAGACAGAGTCGATAAAAATCGAGTCTTTGATTTCTCAGGTCACCACTGAAAATCAGTCTATGTTTGTAATGATATCCAATAAAAAAAGATAACATAATTCACTACTTCAACTGTGCACCACAACTTTTTGGTTTGCTCATGCTTCAGGTCTAGATATCAAAATTACACACAATAAATTTGAATCCATCCATAACTTATAATAGATTTCTAATCTAAAACTACGAACACATGAATTCTTTCCTATATGTATATAAATTTATAGGATTCTTTCCGATATGTATATAACTTTATAGATTGCATCAATTAAACGCTAAACTTTGCAAAAAATGATCAAAATTGAAGTCTAAACCTTGAAGAAATTGAAACCCTAATTTCGAACACTTTACATCCAAATAGACGGAATATTTGAAAACTAAATCCTGACACGTTAATATGAATTGGGGATAAGGAACAATCAAACTAACCAAGATTATTGAATTTTAAATAATTATAAAACAGTACTCATCCAAATTGATGGTGCAAATCAAGAGTGAGGAGTTGATGTTTTCAAGTCTTCAACCCTTCGTAAATCATCGGCAATGATGGGAAGGTTGTCTCCTTGAGAATACCGTTTCCGAAACCATGACTTCAAATCTAAACTCGGATAAAAATTAATGTCGAGATCTGCTTCGTAATCAAGAGTTTCCCATAGGCTCCAAATCGCATTTAATTTTTAAAACCCCACAAGGACTAAAATATAGTACAGTTTCAAACGGTTTTTTTTTTAAACCGTATTTTTAAAATGAAACCTTAGTTTCAAGACCACCCTCCAGTTTGCATGTATAGAAACCAAGGTTTGGTTTTAATTTAAACCAAACCAATTCATTTGGCTATGACAATGGATAAGGCAGATGACATAGAGCAGAAGCCTCTGGGAAATACGGTTGTAAAAGTTTTTGGTGAAATTATGGTATCTTTTTGTGCTCAAATTATGGTCAGAGGAAATATTCCATTTGCTCAAACTAAGGTTTGCTCCTGTGATTTGCTTTGTTAATGTTGCTATAACCATATATGTACGAATTTTCATACTCAATGGTTGAGTCGGACATTCAAGGTGTTTGGTATTATGCCTTGATTAATTTGAACTTGATTTATTAAATTAGCCTTTGTGACTTCTGTAAGGTAAAAAGTTTGATGGAAGAAACAGCTTTAACCTTTAGGGATGAATATATTTCTTGGAGCCAAACTAGAAAAATGTTTATATTAATCTTATCTTGCAAGAACGGTGAAAAAGATTTTTGTACTTGTTTTTTGAATACAATTCTGACACGAACAAGCAACCGCTGAAATAGAAGACAAAAGTAAAGACGAAAAAAAGTCAATTCTTCCCTATTTAAAAAAATTGGATTATTTATAGGACATTACGCCTCATTAAAATAAACTATATAATGGAGCTCAAAAGTCCATGCCTAAACATCATTTTGGATGACCCTTCATCTTGATTTTCATCCACCACCACCTTCACCATCAACTGAGCCTTTTATTCCAATCATATAGATAGGCTACATGAACCAACCTGAGAATCACGTCGGGTCCAGCACATGAATTCTCTGCCTCCACACATCCAACGAAGCATTCGTATCTCCGCTACGTGCATCTTCTGTGTATGATACTTCTTAGGAGCCTAGTATTCTGTACCATATAATAAGGCAGGCCGAATAACGCTTCGATAAAACTTCCCTTTTAATCTTAACGGAAATTTACGATCGCACAAAATCTATGTTGCACTCCTCCATTTCAACCAACCAGCTTGGATCCTTTGATTATCATCGCTATCGATTTCCCAATTCTTTTGATGATGGAACCTAGATTTCTAAACCGATCGCTCGGTGATATCTCTTGTCCTTCCAGTGTTATACCAATATAGTCTCGACTTCTCTATTTACTAAATTTGCAATGCATATATGCTGTCTTGGACCTGCTCAATTTGCACCCCCGAGATTCCAACGTTTGTCTCCATAACTCTAATTTGGCATTAACCTCTCCTTCCGTCTCATTTATCAGAACAATATCATCAGCGAATAGCATACACCCAGGTATCTCATCTTGGATAGTTCTAGTAAGCTCATTCATCACGATGGTAAATATGAATGGACTTAATGCAGATTCTTGATGTAAGCCAATTGTAATCGGAAAATCACTCGTTAGGCCGCTGCAAGTTCTGACATTTTCCACTACTCTATCGTACATATCCTTGATTATGTCAATGTATTTGATGGAGACCTCCTTCTTCATCACTGTCCCCCACAATACCTTTCTAGGTATCTTATCATACACTTTCTTTAAATCAATAAATATCATATGCAAATCTCTTCTTCTCTTTCGAAAACGCTCAACAAATTGACGAAGCAAATGAATAGTCTCTGTCGTCGATTGTTCAAGTATAAACCCAAACTGGTTCTCTATTATCTTAATATCCTTTCTTAGTCTGTATTCAATCACTCTTTTCCAAAACTTTATAGTGTGACACATAAGTTTTATTCCACGGAAATTTGAGCTACTTTGTATGTCATCCATGTAGATAAGTACAAGGGTACTTTTTTTCCACTCATTTTGCATATTTTTGGTCCGCCAAATCTTATTAAACAGATCTGTCAGCCATTCAACGTCTATTTCTCCTAAGCCTCTCTAAACTTCAATAGAAATCCCGTCTGGACCAAACGCTTTTCTTGATCTCATTCTTGAAAACCTCTTTAACATATGGTATTCTTATTTTACGCATGAAATCACGGTTTATATCTTACGATTGAATGACAAGTTCATCCAAATTCTTAGTAAAGCTCTCATTGAACAATTTGTCAAAATAATCTCTCCACCTTTTCTTGATATTCTCATCTTAGACTAAAACCTTCCGATCTTCATCTTTGACACACTTCACTGCACATAAGTCTCTGGTCTTCTTTTCCCGCATCTGAGTTATTCAATATGTATCATTTCCAGACTCTTTAGTGTCCCATTTCTCGTACACGTCCTTGTAGATATTAGATTTAGCTTCCTGAATAATTTTATTAACTTCTTTTTTAGCCATTTTATACTTCTCAAATCTCTCCATTTCTCTGCTTTTCTTTAAATGTTTATAAGAACCTCTCTTAATTTTAATAGCAGTCTTTACTTTTTCATTCTACCATGATGCGTCCTTAGATGGTGGAGCACCAACTCTCGACTCATTAAATAGATCTCTAGTTATTCTCTTGATACAACTAGCCATCTTATTCCATATTCTGTCTGAATAATTTTCAGACTGCTAATCCGCCTCTTGCATTTCACGATCTACAAAAGTCTTTTGGTTATTTTTTTGAGTCGCCACCACTTAATTTTAGGTCCTACCTTACGTCTAATCTTTCTAGATTCTCTTCTAAATAAAAAATTTAGAACTAAAAGTCGGTTACACTCTCACCTGGCACTATTTTACAGTCGATACAACAAGTTCTATCTATCATTCTCATCAGAAAAAAAAGTCTATTTGATTTGCACTTGATCCGCTCCTAAAGGTGATAAGGTGTGTCTCTTTTTTTCTAAACCAAGTGTTTATTAAGATCAAGTCATATGACAAGGCAAAATCAAGAATCGAGCTATCTGTTTCATTTGTTTATCCAAAACCAAAATCTCCATGGAAAATATCAAACCCACTACGACTAGTACCTATATGTCCATTGAGATCACCACTAATAAATAACTTCTCTCTACTAGATATCTTTTGCACTATTTCGTCTAAATTTTTGCAGAATAGACGTTTACTAGCGTCATCAAGACCTATCTGTGGTACATAAGCACTAATAATATTAAGAATTTCCCTATCTAGAATAAGCTTAACCAGTAAAATTTTATTACCTTTTCTCTTAATCTCAACCACAATCTCAAGCAACTGTCTATCTATAATTACACATATCCTATTACGATTTTTATCTCTATCCGTATACCAAATCTTATAAGCTCAAGGTTTTATGACTCTATCATTTTCACTTACCCATTTAGTTTATTGTAAACACATAATACCAACTCTCTTCCTACTCATCATCTCTCCTAATTTTGTTAGTTCCGTAAGAGAACTTATGTTCTAAAAAACTAGACGGGTCCTATAAAACCCTTATTTATTTGTCATTACATCCGGGGTCTGATATAGCGCGTCGCTTCCGGACGACGACCTAGAAGCTCTTGCATGCTTAATATTATAGCCGGATCCGATACAATGCGTCGCTGGGTAGAGAACGCCCCAACGATATTCTTATTATGGTTCATGTCATAAAATGTGATAAAGTTTTACATTGGCTGTCATAAGCCTACCACAAAGCTCACCCTTTCTCATCCGGATTTGGGACCGGCAATGGTGGGTTTAAGACAATCTGTCTAAATTAATTAAACTTAACAGCAATACAAGATGTGGTCTCAAGAGACTGGGGTTGGAGCTGGGGGAGCATAATGCAGGAGGGTTCTTCATCGGCGCTGGCAGCCCATGTGGTTTCTTCGGCCTTTTCATCATAAAAGGATTGACTTTTCTTGAAACCGAACCTGCAAAGAGTTCACATTGGTACATTAAACTTTTGGCCAAAAGGGAAAATGAAAACCCCTGCGTTTCATTTAAATAGAAGTGAAAGTTGACCGGAAAAAAGGTAAGTACGTAGGCGAAATGGTGACAGAGCAGCTGAGGATCAGAAGAGAGATGATGAATAATGCATAAATTCTGGATTTTGATACTGAAGTAGTAGCCATCTCAAATTTATTGAGCGGAAACAGATAGAGAAAAGTTGGGTGGGGGTTGAATATGTAGTTTAAGGTTTGGATTATAAGCAGTTGCAAACAAAAAGATGGTTAAAGTTGACTTAAGAGCTCATTAAGGTCATGTTAAGTACAATTAAAGATGAAAAGAATGCTTCTAAATCTTTGGTTAGTGTTGTATAATTTAGAGAAAAGGGTAGCAACTGCTTGAGTATATTAATGCATATGAAGTGGAATTTTCCATGGCTTAATTTAGACAGCCTGTCTTGAACTAAGATTCTCATCGGCGTCACCACTATAGCAATCGCTTGTCCCTATAAATTTAGCCGTAAGGACAGAACACTGTCCCTACGAATATATCCATAGGGACATAAAATTCCGCCGTAGGTCTAAAAGCCGCAGGTACGAGTTTTCGTTCTGAACATGCCCCTACGGAGTAATAATTGCCCCTACACCTTAATCCGTAGGGACATTTATCCATACGGATTATTCCATAAGAACATAATCTTTATTTTATTTATCTGTTTATGAAATAAAATACTTGTCTCTACGGATTTATCCGTAGGGCCTGATAAATGCTCTTACGAATTTATCCGTAGGGCCTGATAAATCCATCTACAGATTAATCTGCAGGGACAAGTTTTTGCACCTACACATTTCTCCAAAGGGACAAAATATCAGAATATCTGATATTTTGCCCCTATGGACTCAGTAACATGGGGAAAACTTGCCCCTACGGATTAATCCGTAGGGACATTATATCAGGTTTTTTTAAAAAAAAAATCTTCCCGTTTTTTTCCCGCCATGTGCACAATAATATATATATCATGTAGCCAAATACATAAATATTCATAATAAACATCTCACGCATAATATATAAAAGAAATAAACAAACAGAATACGAAATCAATCTAAAATTATCGTGAACATACAAACAACCACCAATATCGTCCAAAATATATACAATATGTATCTGATAAGTACATATATCCTCAAAAGTATAAATAAAGCAAATCTAGCTCGGTCCATCTCCTCCATATCTGATAATCGCCGTAATCTGGCGCATCTGCTCCTTGGTACAACCTTGAGCCGTCAAAAACTCGACTAATGAACGAGCGGACTGTGCGGGAGTCTGAGCGGGCAGTGGAGCTGTAGGAGTGGTCTGCGTAACCGTGTAACAACCCTAATTTTTTATACACTTTTTCCTATACAAATTTTTCAAATATTTTTTTTCAAAAATCCACAAAGGGGTATTTTAACCTGAGCACAAGAGATAGGTAATAATTTTGTTTTTAATTACAAGCTACAAGAATGAAATAACTCCATTTTTAGTGTACAAGAAATTACTTTAAAATTTAATGTATACTTGGAGTATTTACTCTTCCTGCTATCATTTTAAGTAATTAAATAACACAATAATTATAATAAAGAGCTTGTGGCACATTGGTAACACCTTGCACTGCTGAACCAAGCTATCAAAGTTCAAATCCCATGCCCCACATTATTTTTAGATTATTTTTCTTTTAAAATTCTTGGAAGCCCAACAGTCCACATGCCATAACTCCCAAAATTTGAACTGAACCCTAAAAAGTGAGTATACCAGAGCCTACGTCAGATGAACCCACGCCCGACGACCACCGGACTCGGCCGGCGCCGCCGGCCGGACTCGGCCGAACGGCCGAGTCGCCAAAACGAAAGTTTTAGGTTTTCGTCTTCCCAACTCCCCTGTTAACTCCAATTTAATGGATCAGATCTTTAATATTAAATACAACCAATTTAATACAAATTTTAATGCTTTTTCTTTAATTTTTACTATTTTTTTAAATATAAAACCATTCACCTACCCTACCCTAGCCTACCCTATAAATAGACCCCCTACCCTCTACACTCTCATCTCAAAACATTAGGTTTACTCTCTTGAAATTTTCACAAGAAGGGTGTACTTTGAAATCGAGTTCACGGCGAAGCTCTGACGGAATTCCGGCGATATTTTTCTGAAACAACCGGCGACGAAACAAAGTCTCGACCACTCACCCAGTTCCCCTATACTCTTTAGTATAGATCGAAGCCTGTAAGTCCCGTTCTTTTCTTCTATCTACCTCTAAAAAATACGAACTTATGAAACCCGACGGAAATCGGAACAAACCGATTTCCGATACGGTTTTTCTACAAAATTTCACTTGTCACCAATTCCATAATACCTAAACTTATTCATGATGACTATTAATCACATAACAATTAATTTGGACAAAGTTTCTCACATGAAATGATAGCTTTTTTGCAATATCGTATTCTTTTTCACATTAATACCATAATGTTTATTTTTCTTCTTCTAATCAATTCCATCATTCCTAAACATCTTCATCTTGACCACTAAACTTGTGAAAATCAATTTGAATGAGTTTTCACACATGAAATGATAACTTTTGCAAATACCGTATTCTTTCACTTAAATACCCTCATGTTTAGTTTATCATATTTAACCCTAAACTTCACTATACCTTAAAATAACTCATGAGGTAATGACCTACCTCCACACACACGCAAATACAACCCTAATTGATATCATTAAAATTTAGAATACGAAAATACAAGACTTTACATTAAAATACCATTTTCTTTATAAATATTTTCTGAAAGTTCTAAGTTGTATACAATTTTAAAACAAAATCTTTTAAAAAGGAAAATACGATATGTCATGGACATCGATCGTTGATCTAAACCTGATTTTTTGGTGCCTAGGCAAGTGTGTCTAAGGCAAGTGGTTACTTAATTAGGGCCACTACTTGTAGTGGAGAGCCTCCCACTTACCTGACACTTACTTGACCGCAATTAGCAGTGAAGAGGCGATTTGAGGCTTCTAATGACTTGTCGTTTAGACCTTAGAAATAGGCTAGTTGGCTTAGAAAACCCTAGAAACTAAAATACGGAAATTTACATCCTTTTACAAATAAATACCTTATCTTTATAAAACCGTTTTCTAAATGAATAGTATTTATTAAATCTTTGCAAAGCGCCACTACAACCCACCTTTGGGGAACTTGTTAGGGATTGTACGGTTTATCGTGCACCCTCGGGCTTAGTAGTGCAAGATTCAGACCTCCGCAAGGAGCATTCGGTCTCGAAAGGTTTAAAATACGACATTTAAGAAAAATGAGATTTTTTGGAAAATAGAATATTTATATAAAATTATTCTTGTATAAACATAGGTATATTTATAATTTAAACACCTATTTTATTATAAGATAAAGTTTCCACCTTTTCCTAAAAATTATAAGATTAAAAGTTACATTAAAATACCATGAATTTCAAATAAACCAATTTTATAAATTAATACTTTTATTAGGATATATTCACTAGAATAACACAAATAAAATTTACACTCATTATAACTATAAAGACGAATAATAAATACTTGAGGTGTATCTTGAAAACTATACAAAAGTATTTTTACATAAAACCCCCTCAAGTTTTATAAATTACAATAAGGACCCTAACAATTATAGAACTTCAAATTACTTTTGTTTTAGTCTGACTCGGGTTTGAGTCTGATTATTTCTGACTTGAATATGATTCAATTCAATCTATATTCTTTAATATTCCAACTCTATATGAACACATGAATTCCAGAATCCAGTTAACAATCTATATAACTTGACTGAATCAAACCATGGATATACATCCATTATCCTGTTATTCCATTTACCTGATTATGCAGTTACAACATGTTTACTGATATCATGGTTTTGGTCAGTCATCCAACTTAAATAAAACAATACAACAATACTGTTAAAACACTACGGGGCTTAAGGGGTAGATTGGTACGGAAGATGTTAAAAGTGGCACGAGACGGTCAAACTTAAGACACCTAACATGAATCCAATTGCCGTTGTTCCGGGTTGTATAACGGAGCCTTGTACTCTATATTCAGTTTGCCATGGTCTCTAGCATATAGAGACCCCTCTCGTAAATACTGGCATTCTTCTGTACCAAGCTACAAATAACAGCGTTAACACAATATTACTACAATACAATACAACATTAAAAGCTACTCTCTCTCTCTTCTACTCTTTGTCTATTCCTCCTTTATCTTTGGGACTTACCGAGCGACCTGTTCGCTGACGACATTCTATTTCCTTCTTCTTTGAATTTCGTCAGGTACTTTGGACGCAACAGAGATCGAGCCCACCGGTGAAGACTTGGAGCAGTTTCACGAAGACTCTGAGCTCTAGACATTGTACCATGTTCTACTCAGTATTTTCATTTCCTATTATGCCATTGTTTATGCATCTTTATTTCAGTTGTATTTCCTTTTCATATATTGTACAAAGAATGTTAATAAATAAAAGTTGATGTTCTTTTTATACTCTTGTCTCTTGTGTATTTATTTCTATATTGCTTAGATACGCTTAGCGTATGTACTTCTGAGTACATACGTAGCGGGCCTCGCCGCGTCCCCTTCACCGTACACCGGGAAGCGGGGCATGACAGATTTTGTTGGCGGCCCATGCAGGTCAGAGCTGTATGAATCCCTGTCATGCAGTTCTGGTCTGCGTGAACAACCTAAGAAATATAACACAAGAACCAGCAGCTAAAATATTCTTTACAATTCATATTCATTGAATCTTATAAATTTCTATTTCTTGAATCTTATCATTTCATGTATTTGAATCTGTCCTAACCCAAGTTTTTCTTCAAGGTTATGGATTCCCCAAACAACACCAGCACCAACGTTAACAACACCCCTTCAGCACTACCTCTTACACCAGCTGTTCCTGCACCACCCACCGAGCAAACAATGCTATTTGAGGCGATCCGCAGCCTTCTCGAAGGACAGCAACAACTTCTGAACCGTCCTGCGACCGATGCGCCAGGAGTATAGCAATTCAGGGCTTTACACCCCAAGCAGTTCTCTGGTAAAGGAAGCCCTCTTGAAGCGGAAGAATGGGCACAAAGTATGAAAGACGATCTGGCAGAAGCTCAAGTGCCAGACAGCGCTTGGGTCCGTGTAGCAAAACTACAGCTCAAGGATAATGCTCGCAACTGGTGGAAGGTGGAAGAAAACCGTCTGGTACAGCCGATTGAATGGAAGACCTTTCGCGAGAAGTTCGACGCGAAATACTTCCCTGTGACTGCCAAGTTTGTAATGGAGCAGCAGTTTATTCATCTACAACAGGGTTCAATGTGGGATAAATCAGTAGATGAATACGATGCTGAATTCACCATATTAAGCCGATTCGCGGCACACTTGATACCGACGGACGATATCAGAGCCTGTCGCTTTCAACAAGGTTTGGACACAGAGATTAAGGCTGCTCTAGCCACAGGAAAGTTTTTGACTCATGAGGATGCTCTGGAAGCTGCCCGCAGTTATGAGGCAGTGATAAAAGAGAAGGGCAGACCTCAGTCTGCAGAAGTCAAGCGCCCTGCCAACCAGATGGCAGGTGGAGCCTCTTCCAGGCCATCGTTTGAACCCAGGAGGACTGAAGAAATTTTCCATTACTGCCATAGAAAGGGACATTTGTGGAAGGACTGTAGGCGCGCAAAAGGCCCGTGTCTAATTTGTGGCGCATCCAACCACGGAATTAGGAACTGTCCTTACAACATCAACTCATCTCACACACACACCAACCAACCGCAGCGGCCAACCATCCAGGCTCCTGCAACTCGTCCTGCACTACCTGCTCCACCACCTGCACAGCCTACTCGCCAATTCCAACAGGCAATGAGGGACATGCCTAGAGGGCAGAGAAATAGGCCTCAAACGCAGAATGTGCCTCCAGCTAGAAGGAATATACCACGGCGACAGACCTTCACATTAGAAGCCGTAGAAGCCGAGACTGTAGGTCAAGGTAACACCGGTAAGCTTTATTCACCCTTGTATCTCTTTGTTACAGCCACCAAACTTCTTTGCACTGTTATACTTTCCTTTTACAAATTTCGAGGACAAAATTTTTATAAGGAGGGTAGAATGTAACAACCATAATTTTCTTATATACTTTTTCCTATACAAATTTTTCAAATATTATTTTTCAAAAATCCACAAAGGGGTATTTTAACCTGAGCACAAGAGATAGGTAATAATTTTGTTTTTAATTACAAGCTAAAAGAATGAAATAACTCTATTTTTAGTGTACAAGAAATTACTTTAAAATTTAATGTATACTTGGAGTATTTACTCTTGCTGCTATCATTTTAAGTAATTAAATAACACAATAATTACAAGAAAAAGCTTGTGGCACATTGGTAACACCTTGCACTGCTGAACCAAGCTATCAGAGTTCAAATCTCATGCTCCACATTATTTTTAGATATTTTTCTTTTAAAATTCTTGGAAGCCCAACAGTCCACAGGTCATAACTCTCAAAAGTTGAACTGAACCTTAAAAAGTGACTATACCAGAGCCTACGTCAGACGAACCTATGCCCGACGACCACCGGACTCGGCCGGCCGAATCGGCCGGCGCTGCCGGCCAGACTCGGCCGAACGGCCGAGTCGCTAAAACGAAAGTTTTGGGTTTTCGACTTCCCAACTCCCCTGTTAACTCCAATTTAATGGACCAGTTCTCTAATGTTAAATACAACCAATTTAATACAAATTTTAATGCTTTTTCTTTAATTTTTATAATTTTTTTTAAATACAAAACCTTTCACCTACCCTACCCTAGCTTACCCTATAAATAGACCCCCTACACTCTACCCTCTCATCCCAAAACACTAGGTTTACTCTCTTGAAATTTTCACAAAAAGGGTGTACTTTGAAATCGAGTTTACGGCGAAGCTCTGACGGAATTCCGGCGACATTTTTCTGAAACAACCGGCGACGAAACAAAGCCTCAATCACTCACCTAGTTCCCCTATACTCTTTAGTATAGATCGAAGCCTGTAAGTCCCGTTCTTTTCTTCTTTCTACTTCTCAAAAATACGAACTTATGAAACCCGACGGAAATCGGAACAAACCGATTTCCGATTCGGTTTTTCTACAAAATTTCACTTGTCACCAATTTCATAATACCTAAACTTATTCATGATGACTATTAATCATATAACAATTAATTTGGACAAATTTTCTCACATGAAATGATAACTTTTTTGCAATATCGTATTCTTTTTCACATTAATACCATAATATTTATTTTTCTTCTTCTAATCAATTCCATCATTCCTAAACATCTTCATCTTGACCACTAAACTTGTAAAAATCAATTTGAATGAGTTTTCACACATGAAATGATAACTTTTACAAATACCGTATTCTTTCACTTAAATACCCTCATGTTTAGTTTATCATATTTAACCCTAAACTTCACTATACCTTAAAATAACCCACGAGGTAATGACCTACCTCCACACACACGCAAATACAACCCTAATTGATATCATCAAAATTTAGAATACGAAAATACTAGACTTTACATTAAAATACCATTTTCTTTATAAACCTTTTCTGAAAGTTCTAAGTTGTATATAATTTTAAAACAAAATCTTTTAAAAAGGAAAATATGATATGTCATGGACATCGATCGTTGATCTAGACCTGACTTTGTGGTGTCTAAGGCAAGTGGTTACTTAATTAGGGCCATTACTTATAGTGGAGAGCCTCCCACTTATCTGGAACTTACCTGGCCGCAATTGGCAGTGAAGAGGCGATTTGAGCCTTCTAATGACTTGTCGTTTAGACCTTAGAAATAAGCTAGTTGGCTTAGGAAACCCTAGAAACTAAAATACGGAAATTTACATCCTTTTACAAATAAATACCTTATCTTTTTAAAACCGTTTTCTAAATGAATAGTATTTATTAAATCTTTGCAAAGCGCCACTACAAACCACCTTTGGGGAACTCGTTAGGGATTGTACGATTTATCGTGCACCTTCGGGCTTAGTAGTGCGAGATTCAGACCTCCGCTAGGAGCATTCGGTCTCGAAAGGTTTAAAATACGACATTTAAGAAAAATGAGATTTTTTGGAAAATAGAATATTCATATAAAATTATTCTTGTATAAACATAGGTATATTTATCATTTAAACACCTATTTTATTATAAGATAAAGTTTCCACCTTTTCCTAAAAATTACAAGATTAAAAGTTACATTAAAATACCATGAATTTCAAATAAATCAATATCATAAATTAATACTTTTATTAGGATATATTCACTAGAATAACACAAATAAAATTTACACTCATTATAACTATAAAGACGAATAATAAATACTTGAGGTGTATCTTGAAAACTATACAAAAGTATTTTTACATAAAACCCCCTCAAGTTTTATAACTTACAATAAGGACCCTAACAATTATAGAACTTCAAATTACTTTTCTTTTAGTCTGACTCGGGTTTGAGTCTGATTATTTTGACTTGAATATGATTCAAGTCAATCTATATTTTTTAATATTCCAACTCAATATGAACACATGAATCCCAGAATCCAGTTAATAATCTATATAACTTG
This sequence comes from Agapanthus africanus, assembly GCA_030015575.1. NCBI lineage: Eukaryota > Viridiplantae > Streptophyta > Magnoliopsida > Asparagales > Amaryllidaceae > Agapanthus > Agapanthus africanus. The sequence goes on along the minus strand of CM057342.1, from coordinate 687,159,913 downwards.
ACTGAATCAAACCATGGATATACATCCATTATCCTGTTATTCCATTTACCTGATTATGCAGTTACAACATGTTTACTGATATCATGGTTTTGGTCAGTCATCCAACTTAAATAAAACAATACAACAATACTGTTAAAACACTATGGGGTTTAAGGGATAGATTGGTACGGAAGGTGTTAAAAGTGGCACGAGACGGTCAGACTTAAGACACCTAACATGAATCCAATTGCCGTTGTTCCGGGTTGTATAACGGAGCCTTGTACTCTATATTCCGTTTGCCATGGTCTCTAGCATATAGAGACCACTCTCATAAACACTGGCATTCTTCTGTACCAAGCTACAAATAACAGCGTTAACACAATATTACTATAATACAATACAACATTAAAAGCTACTCTCTCTCTCTCCTACTCTTTGTCTATTCCTCCTTTATCTTTGAGACTTACCGAGCGACCTGTTCGCTGACAACATTCTGTTTCCTTCTTCTTTGAATGTCGTTAGGTACTTTGGACCCAGCAGAGATCGAGCCCACCGGTGAAGACTTGGAGCAGTTTCATGAAGACCCTGAGCTCTAGACATTGTACCTTGTTCTACTCAGTATTTTTATTTCCTATTATGCCATTGTTTAGGCATCTTTATTTCAGTTGTATTTCCTTTTCATGTATTGTACAAAGAATGTTAATAAATAAAAGTTGTTGTTCTTTTTATACTCTTGTCTCTTGTATATTTATTTCTATATTGCTTAGATACGCTTAGCGTATGTACTTCTGAGTATATACATAGCGGGCCTCGCCGCGTCCCCTTCGCCGTACACCGGGAAGCGGGGCATGACAAACCACATCTGAGGTAGTGGCTTGCGGAGCTGCAGCCGAAGGAGATGCATGTGGAGCAGCAGCCGAAATAGCCTGCTGAATCTGTAAAATTTTGTGTGTAATAAACGAGTAAGAACGGTGTATTAGATTTTAGTCGAATTCGTATCATTATCAGATTATTGCGAAACCGTGAATTTTATATGCTTTTTGGAGATTCCACACGTTCTGTTTCTTCATGTGGAATCTAGTATGGGTATTTAATTTTGAAAACCGTATTTTATTTTAAATGGGGGTACAAATGATTCTTACTCAAACTTGTAATCCAGTATCTCTCCTTAATTGTTTAGCTTTAATTGGATACTTGGTTTTGGAGTTATCTAATTTACAAAGAAATTTTTTCTTCTTAAGTTTTGAATTTGGATAATCATAACTTTTTAAACTTCAAAATGAAGAAAGATGTGGCATGGTTATGATTATAGAGTTCGTTTTAATTAGATAGTTTTATTTAAGTATGATTAATCAAAACTAAGTCTACAACCAAATAAGTTTAGGCTACTAATATTGCATATGTTACTATCTATAATGTGATATAATATTTTCTAATTAAGTAATATACGTATCAACATCTCTTTCAACTCCTTGACAGTGGTCTTCAAGACGGCAATATCATGCTCCAGACGTCGCTCACAGAGGGTAGGGGAAGTAACAGCCGAAATGGAGATCAACTTCATATGGGCCCTGTTAGGACCCAGTCCCCGGCCTCTCTCCCAACCTCCATGATGCCCTCCGTGTGCGGCATCTAAGACTGGGATCAGTAGTATTGGATCGGTATATCCACTAAAATCGATCTCCGATACCTTCGCCTGCTCCACTACCCGCTCCTACACCCACATTAATCATTAAAATAAAAGTATATTATTTAAATTTAAACTTATCAAAACAAAAATTTCATTCTAATTAGAATAAATATTAACACTTACGCAATACTCCTGGGTAGCGGTGTCGGAGAATCGCAGCTCGCCCATGGCGGGATCTGCCGAGGTACCGTGGACGACAAGATACGCGGTCAACACGGTCGGTGTACCATCCTGCGCCAGGGTCTGATCTCTCTTCAATTCACCAAAAATTTATATATATTATAAAATAACTCTTAATATTGCATTATAGCAAAATAAATCTATTGTAATTTATCGATGCCTCCATGGCACGAGTAATGTTCATCGAGCCACCTGTATAAGTGAGGCGACCCCTCTTCGCCGACTTCCTATTCTCCTTATTTTGATCGGCCTGTTTCTGCACAACACAATCATATTTAGTATTCTAATTAAGCAACACAAAAAATAAATTATATACTAAAAAATGAATTATATTTAAATTACAAACCTATTTGCGCTCAGAGTTATAATATTGGTACAAGAGAGGCCATGTATCTCCATTGACTCTGGCAATGGCCGGAGAATGTAGGAGAGCCGCTCTTCCGTGTCGAGGGTCCCCAGCCACACCAAATTGCAATCCATCTTCATCTCGTTCCTATTATATTGGACCTTAGATTGCATGTTCTTCATGAGGTCCGGATAAAGAGCATGAAGATCGAGCACTCTGTCAGGGTGATCAGGGTTGGGTACAAGCTGAAAGTCGTAATCCAACTGCAAATATAAGAAAATAATGTATTTAAATTACAAGTGTTAAATAATAATAAATTTATTTAATAAGTCAAATGAAAATATATATTAATACCCGAGCTTGATCCCAGAAGAGGGCAAATGAACGCCGGTGCTGATCGCCCCACTCAACATGAAATAATGCGGCTGCCATCCTCCATGTACCGGCCGAACCTCTCGGCATAATCGCCAGTATAGCGATAATCGGGGGTAAAGAAGAGGGGAATGGTGCCTACCCCTAACTCTATCGGGCCTTAGCCTATGGGACTGATTCGGCACTCATGTCCCCCTCTCGAGATGGGGCTGTCCTGCATCTACAAGAAATATCAAGATAAACAATATTAAGAAAAAACAGTATTTAGAAATCAAAGATTAACGAAAATTGAAGTGCGATATATACCTATAGCGACAATAGCACGAGCCTGGGCCTGGGCAGCAGCACGAGTGAGACGATAGTTCCTCCGGTAAGGAACAGCTGGTGACCCGGATGTGGATGCATCCCTTCCAACTAAAAAATAAATATTGACGATAAAAGTACATGAAGTTCATGGTTATTCTTAGAGGATATGTAAAATGAATAAATATTTTATAATTAAGAATACTAATCTGCAAACCGAGCGGAGTATACGGAAGTGGTGGGATAGGCCTCTAAGCCAGATATGGATGCACCACCTACAATTAGACAATTAAAAATTGATTACATAAGTAATTGCAAAAAGAATGTTTATATCTATAATATAACATTCTAAATCAATATGCATACAATATAAGATATATAAACATACCCGTAGGTGCGGTAGTGGCCTCTGCCCGGGATGTGGAGGCACCACCTATAGCTAGTCAATCAAAAATTGATTATCTAGGTAAGAGTAAAAAGAACGTGTGTGTATTTATGATATAACATTCTAAATCAACATGCATGCACTATAGAATATATAAACATACTTGCAGGTGCGGTAGTGGTATCTGCCTCTGATGTGGACGCACCACCTACAGCTAGACAATTAAATATTGATTATATAAGTAATTTTAAAATAAATATGCATTAATATCTATAATATTACATTCAAAATGAATATGCGTGCAATATATCTGGAGGTGTAGCAAATTCCATACAGAAAGAGTCATCCGAAGGGGATACGGATCAGGATTCAAGACCATCTCTCTGGAGCTCCCTAAGCAGCTCCCCGAGCGGAAGAACCGTTCTACCTTTGCCTCTGCCGCGTCCGGTGCTCCTGCTGTCCCTCGCTACTCTTGGTGTCGTCATGAGACCTAGATAAGAGTATAATCATTACATCTACATACAATATATGTATAGATCGTAAAAATGTGAAGTAATAATATACCATTACTGATAACCTCGCATTAGACATATCTACTTAAATTTCATCATCGATATCATTTCTAACCCATGTAACTTCACGATCAGCTGAAGACAACCTGCCTTTTGAAACAGATGGTCGGAGCACTCTAAGTCTTCTCTCTTCTTCATCCTCATCGCTGTCTTCTATACGATCCTTGAATTCTGGGACATCGTAAATATCCCTGGGTTTCCAACGGTATACGACACTCCATCCCGGATTCTTCAAGCACTGTGAGTAGTATACTTGAAACGCTTGTTATGGAAAGATAAATGGATCGTTCTGATTGTAAAATCGAAGTGTGTTCACACTAGTCAATCCATATTCATCTTTCCAAGTCCTGAGATTGTTTCTCCACTTATCCGTATCAGTTCGTGTATCATACCAAATACACTGAAATATATAAAACAGTTATGATCATCCGGGATATTGGATACCAAGTATGCAATTTAAGTATTTATAATAAATCATACCATCCGATCCTACGGTGGAAATCCTACTATTCTGAGTGGTTCGAGATGTTTCTATGTTCTTAACTTGAAATTTGTATCTAAGGACACCGAATCCTTTATAATATGCAACATCTATGCTAGGAAACTGAGCTAAAATTTTTGAATCTCTCTCTAATAATGCAAACAAGTTCGGATCGTGGATCTGAAAAAACAAATTTTACGAAAAATACATAACGATATAAGTTTAGATTAAGACTGGTAGTAAATAACATATTTTTCGAACAACTTACATGATCTGCAACCCAAACGCAAAAATTATCTTGATGATATTTTTCCAATCGTTCATCATTCTAATCAGGATGCCCCTCACGTACCTCATCAATATGAATTCTGTTCTCAACAATAAATTATGAAATTAATATTATATCATTTCATACACACACAAACACAAATATAATAATTAATCCAAAAAAACTTACTCTCTAATTTCTTTAAGACATATAATTGAAAGAGTTTTAGCTACCGCAATCAGGACGGTTTCACTTGGTAGCTAGCCGCGATGAGTACGGATCGTCCGCAGAGAGACGGTGCGTTCTACGTTCTTGTTATCACGAGTTAATGCGCGTGGTGGAATGGTTCGATTCTAACCTATGTGTTTATATGCAAGTATAAGTTTGTTAGGAATAGCTAGGTTAGTGTAAGTTATGGATTCCGTACTCAATCCTTTTTGCCGAACTTGACTATTAAAGCTAGAGCAATCGGCAACAATGTAGATTAGGGTACTTAAGCACGGTATTAGTGAAATCCGACTTATTGACACTTGTCCGTCCGTTCTTGTTGCTTGGCATTCGCCTCCGGCCAAACTGAACGCAACCGGTCGCGGTTAGGGATCACCGATACTTTGGTAGGGTAGAGTACCTAACGGAGCACTTGCATAAGGTTTGGACAGAGTTCAATTGGAAAATATCGGGCAAAGAAAATGAAAAATAAAAACCTTAACTTACACAACCAATATTTTTCCTAACAATACAAATATTTACAAACCATCACAACAACATAGAAAAAGCAAAAGAAAAAGATACAAAGGGTTCGATCCCTGGCAACGACGCCATTTGATTGGCACGCTTTTGGCGTGTCGCGTTTTAAAGTTCTAAAGTTAATCTCAATCAAGACGGCGTCACGTGTAGCTAGCTGCGATGAGCACGGGTCGTCCGCAGGGAGACGGTGCGTTTCACGTTCTTGTTATCACGAGTTAAAGCGCGTGGGTCGGAGTTGTTTTTTTCTAACCTATGTGTATATATGCAAGTATAAGTTGTTAGGAATAGCTAGGTTAGTGTAACTTATGGATTTCCGTACTTAATCTTTTGTGCTGAACTTGACTATTGAAGCTAGAGCAATCGACAATAACGTGGATTAGGGTACTTAAGCATGGTATTAGTGAAATCCGGCTTATTGATCCTTGTCCGTCCGTTCTTATCGCTTGGCTTTGGCCTCCGGCCAAATCGAACGCAACCGGTCGCGGTTAGGGATCATCGATACCTTGGTAGAGTAGGGTGCCTAACGGAGCGCTTGCGTAAGGTTTGGGCGGAGTTCAATTGGAAAATATCGGGCAAACGAAATGAGAAACGAAAACCTTAACTTACACAACCAATCTATTTCCTAACAACACCATATTCACAAACCAACAAAACAACAAAAAGAAAAAGAGCAAAGAAATGATACAAAGAAAAGAATAGAACAACAAGCAAGTAAGTAAATGGCATGGAATTAAAAGAGCAAGTAAGTAAAGGGCAAGAATTAAAATTGCAAGTAAGTAAAGCAAGAGAAATATTAAGAACCCAAAGTGCAAAAATGAAAGCTTTATTATGTCCAAGTGATACAATCTTGAGTTCAATAACCAAAACGTAAACTTGCAAACTCAATGAAGAGGTTGCAAAATCAAGAGAAGGTAAGGAACTCAAGGCAACTAGCTATGTACAAGAACAAAAGAGACAAGAGAAACAAAGAGTAAAAGTTGTTCTAGTGTAAAGAATATGAGACAATGCGAGACCTCTTCCCTTGCTCACTGATCTGCCTTTTATTGGCACAAAAGAAGATTAAACAAGTAAAAAAAAATGAGTTGATGTGACAGCAAGGGAGAGCCAGCAGAAAATTAGGGACAATATGAGCTAGGGGACCGGTGGGGCCGGGAAATATAAACTTGTCGCCGGTTTTGGTGATGAGTCTGGGGCTCGTGTTGATGTGGTGGTCTCGTGTTCTCTCCACAATACCACCGGTATTGCTTGATTTCTTTATATGAACCTGGTCTGTACTCAGTAGATTTGGAGGGAAACATGTAGCTTTATATCACATCACATCTTTTTGCATTTAACATTCTTGTCCCCCATGTGTGCCCACCATATGCCATGGCAGCCCCCTCTCTAGGTCCATGTACTAACAAGCTGATGTACACATTTGTATGTGTTGGACCATGTTGGGGTCAAAATTTACACCCCGGTTGATCAAGTCAAAATCAAATTCAATCTCAAGCCAAGTGGGCCCAAGCCCAGGTCAAGTGGGCCAAAACCCGGGTCGAGCCCGAACATAAAGCTGCCGGCCTTCCCCATGCCAAAATGAAAATTTTGTAATAAATAATTTTGGTGTATTTCTTTTATTTATTTTATGAATAAATATAAGAAAAATGGGTATAAAGCAAAATTTTTGTAAAACCCATGGCTTATGTGATAAAAAAAATAGCACATAAGACATGAGATGGGCAAAATACCATTTTGTAAAGCCTAAGGGGCTATATGTAAAGTGTATAGCCTATAAAGGAAAAGATAATGAAAATATCTCAACAACTTTTTCTCTCTCCCAAAAAAAATCAAGATCTGTGATCTTCTCCTTTCTCAAGGTTATAAAAACCTTTCTCTTTCTTTTGAATTAAATCAAGAGTTTAACTCTTCTTTTCTAAAAAATAAATAGTTTTTCACCACAAAACCCACGAAGGGGAGCTCGGATCTCCAATCAGATCTCGAAAAAGGGAGACTTTTAAGTCTCATCCCCTTTTCTCCAAGATCCCTCCGAACAAGAGAAGGAAGAAGGAGACCCATCTTCAAAAATCTAACTTTGGACAGATCCAAGGCTCAAAAGAAGAGCCAAAGATTCCTAGGAGTTTAACTCGTTTCTAGATCTGTTGGAGTTTAACTCCATAAAATAGTTTCTGTCAGGAGTTCAACTCCAAAAACCCCTTGGGAGTTCAACTCCCCAACCTAGGGGCTAGGCCCCTTCCCGCGGGTGTTTCCCGTGGTCACGTATGCGCCACGTGACCCTGGGGCGCCAAGGCGCCCAATGGTCACGTGTGCGCCACGTGACTCTGGGGGCTGAGGCGCCCATCGGGCACGTGTGCGCCACGTGACCCCAGGGCGCTGAGGCGCCCATCGGCCACGTGTGCGCCACATGACCGCGGGGCGCTGATGCGCCCAATGGTCACGTGTGCGCAACGTGACCCCGAGCGCTGAGGTGCCCAATGGTCACGTGCACGCACGTGAACCCGGGCACTAAAGCGCCCATGTGCGCGCACGTGACCCCGGGCACCATGCGCCCACGTTCCACGCACGCGTCTTTAGGACACTCCCCTCCATTTTTTTTATATATATGCACTCCACACTAAATATAACTCCCCCGTTAGAAAAAATTTCTAACGGGGCGCTGCCCCGGATCCCGCAAGGGGGCTGCTAGCCCTCTTGACCCCCAGCCCACTATCCGGTTAGCGGGACTCCCGTAAAAACTCTGCGGGGCCCCGATATATCCAAAACCCCCTTTCAAAACACAACACACGCACACTGCACATTGAGTTCGCATGACCTGTTTGACCCGTCAATTGGAGGTTCTCTCGCTCCAAAGGCGAGAGGTAATTAACGGCAGCTTAGTTCACAGCTGCCGGAGATTCGGATCCCCACAATCAATAAACCCCAGCCTACCCTAGGCAGGGGGAATCTGTAATGCGTCTGACAAGCGCGCGTGTATTCCCATCTCAATGACGAAAAGCACACTACAGATTCTGGCACGTCCGGTGGGACCTTTCTCTCCTCCCATATCTTGGGTGAAGCGTTCATGCGAACTCATTTAACATATATGCCGATGTTTATACTGAAATAATGTTTTTTCTGTGCAGCAATCAACTTTCAATGATAATATCTCCTAAGATGGATCCAGCTTCCGATGCGACCCCGATTCCGTACGTGGTCAAGATCAGTGCTCGTGTGGCTCTCCCCGCAAGCCTCAATCGACAGTGGGAGGAACTGCCCCGCCAATTTGGTTCCGTAATCATTTACCCTGCCGGAAGCGCTCATCTAGCAGAAAAGCAGGCAAAACAGATGGCCAAGCCGGTCTCAAGAGGCAAGAGACCGAATGTTGTGATCGCTAAGGCACCACAACCGAAACTTAAGACGGTGTCTGAATGACTCTCTGGTGCTCCAGCTGGGGGAAAGACTTCCGATACAAAGGGCAACATCAAACGTTGCGGACGAGCTCAGGCGATGACTCCAACAAATGCATAATCAGGCGTATCCCCAAAGCCCTCCATCGCCCGGTCTACGGCGGCTTCCCGAAGAGCCGTAACCAGCCAAGTAATCAAAACAGAAAGGCTGAGACAGAAGCGGCTCAGGTATCGTGCCAACAAGAGGGCCGGGACTCCGGCCAGGTGGAATCTTATGAGATTCCAAGAGCAGAGTCATCCTGCGACGTCTAAATCGGCCGTAAAAATCAGCAATTCCTTCGAACCTCTGAAGTGGGTTCAGAAAATGCCATGACCGCCAGAATCAAGAAGACAGCGGTCCGAACGTCGCTACAAAGAGACGTGTCTCGGCCCCAACAGAAAAAGTATGACACTGTCTCTTCAAGAGTCTATCAGGCGCTCTGTGCCGTGCGAAAAAAGTGGGGAAAAAACAAAAAGGAAGCGTCAGCACCATTCAAGAATCCGGCCAGGCCCGCCTTCAGTCGACTGCCCGTTATTGAAATAGGAGGGTCAAGACAGCGATCCGTGAAATCAGCCGCCGATAATAAAAATACGGCTGGATATGTTATCCATATGGTCTATATGGCGGGTGGGCGCCCTAGCGACAACCTTCGCAGCAAAAGCAAAGATGGGGCCACCACATCCCAAGCCCAATCTGGCTTGAATGTGGTTGCCGATTTCCAAGAACAGCCGCTTCCGCTGGATGATGAAAACCCTCTCGATGAGGATGATAGGCAGAAAGACCTCTCAGTCCATGCATAGTCAAGCTCAGACTGCGAGGAAGAGTCGACTTTGCGCCTCAGGACCGCGGAGCAAGAGCTGCTTCAAGAGCTTTGAAAATAGCTCAGGAGCAAAGATAAAGAGATGGACAAGCTCTATTCAAAAATTGTCACGACCCAAAGTAGCAGCTCATGACCGGCACTTAAATTACGCAACTTTACAGGCGTAACTTAACCTAAGTAAGCCGAAACCCAGAAATCTAAAACTTACAACTGAAGTAAGTAAAGAAAGCATTTACAACATTTAGAAATTTTAAGTAAAGATCCTTAAAACTTATTTTAACTCTTTTCCTTGGTTTTCAAAAAAATTTCGGCAGCACCTTCTTTGTAAAAACTAGCCCAAAAACGGGTACAACAAGGAATATATAGAAAGCATCCGAAACGGGAGAAAAACACGCCCAGCGGCGGAAACAACACCACAAGTATAAATAACAAGTATACGACGCCCAACGGCGAAGATCCACAAAAGAAAATAAAGTAAAGCAAGACATCAACCCAAAAGCGAACATAAAAACCCATCGCTCAAGTCTCGCAACTACAAGTCTTCTAAGTCTACAACATATACAATTACTAGTTTCTGAATTGATGGAGTGACTAGATATAATATGAATAACAAGTACAAGAGGGGCACGATCCAACATGTACCACCTACCAAAGAAAAACACCCTAAAGCAAGCTGTGTGCCAGCAATGCCGCTACTGATCCGAGCGGACAACCTGTAAGAACCGAGACACAACGGGGGTGAGTTGCCAACTCTTGAGTAGAAAATATCAACAGGTAGAAATCGAAATAAACAATGATTCGTAGGTCAACTATATCATAAAGGTGATACTATGATATCTAGGGTGACGAAATCTGTATATGTGCCAACATAAGAAAAATGCCTAACAGCAAGTGTATATCATCCAATAATGAATCAATGCATGTATGCAGGTGGATCTCGTCCGACAATAAAATCAATACATGTATGAAGTGGATCTCGTCCACGTGTCAACCACTGACACAACAACTCCTGCATGTAAATATCATAAAAGCATATGCAGGTAAATATGAGGATATCAAAGAATGTGCGTTCATCAATGCTATATCAAATCATGGAAACCTGGGTGTCTACCACCGACACCCGAAACAACATGAATACCCGTGTCTAGTATCGACACGTAAATCCTCATAACTCAAGCGCTGTCACCACGACTGGCCCTGGCGTCATGTCCGTACATCACTCCGGTCGGTATCCCCATGATAATCGCTGAGTCTAAATACTATCACCGGTAGATACTTGCCCACCTTCCAGGCTCATCGTCTGTACCATGAACATCTTGCCGAGGGGAACCGTACCGGGCTCCACTATGTACCTACACACGGCCCACTCACTCCTCGCATCGGGTATATATCATAAATCTCAGAACCGAGAAATCTCATGGTGGACGCATCAAAATATCATATCAAGAGAAACCGGGTTTTCAAACAGATACTTAGTTTCTTGAAATACCCCCACGGTTCTCAAATCCATAAATCACATGAAATCCATATCTCAATGCGAAAAATCCATGAAAACTGATATATGCAACATAAAACAGCAATATGAGCATATAAAGGGAAAACCGCTCTTTTAAATGAATCCAGCTTTAAAAATATATCTTGCGGCTCCCAAATCCTCCGAAATCAAGTGCAGCATCATATGAAGTGTACATGTAATTGTAGCAAGGTTTAAGTATCTACATGTAAGCAGGTATGTATGATGCATCTCATAAGTACAATAAGCAATGTTTCAATATCACATGTCAATATGTAGGCATGATGTACATGTAGCTGTAGCAGAGTATATGGGTGTACATGTCAGTATATCATGCAACCTAGCTTAGCGATGTGAACATGGCAGTATATCATAGCATGATGTAGCAATTCTACTGTGTAAGTGACATAGCAATAATCGATGAAGAAGTATGTGAGCCGGCAAATCTGTGTATGTGTAACATACGCATCATCGATAATGGTGTAGGTGTACTAGCACAGGTATAAGAAATACAATGAGAATAGCATGAATGCAGCATAATGCATATAATGAATCAAATGCTATGGGGTATACATATCAACAAGACCGAGTCGGTGAATCTATCAATCGGCATCCAGCCTCACAACATCACGTACGGTACAATCCATCGTACGATATCCTCTAATCAAGGGTATGGATAAATCAACAGGTAAAAATCATCGCGTACGGTAATCAACGTACAATGGCATTAACGAATAGGGATTCTATCAACTTATACAATATCGAGGTACAGATCTAAGTCTCGTACGGCATATCTCTCATTATGCAATCATTATCCATAAAAATATATACCTATCTCTCAGGTCATATCCATGTCAATCTCGTATCAGGGGACCTACAAAAGTATCAATAATCACATATCGACTTGAATCCATATAACGACATATCACACAAAGTCATTATAATCACATCGTATACTCGTCCATCACATTAATATCTCGCATCACATTAAATGAACATCACGCTTGTTCTCTTTTAATTCATACCTATCATGATTGACTTATCATTTCATATTCTCTTAAACCAATATGTTCATTAGTGTCCACTTCTATCATATTATCTTGCAATTCCTATAATCATGTTCATCACATATCATTTATCAATGATCTTTCAATCCAATATTTGCGGGGGTGCTATACGCCATCCGCCCGACTTTCCCGGTAGATATAAATCTACTCACCTTCTAAACTCCTCACTTAGCCGTAGTCGATGAGCTTCGTCGTCTCGGAATCAACGCGAAGGTACCTACAATCAATACGAATTCGCAAAGCTATTAACATCAAATTCCGAAATCCAAAATACGGCACGCGGTGCACTCATAGGCTAGAACCTATAGTCTACACATGCAAAACAATCAACTACTCTTGTCGTTGACGTACAGACATCTAACGACCAAATACAACATCCAAACTCAAAACCAATAATCCAAATATCGGAAAACGTAAATAGGGTCGCTATACATGAAAACTGCCACATTAAAACCCAATAATACCAATAGGCATTTACAAACACAATAAATATCATAGGTATTAATATTTACATCAACTCCAATTTCATTTAAAACCCGCGCCAAATTTTACCGAAAAGCTAGTAAGCAGCTTATATCATTTTCTCTCAATTTCGCACAAGTCTAGAAATTTAACAATTCTAGCAATTTCAAACATCATATAATAGCTTAACTAAGCTATCCAAACCACTTTCATATTTTTAATCTTTCCCAAATATGAGTTAGAAAAACCTAGTTTGCGATTAAGTTTAATAGGCGATTAGGAAAAATAACAATTATCATTTTCACAAAATACTTAACTTTTCCAAATCTACACATCTTGCTTAACAACATAAGCACATTAAAATCCTAACTTGATTTCATAATTAATTATCATGAATTAATTACACATGAACTTTAATGCTATAATTAGCACATAATTAAGCAAGCTTAAGGAATTAAGCAACAAATTAGGATTAGGTTTAGCATTTATACCTCATAAACAAGATCTAAATTTTTGCACCATCACCAAAATTAACCCTCCAAAATGATGTTTTTTCGTGAAGATCCATGCTAGTTTAGAGATGAAGAATAATGGGTAATGATTTATTTACGAATTTGTGGGATTATTTTGGGATTTTTGATGAATTTTTTATCTTGGAAATGAAGAAATGAGCAAGGCAAGAGAAGAGGGCAACAAGGGCTATTTGGTTCGGTCAAGGCAAGTGGGAGGGGATTTTGTGAGAATTGTGTGGAAAAATCTAGCAAGAAATAGCATTAATTGCTAATAAATGCAAAAATGCCACCTTTTCTTCTATTTCTTTTCTTTTAAAAATAATTCCATTTGTCACAAATATCTAGATTTTTCAAGAGAAGGTTCTAAACTAATTCTAGTAATTAGATTAGCAATGATCCCAATTAGAACTAATTAACCCACACAAAAAAGTAATTTCCACTAATTAAGTGCATAAATAATACATTAAAATAATATTTAATTAGGGAAAAATTCTACGTGAACCAAAACTTCCCATTGTCCCCCAAAGCTTGCCCATTAGCTTTATTTTAGCTAAATTAGGTGCCGGCAAGTTTATACGGAAGTTTGATCACAATAGGGTTAAAACGGAAAATACCGACTATTTTACCCTAAAACGGAAAATTCACATAACGATTTCTAAAACGATACAATCTTCCCCCCTTAAAAAAATTCGGTCCCTGAATTTAAATTTAAACCTCTAAATGCTAAAACATTTTAATAAACAGCTCAAACAACGGTGCTCCAAAATCACGGAAGAAACAGAAAACCACAGCGCACCCTATGTGCCGGAAAAATGAGTACGAAACTCAAACCGATCTCCGTCAAGCGTCCCGCAAATCATTTTACTTTCACGCATATCATCAGAGTCACAAAGGAGTTACAAATTTCAAATCCACTACCGAAATACCATATGCACTAATCAAATACCACAATACATATATAATACGCATCCTGTTTGAAAAAAACCTCCAAAAACAGAATAAATCATATGCATAATCTTTTCTGAATTGACGCGTAATGCGTAACTCACGGCACAAGTGGCGGACGCTCATTATTAAAGTAATAATATACTAGCATATATGTTTTGCTCAAAATATACGTTCCGCCCTTCTTTTAAAATATCCTAAAAGGTTTTCTTTTGTAAACGCTCGTGTCACGCGCATACACGTAAGAAATAGCGAGACAATAGCTCCTTTTTGAAACCTTTCGGTAAATTTTTTATACATGCAAAAGTACACAGGTACTGTCCTCGGATCAGTCCTGTTAGGGTACTACAAATTATAGGCCTCATCATGAAAACAAAGTGCTCAAAAGCAAAATCAGTCTCAAAAGGCGTATTCAACAATCACGTATGTCTGGTGCACACGGAATTCAAACCCAAATACAAGTGCCAATATGCACGAAAGCAACTAAGTGCAACTGGTGTGCACAAAAGCATCTGTCCAGTGCAACGGGTGTGCACGACAATATCTCATGCATCTATAGTGCACGAAAATCTCAACCAGTGCAACTGTCATGCACGAACGAAAATCCCAATCGAGTGCATCCGGTGTGTACAAATCACATCTCATATTATGCGATCAACATACGCGAAAATCCAACTCAAGTGCATCCGTCATGCATAAATACAATCTGAAACAAGTGCATCCTATATGCACGAATAAAAATCTAAATCAAGCGCATAATATGCGCAAAATCCGACCCAAGCACGTCAAGTCCGTAATAAGTATCAAGTGCAGTAGCATGCACGAAAACGAACATCAAGTACACACGCGCACGAAAACACAAATCCGGTAAAATGAATGCTTAAAGGCATAAATCGAGTGCAACCAGTGCACGAAATACCAATCCTGTGCATCCAGTGCACGATATATCAAATCCTGTGTATCCAGTGCATGAAATATCATCAATAACTCAAATGCATATGAAAACCACACGAGCGTACCAAGGTGTATAAATGTCATAAAAGTGTGCAACTGCGTGCACAAAATACGTATCAATGCACTGCGAGCACATATGAGCTATACCGAGTGCTAAAATCAAATCGAGTGCGTACCATACGCACATATCAAATCAACTGTATGAAATCCACGAAATCATAAACATGTGTAGCTAAGACACAAAATCAATATCAAGTGCAAATAGATATGCACAAATCACAAACCAATACAACAGTGTGTAAAACGTATATCCAGTGCAACAACTATGCAGAAAATGTAAATATCCAGTAGGTGCAGCCATGGTGCACAAAATATCACGAAACACAAAATCCAAGCGATATAAGCGTGATACTCGGATCACAACGCAAATCATAACAAATAACATTAAGGTACACCTCCTACAATGTCAAAGAAAAAGTCGGTGCGCCCAAACTGGCAGAGTAAGAACATCCGCTCGCCTCCTGCCCACGGTCTGGCATCCTCTGTCTCCAGGTCCTCAGAATACACGTAACACATCCAATCCTCGGTGCAGATCTTATTACAGCAGTGTCATGGAAGGAACCGACTCAAGGTCTCTTCCAATCTCGCCTACACCGAACTATACGGAGGCTGGTACTCTTACATAATCTTTCTCGTTCTCTGGACATCTGCGTTCTCAGCACAACATTTCCTCGGAAACTGGCCGTATCTCCACACCTCTGTACACATATCCGATCTCTAATCTCATCGGGGAGTAACAACAGTTCGTTAACATCTCGCACAACCTCTTGCTCCACTCATCTTCACTATCGTCCACTTGACGTCGCATTATGCTATCTGCGTTCCGCAAATGTTCTCGGCTACAGTCAATCCGGAATCTCTCATACGGACTCGAACTACGAACACGGTATCTTCATCACTCTGTCGAAGATATCTAGCCGACCACATCCTAGGGAACACGTCCCAACAATCGGAGGAATACTCAATACTCGTCCGTTCTCGATCAACTCACAACACACCTGGATGAGGTCCTCTATCTGAAGCTTGTCACGACCCAAAGTTCGGCCCATGACCGCCACTTAGCCACGTAACTTCTACAGGCGTAACGCGACTAAGTAAGCCGAACCCAGAAATCAAAACCATTGAAGTAAAGAGTGTTAAAACATTTAATAGAAACATTTGTTAAAACGTTTAGAAAACCTTATGTAATTTAGTAAAATTCTTTAAAGTTCAAGTTGTTTTCTTTTAAAAATTTTGGCAGCATTTCCTTCGTAAAAACTAGCCCCGAAATCGAGTACAAGACAATATATGAGTAAAATGATTACAATAAGAATAAAGCATCCCCAAACAGGAGCAATCGCGCCCAACGGCGGAAACAATCGCCACAATGATAATATACAACGCCGTAGCGAAGAATGAGCAAAATAAGTGAAAACAAGTATCAAGAAAGATAAATCTGCATAGATAAAGTCGGCACACAACGAGCTCGACACCAGCGTACAAAATAATATACATCGTCCTCACAACTGGTCTCTAAGTCAATACATGAAAAGTAGATGGAGAGTACTAGATACAACAGTGTATACAACTGGAAAATAAACAGATACCGGAAAAACCCACCTATCAGCAAAAGGCTCACGCGCCAACTGCAGTGGTATCGGTACCAAAAGATGCAAGAAAAGCAGCCTGCCGCGACTACTCTGAGGGGCAACCTGCAAACACTGTGGCACAATGAGGGTGAGCTGCCAACTCATGAATAGCAGATAACATATAAAGGTAATCGCGAGTATGCACGTGCCGCGATACTCTAACCTATGCCAACGGATAACATCTATATAATGAGCTGGATGCGCAATAATCGTGCAACAAGTGCAATATAATAAAATCTCTATATGATGAGCAAGGTATGCGATAATCATGCATAGTAAATGCAATCTAATAATATCTATATAGGATGAGCAGGGTATGCAATAATCATGCATAGCAAGTGTACTCTATCAGGTACTACAGATACAGGATGAGATGTATAACATTGAATGCTGAGTATGGGAATAAATAACATCTACACGGAATGTCAACGTGGAAAATAACCGGTGTCTATTAATACACCCAAATCCCAGTAAAACTCAGGTAACGTCATCCTTATCGGCCTTCAAATCCTGTCAATCTCATAGAATCGTGAGTGCCCAATATCGGCACTCGAAATATCATAAAATAATCGTGTCCAGCATCGACACACAAATCCTCAAGTATCGGGCTCTGTCAGTCCGGATCGGCCTACGGGCTCCGTCTGCGGATTCGACCCTCGGCCCCGGCAGTACGTGTCATCCCGTATCCATCTATCGACTCTGGTCGGTATCTTCCGGATAACCTCCAGGTCCAACTAATCACCAGTAGGTAGTAATCCCTCCGCCGGGCTCACTGTCTAACAATACGAGTTTTCTTGCCCCGGGGTACCATACCGGGTCCACCATGTACCCGCAATCGGTGCCTACCACTGCTCGAATCGGGTATACTCACACAAGCTCTCTGGAACTGAGAAAACTCATGGTGGACGCACTGAAATATCATATCAAGAGAAACCGGGTTTTTAAAACAGTGCGTGTTTTCTTAAAATGATACCACGGTTCTCAAATCCAGAAATCCCATAAATCCAAACTCAATGCGTAAATCCATGCAATGTGTCGTATGACACAAAATGTAAAAAAAAGGGAAACCTCTCTTTTAAAAATGATCCAGTTTTGAAAATATCTCATGCGGTCCCTATTTTCTTGAAATCAAGTCGATATTATCTATGTATGTAACATATGTATGTATGTAGGTATGGATATGCAAATGGATATATACGTGAGTATGAGTGTAGCACTACTATGAATATACAGTATGCAAGTGCGCAAATATGAAGATATCAATATATTAGTATATGTGTGCACTGGTATGAATATACAGTGTGCATGAGCGCAAGTATGAAGATATCAGTATATGTGTGCACTGGTATGAATATACAGTGTGCATGTGCGCAAGTATGAAGATATCAGTATATGTGTGCACTGGTATGAATATACAGTGTGCATGTGTGCAAGTATGAAGATATCAGTATATGTGTGCACTGGTATGAATATACAGTGTGCATGTGCGCAAGTATGAAGATATCAGTATATGTGTGCACTGGTATGAATATACAGTGTGCATGTACGCAAGTATGAAGATATCAATATAGGTGTGCACTGGTATGAATATACAGTGTGCATGTGCGCAAGTATGAAGATATTAATATATGTGTGCACTAATATGAATATACAGTGTGCATGTGCGCAAGTATGAAGATATCAATATGTCACGCCCCGCTTCCCAAAATACGGAATACGAGGGGTAGACAAGGCCAGCCATGCTCCTACGGTCAAGGAAAAGTCCTGCCGTAGTCACACTTCGGCTTCTAGTTTCTCATGGTAAACAGTATATAATGCGCAGGTAATGAGAAATGCAGTAACTGAAGGAAACAATATAAAGACTGACCTGAAGTGGAACAAATGAATGTAACCCGGGAGGGCAAGTCAAGAAGTCTGTGATGCACGTCTAGTTCTGATCCAGGCTAAATCTTCTCCTCACACTGAGCATGCATACTCAGGTCGTCAGAGCGACACAATAGCAAATATATATATATATATAATCAAGTGATAGTTCTAACAGTGGTAATGGAAATGAATAACAGTAAATCAACGACAGCATGAATATGGATGTGCAGTAATCACTGCAGCGGAACAGTAAATCAGTATAACGATATGTCACGTATGCTACACAGTATATAATGAATAAAATGCCATTATCCCTATCAGTCTCTAAGTCTCACTGTACAGGTCACTAAGGCTATCGTCAGTCCAAGTGTGAGAGTCAACCACTCGTGAGTGTCCTCCATCCAAGGGTAGAACCCAAGGGCAAGGGACCACGGGCCCAACATGTAACAAGAATATCACGGTGTATATATCACGTACCCTGTAAATTTCCATATAACTCCCTAAATATATAAGCCGGCATGGGACTCCCGAGATTCTGTTGAACTCACACTTAAACTACCCCACACCCCGAGGTCTACATCAAACGCTAACCATCAATCTAAATACTAATCGATCCGTGACAAGTCTGCGCGAGAACTGGAGGCAGGACCTCCATCAAGCATGTCCCGACTAATACTTAAGATAAATGGCAGTGTCTGGTGTCTTATCTGTGACACCCGTGCAAACGCTTCCATAAATGTCCCATTCCACTTATTAGTCACGTGTGCACGCATCCCACAGACGTCGACAATGCAATAGAATAATATGGTCACTGATTGTGCACAAGTACGTATCACTTTCACTTAATCACGAATACACGAACACTGACGTACTTGCCACAATCATCACTAAAATCTAACACTGGGTAAATGCACGATGTCACTAGGTTATCAATACGATGATATGGGTATGATATGATGCGTGAACAAGTATATAAACATGATGAGGATGTTATGAAACAGCATTCTTTCACCTGCACGATTTATCATGAAACATACGTATGTAATTTGGCAAAATGATAAACAGATAGTAATTAGTATATTCAGTTGTCCATCCATAGAATTTAGTTTCAAGCCAATCGGGTTCCAGGATCATTAGTTATAACCATTTCATTTTAAGCGCACGCGGCTGGAAATCCAATTTCAGAATCAGAAGTCCGTTTCGGAACGCATTTTAACCCCAGTTGGGATCATAATTTAGCGATGCTACAGTTGGATGAATTCTAGGGTTTTCAGCAAAGTTTTCAACGCCACAAACAGATCTTCAATCGCATCTGTACGTTAGGAGTTATAATCTGTTTAGTATCAACATGTCAATTCTGATTCTGCTGGGACTGTTATGTGTCCCGATCTATTAAATTACAGATTAAATATCAAACGGTAACGAAACAGAACGAAACCAAATGCGTTGTCTAGCTAACAGAATTATCTACAATAAGCAGAGGAGTTCCACAACCTACAAGTTAAGGAAATCCTATGGTATCCATTATGAAACAGCCCGCAAAGACTGGAGTCACTCTGGACTGCAGTCCAGAGTCGCACTCCGATCCGAATATCATCACAGTTTAAATATAGAAATGTCTGGAAACTAACAAAGGGTTAAAGTTTGTCGAGTTAGCTTCAATTTGAGCCCTCGAACGCACCATTCTAATATGTATAAGATTTATGGTGAATTTAACGATTTTCAGGTGCAGCAGAATTTCAGTTTTACGGTTAAACTTCGGGGCAGTTGTTTTAATCTTTAACGATCACATTATACAGCGAAATTTGCACAAGGCATTCAACATAACAAGAGCCAAAGTATTATATTCAGTTCCGACAAAATTGACAATAATTTTCTATGAGAACAAGTATCGAACAGTTATGGCATAAAAATTGGGTTAAATTTGTAACTGTAACATCCATGTATTTAGTGACGGTACCAAAGGTAAATAGCATGTAAGCAAGTACAAACTTGCCTGGATCAGTCCCGGAGATGCACGGTGATCGTAACGTCACGAACGCGCGAGATCTCTGTAGGTGCTCGATGGAATATCGGGGCTCGACTCGATGGAGCTTGGCTCGGAGGTGAAGACGGGGCAGCTTCGGACGACAGCAACGATCCCAATCGATGGCCGGAGTTGCAGAGAGGTGTAGGATCAAGATGAGAGAGAACAGAGAAATAAAGAGTGAGAGAGAGAAAGAGAGAGAGATCGTGAACAGAGGGAGAGAGGGGAAGCGAGGGAGAGTGAGAAACAGAGGGGTGAGAGACAGAGAAATGGAGAGGGAGAGAGAGAAACTGAGAGTTAAAGACAGAGAGAGAGAGAGAGGGTGCTGAATGAGGGAGAGAGAGGGCAGAGAGCAGAGAGGGTGCTGAATGAGAGGGAAATCAATGAGAGAAAGAAGCCGGAGGAGGGAGAGAGAGACCAGTGTCAAGAGAGAGAGGGATGGATCGGAGAGAGAGGGTGAGATGAAGAGAACGGCGACGATGATGATGACGATGGCGAGGGAGTCGACTGAGGAGGTGTTGCTGCCGACGAGGGGGTCGAGGGTGCTGGGTGCATGGATGACGACGAGGAGGTGGGGGAGACGACGTTGATGGGGATGCGTCGACGCCGA
The DNA here is from genome assembly GCA_030015575.1 of Agapanthus africanus. Taxonomy (NCBI): domain Eukaryota; kingdom Viridiplantae; phylum Streptophyta; class Magnoliopsida; order Asparagales; family Amaryllidaceae; genus Agapanthus; species Agapanthus africanus. The sequence goes on along the minus strand of CM057342.1, from coordinate 687,138,704 downwards.
GACGAGGAGCCCATCGGTCGTCGGGGCAGGGGACGTCGAGCTCGGGTGCAGGGAATCGAGCTCGGCCATGGATTTGGGGGCTGGGTGAACTGTGGGATTCGAGAGACAGAATGAAGGAAGAGAAGGAGGGGAGCGGAGGTCCAGTGAAGGAGGAAATGAGGCGACGTGGGGTTTGAGGGGTGTGCGACGTGGGGTAACGGTTGCGACACGGGGGCGACGGCGGAGGCGGGGAGTGCGGATCGAGCGCGCGAGAGGAGGAAGAGAGCCGTTGGGATTTAAGAGAGATGTACAGTAACGAGGTTGGGTGAGTGGGCTTTGATCACGGGCCGCAGGGAGTTTTGGGGAAAAATATTTGGGAATAAATGGAGTGGGCCGGTAGGTGGGCCAGGAGTTTTAAACGAAAAGAAATTGAGAAAAAGGAAATGGGCCGTAAGAAATTAAATAGAAAAGGGAGAGGTGTGTGGGTCGGGCCATCATACTTAAATGAAAAAGATAACAATTTAAATAAAATGAGAGGGGGCCGGCTAAGCTGGGCTTTAGGGAGAAGAAAATAAATGGATTAGGTGAAATTGGGGAAATGGAGGGCCGTGGGCTTTGGAGAAGGGCCAGTCCAAGAAATAAGAATAAAAGAATTAAGGGGTAAAAGGGGAAACGGGCCAGGGAGTTTGGAACTTAAAAAGATTTGTGAGAAAATAAGAGTGAGGCCGGGCTTGGTGAGTTTGGGCTAAGGATTAAATAAAAAGAAATTAAAGAATGAAGAGGACTGGGCCGGGTTAAAGAATTGGATAGAGGGATTTAAAGAATGGGTTGAGGAAAGGCTCACTAAAGAAATGGCTGAGAAAATATTTGCTGGGCTTGGGGATTCTAGACCAGAGGGAAAAAGAGAAATCTATTAGGGAAAAGATAGAAATGGGCCGGGGCTTAGTTCTTTATAACACTAGTTAAGAAAATGGGTAGCGGCTGAGGGAAAAATAGGTTAGAAAATAGGATGTGGGTTTAAAGAAAGGGTTTTAATAAATAAATAATTTTCTGAATAAAACATATAAAATTGTAAATAGAATAAATCGAATTCTAAAGTAATAAAATACGGACTTCGGTATAAAAGGGACCGGGTGTTACATCATACCACCCTTACAAAAATTTCGTCCTCGAAATTTAAAATAAAGGATAAGTTATATAAACATAAGCGAAAGCTATTAGATTGCACACTAACACAAAAGATTTATTAGCAGTACGTGGACGAAGAAATTTGAAAATATATATATAAGTAAAAACAACATACGGAAAGGTAGGTCCAATAGATATATGGCATGAACAACTATAATGGTAAATACATGTATACCAGAATTTTAGGTAACAATAGCGAATAATAATACTCAAGGTTTGTTCGATAGGATCGAACTCAAATATGTGTACACATAAGCATATCGAAAGTAGCAAGGTAGAAATAATAAATATGAGACACAATCGTTTATAATAGTAAACACTGGCACAACACTCGAAAATATAGTAATGAAAATGAGGTAGTGAAAGCTTAGTCGATAGGTTAAAACATTTTAAGGTAATTTATCGATCGAATAGTTTTAAATCAACTTAGAAAACTCACATAACGAAAACGAGGAACATGGAACAATATATACGCAATGTTAGTTTGCGCTACTGAAAACGAGAGTAATAATAGCGTACTTAAAATATATAAAACGGAGTAGTCAATAACACGTACTCTTTTACAAAATACCGAAAACTAAATTTTCGAATAACAGTGTTCCTAAATATAGCTAGGGTAACAGGAAAACACAAAGAGGTATAGGGCTAGTTAGGATAATGATTACAAAGAAGTGTGGCTTATTCAAAAGTCAGAGTATGGCGGCTTTAGGCTGAAGACCAAGGAGATTGGGATCGGGTCAACACAGGATGTAGGGGCGAACAACAAATGACTATAAGGGAAGAAGTATGGGTAGGATAGTGGTTGGTACAACATATGAATCAAGATGTGAAGGGTTAGCGAATTCGGAAGTTTCTCCAAAATTTTCTCCTCCCAGAAGGATTACAAACGAGGCACGGGCGAAGACTGAAGAGTGGACCTCTAAAAGATCGGGTGTGGTACTAGTTAATCCTAGTGAGGGTTAAGACAAGGTAAGGAGTAAGTGTAGACAGATCTCAGTAGGAAGAATAATTGTCCATAAGGAATAACCAAGTAGCACGCGAACTACGAAGATCGAAAGATTTGCGAACTCAGCAATTTTATTTCATTCCAGAAGATTATAAACAAAGCATTCACAAAGATAAAAGGTGGCCCTAATCTATACACAGATTTATTTGGCCAGATAAGACAATCATCAAAAGAAATCCCGTCAGTCGCGACTGTGGAGGTTCAGTAGGTTGCGGTAGGCTCGCGCACTCAGGTAGGGGCGTCCATTTCCATAGCGTCTCGCGGGGACTGCCAAAGGGAGTTCTTCTACGGCAGGGTCTTGATCTTCTGGTCCTTCATCCTCGGATAAAGCTTCTTCATCGAGATCCGATTCCATGTGATTCTCTTCTTCTGGATTTTCTTCGATGTGATTTTCCTCCACTGGGTTTTCTTCCATCGGTTCTTCCTCGGGGTCTTCCTCTATCGGGTTCTCTTCGGGATCTCCTTCTTCTTCGTCAGAATCAACCATCATGTCGAACTCTAGGGCGGCTGCTCCTTCGTCCTCTGAATCGTTGTTTCCGAAGTTGACCTGGGGACCATTGACCTCATCATCAGAACTCATCAACTTGTGGTCTAAAGAGACGCATGATTGTGCATCCTCATCTAAATGCGGCGCTGCTCTGGGGTGGGCCATGGCCTGAAAAGAGAAGTCATGATTAGACAGTGGAATACATCAAGGAAAGCTCAGGGTACGAAATATAGGAAAATATGCGGTTGCAGGAACTGAAAGATCAGAATGAAAATACTGTGATAATGAATAGAATTTGACATAGAGAAAACATGAGAATGATTCACATATTATGATTCAAATTTTATTTCATTCAACTAAAGTTCGACGGATACAAAGGTTCAAATGGAAGGAAATGTTTATAAGAGTATGACAACATAATACCGAAATTGGAAAAACATAAAATTCTTCTTTGACTGCCAGAACGCTGCATCATCGTTACGCGAGTCGAATCCTGTGTTGGGTCCGCTTTTATTCTCGAAATTCGAACTACGCAATAATCCTCACTTGGCCGAAGTGGAGAGTGTGGACGAGTCTCCTCCTTTTAGCTCCTTCCTTTCCGGGCAACCGTTGATGAGATGTTTGTCGGAACCGCATATCAGACATTTCCCTTGGGCACGGCGACAATCCTTCTGAATATGTCCTGGCCTCTTACAATATCCACAGCAAGGGTTCTTCTGATGCTTCTGTTGACGCTTCATCTTCTTCTCTTTTCCTCGTCTAATAGGAATCCCTTCATGATAGGATACTCCCGCTGGTGCCTGATTCACCTGTCTTCTCAGTCCTTCAGCCAACAAGTCATTTGTTCGCTCCTGGGCTTCCCTTAAACCTTGTAGTACACTAAAGGACTCAACAGTCTGATTCTGGGGCGCGGATAAAGACGAAGAGTCGTTGGAAGACATGATCCTGAAACAATGATTTTAAGGATGATATAAGTCGCAAGATATACGAGTCAAAACGTAATATGGATAGGACAAAGATTCAAGAATATTAGAGATGATGAATTTATTACAAGTGGGGAATCAACTGTATCACTTTAAGTCACTTGAATAGGGTACGGTAGTGCAATTTCCACCACGTACCCTTGTCAAGTCACCCAAAACCATATTGAATGGATAGCTGAACGCACGATGTGAATATGGATCAAGAATGACAGTTTACAACCTAGACCGAAGGATGTCTTAGATTGCCAAACTGTACACGGAAAACTGCAATCCCTAATTGATGCAAGACCTGGCTCTGATACCAACTAAACCATGTCACGCCCCGCTTCCCAAAATACGGAATACGAGGGGTAGACAAGGCCAGCCATGCTCCTACGGTCAAGGAAAAGTCCTGCCGTAGTCACACTTCGGCTTCTAGTTTCTCATGATAAACAGTATATAATGCGCAGGTAATGAGAAATGCAGTAACTGAAGGAAACAATATAAAGACTGACCTGAAGTGGAACAAATGAATGTAACCCGGGAGGGCAAGTCAAGAAGTCTGTGATGCATGTCTAGTTCTGATCCAGGCTAAATCTTCTCCTCACACTGAGCATGCATACTCAGGTCGTCAGAGCGACACAATAGCAAATATATATATATAAAATCAAGTGATAGTTCTAACAGTGGTAATGGAAATGAATAACAGTAAATCAACGACAGCATGAATATGGATGTGCAGTAATCACTGCAGCGGAACAGTAAATCAGTATAACGATATGTCACGTATGCTACACAGTATATAATGAATAAAATGCCATTATCCCTATCAGTCTCTAAGTCTCACTGTACAGGTCACTAAGGCTATCGTCAGTCCAAGTGTGAGAGTCAACCACTCGTGAGTGTCCTCCACCCAAGGGTAGAACCCAAGGGCAAGGGACCACGGGCCCAACATGTAACAAGAATATCACGGTGTATATATCACGTACCCTGTAAATTTCCATATAACTCCCTAAATATATAAGCCGGCATGGGACTCCCGAGATTCTGTTGAACTCACACTTAAACTACCCCACACCCCGAGGTCTACATCAAACGCTAACCATCAATCTAAATACTAATCGATCCGTGACAAGTCTGCGCGAGAACTGGAGGCAGGACCTCCATCAAGCACGTCCCGACTAATACTTAAGATAAATGGCAGTGTCTGGTGTCTTATCTGTGACACCCGTGCAAACGCTTCCATAAATGTCCCATTCCACTTATTAGTCACGTGTGCACGCATCCCACAGACGTCGACAATGCAATAGAATAATATGGTCACTGATTGTGCACAAGTACGTATCACTTTCACTTAATCACGAATACACGAACACTGACGTACTTGCCACAATCATCACTAAAATCTAACACTGGGTAAATGCACGATGTCACTAGGTTATCAATACGATGATATGGGTATGATATGATGCGTGAACAAGTATATAAACATGATGAGGATGTTATGAAACAGCATTCTTTCACCTGCACGATTTATCATGAAACATACGTATGTAATTTGGCAAAATGATAAACAGATAGTAATTAGTATATTCAGTTGTCCATCCATAGAATTTAGTTTCAAGCCAATCGGGTTCCAGGATCATTAGTTATAACCATTTCATTTTAAGCGCACGCGGCTGGAAATCCAATTTCAGAATCAGAAGTCCGTTTCGGAAAGCATTTTATCCCCAGTTGGGATCATAATTTAGCGACGCTACAGTTGGATGAATTCTAGGGTTTTCAGTAAAGTTTTCAACTCCACAAACGGATCTTCAATCGCATCTGTACGTTAGGAGTTATATTCTGTTTAGTATCAACATGTCAATTCTGATTCTGCTGGGACTGTTATGTGCCCCGATCTATTAAATTACAGATTAAATATCAAACGGTAACGAAACGGAACGAAACCAAATGCGTTGTCTAGATAACAGAATTATCTACAATAAGCAGTGGAGTTCCGCAACCTACAAGTTAAGTAAATCCTATGGTATCCAGTATGGAACAGCCCGCAAAGACTGGAGTCACTCTGGACTGCAGTCCAGAGTCGCACTCCGATCCGAATATCATCACAGTTTAAATACAGAAATGTCTGGAAACTAACATAGGGTTAAAGTTCGTCGAGTTAGATTCAATTTGAGCCCTCGAACGCACCATTCTAATATGTATAAGATTTATGGTGAATTTAACGATTTTCAGGTGCAGCAGAATTTCAGTTTTACGGTTAAACTTCGGGGCAGTTGTTTTAATCTTTAACGATCACATTATACAGCGAAATTTGCACAAGGCATTCAACATAACAAGAGCCAAAGTATTATATTCAGTTCCGACAAAATTGACAATAATTTTCTATGAGAACAAGCATCGAACAGTTATGGCATAAAAATTGGGTTAAATTTGTAACTGTAACATCCATGTATTTAGTGACGGTACCAAAGGTAAATAGCATGTAAGCAAGTACAAACTTGCCTGGATCAGTCCCGGGGATGCACGGTGATCGTAACGTCACGAACGCACGACGATCTCTGTAGGTGCTCGACGGAATATCGGGGCTCGACTCGATGGAGCTTGGCTCGGAGGTGAAGACGGGGCAGCTTCGGACGACAGCAACGATCCCAATCGATGGCCGGAGTTGCAGAGAGGTGTAGGATCAAGATGAGAGAGAACAGAGAAATAAAGAGTGAGAGAGAGAAAGAGAGAGAGATCGTGAACAGAGGGAGAGAGGGGAAGCGAGGGAGAGTGAGAAACAGAGGGGTGAGAGACAGAGAAATGGAGAGGGAGAGAGAGAAACTGAGAGTTAGAGACAGAGAGAGAGAGAGGGTGCTGAATGAGGGGGAGAGAGGGCAGAGAGCAGAGAGGGTGCTGAATGAGAGGGAAATCAATGAGAGAAAGAAGCAGGAGGAGGGAGAGAGAGACCAGTGACAAGAGAGAGAGGGATGGATCGGAGAGAGAGGGTGAGATGAAGAGAACGGCGACGATGATGATGACGATGGCGAGGGAGTCGACTGAGGAGGTGTTGCTGCCGACGAGGGGGTCGAGGGTGCTGGGTGCATGGATGACGACGAGGAGGTGGGGGCGACGACGTTGATGGGGATGCGTCGACGCCGAGACGAGGAGCCCATCGGTCGTCGGGGCAGGGGACGTCGAGCTCGGGTGCAGGGAATCGAGCTCGGCCGTGGATTTGGGGGCTGGGTGAACTGTGGGATTCGAGAGACAGAATGAAGGAAGAGAAGGAGGGGAGCGGAGGTCCAGTGAAGGAGGAAATGAGGCGACGTGTGGTTTGAGGGGTGTGCGACGTGGGGTAACGGTTGCGACGCGGGGGCGACGGCGGAGGCGGGGAGTGCGGATCGAGCGCGCGAGAGGAGGAAGAGAGCCGTTGGGATTTAAGAGAGATGTACAGTAACGAGGTTGGGTGAGTAGGCTTTGATCACGGGCCGCAGGGAGTTTTGGGGAAAAATATTTGGGAATAAATGGAGTGGGCCGGTAGGTGGGCCAGGAGTTTTAAACGAAAAGAAATTGAGAAAAAGGAAATGGGCCGTAAGAAATTAAATAGAAAAGGGAGAGGTGTGTGGGTCGGGCCATCATACTTAAATGAAAAAGATAACAATTTAAATAAAATGAGAGGGGGCCGGCTAAGCTGGGCTTTAGGGAGAAGAAAATAAATGGATTAGGTGAAATTGGGGAAATGGAGGGCCGTGGGCTTTGGAGAAGGGCCAGTCCAAGAAATAAGAATAAAAGAATTAAGGGGTAAAAGGGGAAACGGGCCAGGGAGTTTGGAACTTAAAAAGATTTGTGAGAAAATAAGAGTAAGGCCGGGCTTGGTGAGTTTGGGCTAAGGATTAAATAAAAAGAAATTAAAGAATGAAGAGGACTGGGCCGGGTTAAAGAATTGGATAGAGGGATTTAAAGAATGTGTTGAGGAAAGGCTCACTAAAGAAATGGCTGAGAAAATATTTGCTGGGCTTGGGGATTCTAGACCAGAGGGAAAAAGAGAAATCTATTAGGGAAAAGATAGAAATGGGCCGGGGCTTAGTTCTTTATAACACTAGGTAAGAAAATGGGTAGCGGCTGAGGGAAAAATAGGTTAGAAAATAGGATGTGGGTTTAAAGAAAGGGTTTTAATAAATAAATAATTTTCTAAATAAAACATATAAAATTGTAAATAGAATAAATCGAATTCTAAAGTAATAAAATACGGACTTGGGTATAAAAGGGACCGGGTGTTACACAATATATGTGTGCACTGGTATGAATATACAGTGTGCATGTGCGCAAGTATGAAGATATCAATATATGTGCACCGGTATGGATATACAGTGTGTATGTGCGCAAGTATGAAGATATCAATATAGGTATGCACTAATATGCGATAAGTCATGAAAATCATCAATGAAGCAGTGATCAAGGCGATATATAATTCATAGCAATCCTATAGTGCGAGTGTCATGGCAGTCACTAACGGTGTGAGTGTAACATACAAATAGTGCTCGTGCAGCTTGAACCGTTAGTGACAGTGCAGTGTTCTATAACTACCATTTCTATATGCAACAAGGAAGGTATGCTACAATAGTACACATAAACATCTATGACTAAATATCCTATCACGCCTTGATGCTTAACGTCATACGGGCGATTTCCCCGTAGATGTTAAATCTACTCACCTGGTCTCATGCTAAGATTAGCTGACTATCTGTTTCCCCTTCTTTGTGGCGTCCGACGTACCCGCCTGCGAACCTAGAATTCACACAAGAATCCATATAAGCAAATATCTCCCAAAAAACACGATATCGAACTCAAACGAGAAACTCGTGTCGCGAACTAAACGCGCGTGTATACGTAACGTGTGTGGATACGCCAAAACCCAACGCGACACGCTGTGGTACACAGCGACATGCTGTGACACACAGCAAACCGACTCAATACGCATCGTACATGTCGCGCAAGTCCCGCTACGCTAAAAATAGGTAAACGGTCCCAGATTTAATCCGGAGCAAAAACAAAAAAATCAAACAAGACCAAACCCTTCACAAAACCTACAGATATCTACCTGCAAAAATCCAACACATTTCCTCAAAATTGGGCCGGCGGCAAGGGGTGTCATACCGGCCCAAAATCAATGGGAGGGGTCTAGGTCTTTACACTAGGATCCTAACACAATTCATAGCCCAATGTATATGTTTACTTACCAAAATTACTACCCTAATAACAGCAGATTTCATGTACCATAAGGGTTTAGCTTAAAACGTTTTAAAACACTAAGTTTGCAACAAAAGGGTATTTTTGTGGAATTAGGTGAGTCTACAGGAATCTAGTGATACCAACAGCACAATCTATAGCTAATCTAACTATAAAACCCTGAATCACCCCATTCTCCAACCAAACCATAAGTTTAGCAATAAAACTCAATACAAACACTAAACTTTATCTAAACAAACCCAGATTTTCACTTGCAGACAATTAGAGAAAATAAATAACACCAAACACAGACAAACACCTACAGGCACCACTAGACCAAGCACCACCACTTAACTCATCATGGGGGCCGGCGACGCCGGAATTTGTGGGTAGGTCGCTGGGTTTTTGTAAGGGGGTGGGCTCGTTTTTCAACACACTAGCCTATACTGCTTGCACATTATTCTGAAGTTGTTTGCTAATCTAGAAAAGTATCACAGTGGTAGCAGATCTCAGTATCCTACAGTTTGCATCAAAACCTTATTTTAAATTTTCAAGTTTGCGACTTTAAGGCGATTTAGCTAAATCTAGTGGCACTACTTGGTTTAAACAGCCATATTAACACTTAATTAGGTTCATTAGGCTATAAAAACCCTATGTTAACTTAAATCTTACATCAAACACAAATCTAGCACTAATAACCACATAAAACACTAATCGAAGCTAAAACAACACATAAGCTAAGCAAAAAGGAGTTGGGTTTAAGAAATATACCCCCACTAGATCCTAGGAAGCAGGAGAAGGGAGGAGGAGAAGGAAATGAGGTCCGCTTGCTACTGCTGTTGCTACCTGGAGCTGCAGCTGCTGTGCTGATGCTGCTGATGCTGCTGTGCTGAAGATGTTGCAGTCGGTGTTAATGCTGCTGGAACTGCTGGTGCTGCTGTTGTGGCTGCTGCTGTGGCTGTTTCTTCTGCAGTTGCTGCTGCTGGTTGTGTGAGGGAGTGTGAGAGTGATAGGGAGAGAGATATGTGAGCAATGAGTGTTTGAAAATGAAAACAATTGAGTGATATGAGAGTCAACCCCTCTCTCTCCCACCTCATTTAATGCTAGCATGGGCAAGCCCATCATGCCCATTCTCTCTCTCTCTCTCTCTCTCTTTCTCCCTCCAAGTCAACCCTAATTCAAATCATTTTCCATTTAAAAAATACCCTTAATTAAAATCAAATTACCTTAAAAAGAGTGGGTTAGTCTACCATGGTTGCTAAATATGGTTTAACCCAACTTTTAACCCTAGTTTACATGCACATGTGTGTGCAAGAAATTCTAATAAAATATTCATTAATTTTGATAAAATATTTGAAAATCGTTTTGGTAAGCTCTTTTTTTTATATTAAAAACCACACTTTAAAGTTTAATTAGCCACTAATCACATCCTAAAGTGTTACAAAGCTGGTCTTGTTGCTGATCTCCTGTCACAGGATATCCGGACGGCATTAAACTTTTCGATCGAGTCATCAAAAGTCCCAAAATTTTCCGAGAGCTCAACATCTGAGCACGGTTTAATAATATTCGGTATATGCTACAGTATTTATGGACCGACCTTAGAAGGGCAGACCCAAGCCTCACTGATGGCACCGCTAAACTGCCGCAAACCCTAAGGTTCAAAAGCGGTATCATGGTCATCATGTCGAGTTAGGGTTTCATTCTTCTAGAGGGTCCACAGAAACACTTGCATGTTCTTCCGAATACTTTAAACATGGAAAAATGGGTTTTCTGACATTCGTTCGAACCTTTCAACTCCGCCTAGACGACATGTGAAGCTCCTTTGTCCGCATGCTAAACAATGGCCTCAATCCTCAAGGATAGACGGTATATCAACGGTCATCTCTAGGTCGGTTTATACTAGACCTAAGTAAGATTCTCCGCGTTGGAAATCTTCAACTCAACTGGGCTTGCGTCGGCTCATCAATCAGACGAATCACCTCCGTCTCTCAACTTAAGATAGACTAGCTATCACCTATCGCATCTCTGCCTGGAAGCTCCAGCGATCTCAGCTCGTAAGCTATGGCATCACATCAATCTCAGCAATGGCTGGGTCATCTGTCTGCACGGTAGATGACATCACAATCTCTGAGGTAGGCTGTACATCAACAGTTCTCTCCCAATAGGCAGCCTTTAACAAAGGCCCGGTCATCCGGTACAAAACCGCACACTCATCTCACATGAGGGGTCACAACAATACAACACTACATCGATACGTTCCTATGTCACTAGAAAACACGATGGTCAGTCCTCGTCCATGACGAGCTCACCTGACCGCATCACCAGCAGCAGCTCAACCTGCGCTCAAACCATGGTGACAGGAACCTCAATCAAGTATCGACGAAAAAGATCAAGGCCTGAAGGAGTCAACAGATCCCGAAATGGATACATGATCATAAGGAAGAGTCATATCACTGAGAGTATGATCATGGAAGCGAATAAAATCAAGTATCTCAAAGGAGGTATAACAAAGGAACGAAGAGAATCACCAGTCTCAAGATATGTACATCCTAAGGTCACTTAAGTGGAGTATCGTATCGTAAATATGCCGCGGAATATACATACGGTACGTCACTCTACTCAAGCTACCTACTCCATCAATCAGGTTCAGCTTATAAAACGAAAGTTCGGGTCTAACACCCCTTTGTTCAAGTCTAAGTTCTGTAAGGTCAAGCCTAGGTTCCAAAATATATATGCCCAAGACCCCACATAGTCAAACCTAGACTCAAACTAAGCTTAAACCTAGCGCTCTGATACCAATTTTGTCACGACCCAAAATTGCAGCTCATGACCGGCACTTAAATTACGCAACGTCTACAGGTGTAACGTAACCTAAGTAAACCGAAACCCAGAAATCTAAACCTTACAACTGAAGTAAGTAAAGAAAACATTTACAACATTTAGAAACTTTAAGTAAAGATCCTTAAAACTTATTTTAACTCTTTTCCTTGGTTTTCATAAAAATTTCGGCAGCACCTCCTTTGTAAAAACTAGCCCCAAAAACGGGTACAACAAGGAATATATAGAAAGCATCCCAAATGGGAGCAAAACATGCCCAACGGCGAAAACAACACCACAAGTATAAATAACAAGTATACGACGCCCAATGGCGAAGATCCACAAAAGTAAATAAAGTAAAGCAATACATCAATCCAAAAGGGAACATAAAAACCCATCGCTCAAGTCTCGCAACTACAAGTCTTCTAAATCTGCAACATATACAATTACTAGTTTCTGAATTGATAGAGTGACTAGATACAATATGAATAACAAGTACAAGAGGGGCACAATCCAGCATGTACCACCTACCAAAGCAAAATACCCAAAGGCAAGCTGTGTGCCAGCAATGCCGCTACTGATCCGAGCGGACAACCTGCAAGAACTGAGGCACAATGGGGGTGAGTTACCAACTCGTGAGTAGAAAATATCAACAGATAGAAATCAAAATAAACAACGATTCGTAGGTCAACTATATCATAAAGGTAATACTATGATATCTAGGGTGACCAAATCTGTATATGTGCCAACACAAGATAAATGCCTCACAGCAAGTGTATATCATCCAACAATGAATTAATGCATGTATGCAGGTGGATCCCGTCCAACAATAAAATCAATGCATGTATGCAGTGGATCTCGTCCACGTGTCAACCACTGACACAACAACTCCTGCATGTAAACATCATAAAAGCATATGCATATAAATATGAGGATATCAAAGAATGTGTGTCCATCAATGCCACATCAAATCATGTAAACCTGGGTGTCTATCACCGACACCCGAAACATCATGAATACCCATGTCTAGCATCGACACGTAAATCCTCATAACTCAGGCGCTCTCACCACGACTGGCCCTGACATCATGTTCGTACATCACTCCGGTCGGTATCTCCACGATAATCGCCGAGTCCAAATACTATCACTGGTAGGTACTTGCCCACCTTCTAGGCTCATCGTCTGTACCACGAACATCTTGCCGAGGGAAAACCGTACCGGGCTCCACCATATACCCGCATACGGCCCACTGACTCTTCGCATCGGGTATATATCACAAATCTCAGAACCGAGAAATCTCATGGTGGATGCATCAAAATATCATATCAAGAGAAACCGGGTTTTCAAACAGATACATAGTTTCTTGAAATACCCTTACGGTTCTCAAATCCATAAATCACTTGAAATCCATATCTCAATGCGAGAAAACCATGAAAACTGATATATGCAACATAAAATAGCAATATGAGCATATAAAGGGAAAACCACTTTTTTAAATGAATCCAACTTTAAAAATATATCTTGCGGCTCCCAAATCCTCCGAAATCAAGTGCTGCATCATATGAAGTGTACATGTAATTGTAGCAAGATTTAAGTATCTACATGTAAGCATGTATGTATGATGCATCTCATAAGTACAATAAGCAATGTCTCAATATCACATGTCAATATGTAGGCATGATGTACATGTAGCTATAGCAGAGTATGTGGGTGTACATGTCAGTATATCATGCAACCTAGCTTAGCGATGTGAACATAGCAGTATATCATAGCATGATGTAGCAATTCTACTGTGTAAGTGACATATCAATTATCGATGAAGAAGTGTGTGAGCCGGCAAATCTGTGTATGTGTAACATACGCATCATCGATAATGGTGTAGGTGTACTAGCACAGGTATAAGAAATGCAATGAGAATAGCATGAATGCAGCATAATGCATATAATGAATCAAATACTATGGGGTATACATATCAACAAGACCGAGTCGGTGAATCTATCAATTGGCATCCAGCCTCAAAACATCACGTACGATATAATCCATCGTACGACATCCTCTAATCAAGGGTATGGATAAATCAACAGGTAAAAGTCATCGCGTACGGTAATCTAACGTACAATGACTTTAACGAATAGGGATTCTATCAACCTATACAATATCGGGGTACGGATCTAAGTCTCGTACGGCATATCTCTAATTATGCAATCATTATCCATAAAAATATATACCTATCTCTCAGGTCACATCCATGTCAATCTCGTATCAGGGGACCTACAAAGGTATCAACAATCACATATCGACTCGAATCCATATAATGACATATCACACTAAGTCATCATAATCACATCGTATACTCGTCCATCATATTAATATCTCGCATCACATTAAATGAACATCACGCTTGTTCTCTTTTAATTCATACCTATCATGATTCACTTATCATTTCATATTATTTTAAACCAATATGTTCACTAGTGTCCACTTCTATCATATTATCTTGCAATTCCTACAATCATGTCCATCGCATATCATTTATCAATGATCTTTCAATCCAATATTTGCGGGGGTGCTATACGCCATCCACCCGACTTCCCCAGTAGATATAAATCTACTCATCTGCTAAACTCCTCGCTTAGCCTTAGTCGATGCGCTTCGTCGTCTCGGAATCTACGTGAAGGTACCTACAATCAATATGAATTCGCAAAGCTATTAACACCAAATTCCGAAATCCAAAATACGGCACGCGGTGCGCTCATAGGTTAGAACCTATAGCCTACACATGCAAACAATCAACTACCCTTGTCGTTGACGTACAAACATCCAACGACCAAATACAACATCCAAACTCAAAACCAATAATCCAAATATCGGAAAACGCAGCCGAAACCCTAAATAGGTTCGCTATACATGAAAACTGCTACATTAAAACCAAATAATACCAATACGCATTTACAAACACAATAAATATCATAGGTATTAATATTTATGTCAACTCCAATTTCATTTAAAACCCACGCCAAATTTTACCGAAAAGCTAGTTAGCAGCTTATATCATTTTCTCTCAATTTTGCATAAGTCTAGAAATTTAACAATTCTAGCGATTTCAAACATTATACAATAGCTTAACTAAGCTATCCAAACCACTTTCATATTTTTAATCTTTCCCAAAAATGAGTTAGAAGAACCTAGTTTGCGATTAAGCTTAATAGACGATTAGGAAAAATAACAATTATCATTTTCACAAAATACTTAACTTTTCCAAATCTACACATCTTGCTTAACAACATAAGTACATCAAAATCCTAACTTGATTTCATAATTAATTATCATGAATTAATTACACATGAACTTTAAAGCTATAATTAGCACATAATTAAGCAAGCTTAAGGAATTAAGCAACAAATTAGGATTAGGTTTATAATTTATACCTCATAAACAAGATCTCAATTTTTGCAACATCACCAAAATTAACCCTCCAAAATGATGCTTTTTCATGAAGATCTATGCTAGTTTAGAGATGAAGAATAATGGGCAATGATTTATTTATGAATTTGTGGGATTATTTTGCGATTTTTGATGAATTTTGATCTTGGAAATGAAGAAATGAGCAAGGCAAGAGAAGAGGGCAACAAGGGCTATTTGGTTCGGTCAAGGCAAGTGGGAGGGGATTTTGTGAGAATTGTGTGGAAAAATCTAGCAAGAAATAGCCTGATTGGTGTCGCTTTCGACTGGTACGCGAGTATACCAGACGGGTCTGTTATTACCTTTGCCAAAATGGAATCTCTGTTTCGGCAAAGGTTCATGAGTGTCAGTGATAAAATCTCCATTGCTGACCTTGTGAGGAACAAGCTGAGGAAGAATGAAAGCAACACCGACTTTATCGCCCGATGGTGTAATCTCACAGTCAAGTGCGAACCGCCGCTGGAGCAGGACTAGTCCATCAGCCTTCTCATTGGAAAACTCAGCAATTGGTGGTCCCATTCTTGTGTACAGCAGGCCTCAAGACATTTCAAGAGCTAACCAAGAAAGTCCAAATGCTGGAATGCTCGAAGCAAGAGTCCACCCCGGACTCTCAGAGTGACAAGACTTAGAAAAGCAGGCAGGACGACAACCGTAGAAACGGGAGTTCCAGCAGTACCAATGTCTTCAATGCGTCCGACAATGAAGACAAGCGAAAGGCAAGCGATTCCAAAACCAACTGGTCTCGGAAGCCATTACTGGGAGGAGAAGGGCCTTCCCTAGAGGAGAAAAAGAACAATGTTTACTCTTTCAGAAGGGACAAGGTCCGCAAGATATTTAAAGAAGCCTTGAACAATGGTCTACAATTGCCGGAGTCGAAAAGACGTCAAGAAGCAAAAATGACCGACAATCTCTTGTATTGCCCGTACTACCGAGTAGTGAGCCATATGATCGAGGATTGCCATATCTTCAAAGACTGGGTTGAGAAGCAGTACAAGGCTAGAGAGATCGAGCTGTCCAAAAGTGTGTTGGTGAACAATCAAGTTGCAACCACCAACTTCATATAGACAGAAGCTGAAACCTTCTGGGAGCAGACAACCGAACCCGCTACCCTGAGAAATGAAACCGACTCACCGCAGCCTCCTTGGAGTAAGCATGTATATAACAAAATGAAGAAGATGCTAAAGCTACTTCAGAAAGAGCCCAGGACAGAATGGGAAGG
Source organism: Agapanthus africanus (assembly GCA_030015575.1). Lineage (NCBI taxonomy): Eukaryota > Viridiplantae > Streptophyta > Magnoliopsida > Asparagales > Amaryllidaceae > Agapanthus > Agapanthus africanus. Next base: position 687,122,370 of record CM057342.1, on the reverse strand, counting down.
GCAGAAGAAGCCTACCATTCCAGCTGCCAATGCAACTCCATCAGGCTTAAAATACAAAAAGCTCAAGAAGAAGAAAAGTGCAGCTCGGCGCGAAAAAGAGTCTGTAGGGAGATCGACCATTCAAAAATATATCGATTCTCTCGAAGACTATGGACAAAAGGAAAGAACTCTAATTCAATTGAAAGATTTCTTCCCTGTAGAAGCCGCTGAAATTCTGGAGGAGTTAGAGAAAGACTCCGATGAAGAGATCCCTATAGTGACCTGCTACACCATCCATCTTTGCAGCGACTCTGAGGAGGAGCTCTGTTTTCCCGAAGAGGACGAGGAGCTCGCCGCAAGGGCCAACCAAATCCAGCTCAGAAGCACAGGGCAACGCCCCAAAAGGAGAGGAAAAACAGGTGGCTAATGAGGAAGATGGTTGAGAACCAGCTAATGAAAACTCAAGTCCTTCCTCGGTGGACTATAATGTCTTGGCTCATCTCCGGAAGCTTCTGTCTCTCCTGAGCATCTATGATACCTTGGTCCTATCTAAGGAGCTTAGAGATGTTCTCATTCACGCTCTACAAAAGCCCGAGCGATATCAGGCTCGCTTTGCGGAAATTAATATGAAAGAATCCCAGTACGCTTTGCATGCCGCCGCAGTCACGTTTAAGGACGAAGACTTGCTACTGGGAATGGCTGAGCATAATCGGCCGCTTTACGTGACCGGGTACAATGACGGAGATCATATTAATCGCATATTGATTGATCTGGGGTCCTCAATGAATGTCATGAACTTGCGGACTCTGAAGAGTTTGCCAATGGACGTCCGAGACCTGTCAAGGGAAAGGATTGTCATTCAGGACTTCAATCAAAATTTCCAGCAAGTTTTGGCATCCATAGCTCTGCTGATCAAATTTGGGGATCTGCAGACCGAAGCTAAGATATACGTGATCGACGCTGACACGTCTTATAAAATTCTCTTGGGATGGCCGTGGCTCCACGATTACGGCATCAATCTGTCAACTCTCCATCAATGCATGAAGTATACTAAAAATGGCGAAGAAAGATGCATTGACGGAGACATCCAGCCGTTCGGCGTGCATGAACTCTGAAATGAAGATTCTCGGTACTTTATGAACCTCCAAAATGCTGAGCTACAGCTAAATAAAGACAGAACAACCCCGAAACTCAAAAGCAAGTCTGAGCCGGCTGTCACTTTCAAAAGTAGAATTCCCCATGTGCGTCCGCGTTTCGGCAGTGAAACTGATGAGTCCGACGTTGGAAGTCCGTCCTTCCATAAAACTTGCCCTCATTTTGGTAGCGATACGGACGAATATGATACTGAAGGCCCATCCGACATCAAAATCTGCACTCATTTAGGCAGTGACACTGAAGAATCAGAAGAAGAGAATCCGTCTTGCAACAGCTGTGCAAATCGGGCTATCGTGTGAACAACAAAGCTATAAGAGACCTTCGAAGTTACAGAAGGGTCCCTAGCCGTCACAAGGGTGCCGGAGCAGATGTGCAAAGAGCTCGATGCATTATCAGTCTCCACCGTGGACCAGCTAAAAACTTTCTACGTTCCCGGAAAGAAAATTGGACAGAAAGGCATCATGTTTTATGGGTCAAATCCTGTTGTGCACCCGGACGATTTGTATGTCGTGTGCCTTCCCTATGAGAGAGGCATAAGAGTCATCCTCAATCCTGGATACCATATGCCCGAGATGAAAGAATATTTCAAAAGGTGCGGATGCCGGTTATATCAAACGGAGTCCGAAGCAAAGTTTTATAAAGGGCTATGGCATCCGCCTCAGGTCCGAGCGCTCGTCGATAGGCGAATTCCAGATAGACGGGGCATAGGTTTCATTCAACCTGATTCCAATGCATGCTACATGATCCATGTTGGTGAAGCCAGCAAAAGATCAAATGATGATGACGAGATAGCGAAGCCAGAAGAAGCTTCTCAAGAGCTCGAAGATGGTTGACAAGCAACCTTTGACGAGCTAACCGAGATTGACTTAGGAACGCCCGATAATCCAAGTCCGACCTACATCAGCTCACTCTTGTCAGAGGAAATGAAAGCGCAGATAATCGCCCTGCTGCACGAGTTCGTCGATTGCTTCGCGTGGACGTACAAAGAAATGCCTAGCCTTTCCCCTGAAGTGGTCGTGCATAAGCTGGCTATATCTCCTGATGCTAGGCCAGTCAAACAAGCTCCTCGAAGAATGAGAAGGGAATTAGAAGAAAAGGTCATCGAGGAAACCAAGAAACTCATCGATGCTGGCTTCATCAGGGATGAGAAATATGCGGACTGGATCGCATGCATAGTCCCAGTGAAGAAGAAATATGTGCAGATCCGAGTTTGTGTCGATTTCAGGGACCTCAATAAGGCATGTCCTAAAGACGACTTTCCGCTATCGGTCATGAAAATGATGGTCGATGACACCTCAAATTATGAGCTGTTCACTTTTATGGATGGCTCGTCTGGATATAATCAGATCAAGATGTCGCCTGAGGATGAGAAACACACAGCATTTCGAACCCGATCAGAATATACTGCTATAAAGTGATGCCGTTCGGACTGAAGAACGCAGTTGCTATATATCAAAGGGCAATGACCAATATCATTGATGACCTAATCTATAAAGTCGTCGAATGCTATGTTGATGATCTGGTCGTCAAGACTAAAGCCAAGGCCGACCACATCCAAGATCTTAGGACCGTTCTCATCAAACTGAGGGAATACAATCTGAAGCTGAATCCTCTGAAGTGCGTTTTTGGCGTGTCATCGGGAAAATTCCTGGGCTTTATAGTCCGACATCGAGGGATCGAAGTTGACCCATCCAAGATAAGGGCAATCATGGAAATGCCCCCTCCGAAGGATCTGACGCAGCTGAGATCTTTTCAAGGAAATATTGCTTATATACGAAGGTTTATCTCAAATTTATCGGGGAGATGTAGGCACTTTTCAAAGCTCATGAAGAAAGGAGCTCCTTTTGTCTGGGATACCGATTGGCACGAAGCGTTCGAAAGCATCAAGCAGTACCTGTTGCACCCTCCAGTGCTCGCTGCCCCTATTCTAAATAAACCGTTGATTCTCTACACTGCCGCGCTAGATTAATTACTAGGTGTGCTCCTTACCCAGAACAACGAAGAGGGAAAAGAGAATGCCCTCTACTACCTCAGTCGAACTTTAGTCGGGACAGAACACAATTATTCCCCGATCGAAAAGCAATGCCTGGCTCTGATGTTCGCTGTGAAGAAGCTGAGGCACTATCTGCTTGCTCATTGGGTTATGCTGATCTCTAAGGTCGACCCGCTCAAACCCTTAATGACCATAGCAAGCCCAGCCGGTAGAATGTCAAGATGGGCTGTCATTCTACTTGAGTTTGACATAGTTTATACTCCTCAGAAAGCAATAAAAGGGCAAGCCCTCATCGATTTTCTCGTTGCTCATCCTATACCAGAAGGGTCGCCACTAGGTTGCGAATTACCCGATGAACAAATACTGCACCTCGAGGATAGTGAGCCATGTTGGGAGCTCTACTTCGATAGAGCCTCATCAATAAGGACCTCTAGTAAATCAATCATCCCAGAGATAAAAGCAGGGATAGGATTGGTGTTCATCACGCCATTGATAGAAACCCTACGGCGTTCTTTTGCTCTCACCGAGCCTCACACAAACAATGAAGCTGAGTATGAAGCTCTGATAGCTGGTCTGGAGCTCGCCATAGAAATGGAAATCCTTTGGCTACGGGTTTACGGTGACTCTCAGCTTGTCGTCAACCAAGTAAGCGATGACTATAAGATATTCAAACCCGAGTTAGCTCGGTACAGAAGCCGAGTGGTGGAGCTTATGAAACGGTTCACCCATATTGAGCTGATGAGAGTTCCTAGGGTGTTGAATAGAAAGGCTGACGTGCTTGCTCGCTTAGCCAAGGAGCTGGTCGATCCTTATATGGATGAAATTCTGGTCACGGTTAGGAGCCGGAAAATTCTACCCCGAATCTCTCCACGAGAAGAGGAAAGCGCGGAACAAAAGAGCAGTCCTGTCGAAGAAGCTTCGATCGTTCAAGACGAGCCCGATTGGAGAGAGCCCTTCATAGGGTACCTCCGATACGACAAGCTGCCCGAAGAAAAATCTGCGAGGGTTCAACTGAAGAAGAGAGCTCTTCGATACGTGTTTGTAAATAATATGCTATTCCGCAGATCATATGACCAACTTTGGCTCATATGTCTGTCATCGGCCAAAGCCCAGAAAGTCATGAAAGAAGTTCACTCAGGCGTATGCGGAGCGCACCAATCCGACCCCAAAATGCGGCTTCAAATCAAACGGCTTGGATATTACTGGCCTACCATGATAAGGGATTGTAAAGAGCATGCAAAGAAGTGTCATATCTGCCAAATTCATGGTGATTTCATTCACAAGCATCCCAATCCGCTGCATCCTACGGTGGCGTCATGGCCCTTTGAAGTTTGGGGCACCGACATAGTTGGTCCAATTGATCCTCCGTCATCCAAAGGTCACCGGTTCATATTGGCTGCAACTGACTACTTCTCCAGATGGGCTGAAGCTATCCCGCTAAAAGAAGTCAAGATAGAAGATATTCTGACGTTCTTCCAGCATAATATTCTATACCGCTTTGGTACACCAAGAAGAATCATATCTGACAACGGGCCCTCTTTCAAGAGCTTCAAAGTCGTAAGGTTCGCTACTCAACACAAGATAGACTGGAGATATTCCTCCATCTATAATCCAAGGGCCCATGGGTTGGCCGAAGCCTTCAATAAAACTCTGTACAAGCTCCTGAAGAAAAATTCTTCAGCCAACAAGAGAGACTGGAATCTCAAATTTCATGAGGCATTGTGGGCATATCGTACCACGCACCGCACTCCAACTCAGTACACTCCATACTCATTACTCTTCGGAGTGGAGGCGATCCTCCCCCTCGAAGTCGAAGTTCCAAGCTTAAGAATGGCTGTCCAGCATGAGTTGACGGAAGAGGAAAACGTGTTTTTTTGTCTCGAAGAACTTGACGCCCTTGAAGAAAGGAGGCTCGCAGTACAGCAAAATCTAGGGCTATATCGAGCCCAAATATCACGAGCCTATGACAAGATGACCCGTCTCCGCGCTTTCAAGAAAGGCGAATTGGTGTTGGTCCTCAAAAGGCCGATCATCCCTAATCGACATGCAAAAGGAAAATTTGAGCCAAACTGGGAAGGACCATACGCCATCGAGAAAGTGTTTGATGGAAGATCTTACCAACTAATAAGTGCCGAGGGAGAAAGGCCCATGCCACCTATCAATGACCGATATCTCAAGAAATACTACGCGTGAATGCTCCAAGTCGCAGGCAAATTGAACACACCGGCCCTACGGTCTGGATCGTACATCCTGCAAAACCGTATATAATCCGCGGGCGTAAACGACCCCCATCTCTTCCAAGTCCTGCAGGTGAGACTACTTTTAAAGTCCCACCAACGGCAAAAAAAAGGTATGTCCACAAGCAAAACGGGCTTGAATGAAAAACCGAAAGGGCTCCGTGAGTAAAAACAGCAGGACTGCCGGTGAGTTTGTGAAAACCCAAAAGGGCGCAAACTCGTGAAAGGAGATAAAATACACTCGCAAAGTCCTCTCGACCTTTTGAGGAGAAAATCCCTGCGTGAGATCCTTACAACTCACAAAGGAGCAACACACTTAAGGATCCCTACGATTCTTAAGGAGAACATACACATGTGAGATCCTCTCGACTCGTAGGGGAAAATGCTTTAATGAGACCCTTACAGCTCATAAAATTGAAAAGCCTTAGGTGATAGGGATCTAAACCTATCTCCTGAGCCATCTCTCCCTAACGGGCAACGGCAAATGATAAGTCGCTCCTGGCATTTCACTTCAGTGTTAGCGGTGTTGATGTCGACCCAAAAACCAAATCCCAAATCCTCCTGGGGCAATTGATGAGTTGCTCCTGGTATTATTCCAGTGCAGCAATACTGATGCCAAACAAGATCCAAATTTTAAGTCCCTAAATGGCGAATGATGAGTCGCTTCTGGTACCATATTCCAGTGCAGCGATGCAGACGCCAACCAAAATCCAAACTCTCAAACGGCGAATGATGAGTCGCTTCTGGTATCATATTCCAATGGAGCGATACAGACACCAACCAAAATCCAATTTCCCAAAATTCTTCCGGCCCTACGGTTGGTCACCAAGTTGACTACCGTATATAATCCACGGGCTCAAATAATTCTCAGCATACCTATGCCCCACCGCAATCACCAGTTACGCGGCTGGTCTCCGCCCTTGGGATTATGTTCCATTTGGGAAGACCCACTTATGTGTCCTTACGATACATGAGGAGAACAAACTTACGGGATCCTCACGACTTGTAAGAAAACACCTTCGTAGGATCCTTACGACTCACAAAGGAAAAACACACTTGGGGAGTCCCCACGACTCCCAAGGAGAAAGCACACCTACGAGATCCTTCCGACTCGTAGGGAGAAAAAGCTTTTATGGGACCCTTACGGCTCATAAAATTGAAAAGCCTTAGGTGATAGGGACCTAAACCTGTCTCCTAAGCCAACGCTCCCCATCAGGAAAAGGCAAATGATGAATTGCTCCTGGCACATATGCTTCAGTGTTAGCAACGCTGATGCCTACCCTAACCCCAAAATTCCAAACTCCAATCTAAATGACCCCTAGGTCTTTAAACTGGGAATAGATGACCTTTAAGTCGTTAAATTAGGAACAGATGACCCCTAAGTCGTTAAACTGGGAACAAGGGAAATTTCCTCATGGCAAATGATGATTCTTTTCTGGTACCATATTCCAGTGTAGCGATGCTGATGCCAAACCAAAACCAAAATCCCAAAATCCTGTCATGGTAAATGATGATTCGCTTCTGGTACCATATTCCAGTGTAGCGATGCTGATGCCAAACCAAAACCAAAATCCCTAAATCCTGTCATGACAGATGATGATTCGCTCCTGGTACCATATTCCAGTATAGCGGTGCTGATGTCAATCCAAATCACATCAAATCAGCAAAACAACCAAAGGCCTCCCTGGCAGAATCAAATTCCACCTCGGAAACAAGTCAACGTCATCCCTGACACCGCAAGAAGCGGAGCAAGGCAAATCCAGAACCGACCGTCCAAGTTGCGAAAAGGGCAGAACCGACCGTCCAAGTCGCAAAAGGGGCAGAACCGACCGTCCAAGTCGTGAAAAGGGCAGAACCGACCGTCCACGTCGTAAAAAGGGCAGCACCGACCGTCCAAGTCGCAAAAAGGGCAGCACCTACCGTCCATATCGCTAAAAGGGCAGAACCGACCGTCTAAGTAGTAAAAAGGGCAGAACCGACCGTCCAAGTCGCAAAAAGGTCAGAACCGACCGTCCAAGTCGCTAAAAGGGAAGTACCAACCGTCCAACTCGCAAAAAGGGCAGCACTGACCGTCTAAGTCGCAAAAAGGGCAGCACTGACCGTCCAAGTCGCAAAAAACCGACCGTCCAAGTAGCTAAAAGGGAAGCACCGACCGTCCAACTCGCAAAAAGGGCAGAACCGACCGTCCACCTCGCAAAAAGGGCAGCACCGACAGTCCACGTCGCAAAAAGGGCAGCACCGACCGTCCACGTCGCAAAAAGAGAAGCACCGACCGTCCAAGTCACTAAAAGGGCAGCACCGACTGTCCAAGTCGCAAAAAGGGCAACACCGACTGTCCAAGTCGCAAAAAGGGCAGGACTGACCGTCCAAGTCGCAAAAAAGGCAGAACGGACCGTCCACGTCTCAAAAAGGGCAGCACCGACCGTCCACGTCGCAAAAAGGGCAGCACCGACCGTCCACGTCGCAAAAAGGGCAGCACCGATCGTCCAAGTCACTAAAAGGGCAGCACCGATCGTCCACATCGTAAAAATGGCAGCACCGATCGTCCACGTCGCTAAAATGGCAACACTGACCGTCCACGTCGCAAAAAGGGCAGCACCGACTGTCCAAGTCGCTAAAAGGGCTGCACCGACCGTCCACGTCGCAAAAATGGCAGCACCGACCGTCCATGTCGCTAAAATGGAAGCATCGACCGTCTACGTCGCAAAATAGGCAGCACCGACTATCCTAGTCGCAAAAAGGGCATAATCGACCGTCCACGTCACTAAAATGGCAGAAACGACATCCACGTCGTCAAAACGGAGTCGACCTCCACATGAAAGAAGATCCATCAATTTCATGCACACAACCCACATATGTGGTGTGCATGTATTGATGATGGGCAATTTGTTGGGGTCAAAATTTACACCCAGGTTGACTAAGTCAAAATCAAAGTCAACCCTAAGCCAAGTGGGCCCAAGCCTAGGTCAAGTGGGCCAATGCTCGGGTCGAGCCCGAACATGAAGCAGCCGGCCTCCCCCATGCCAAAATGAAAATTTTGTAATAAATAATTTTGGTGTATTTATTTTATTTTATTTTATGAATAAATGTAAGAAAAATTGGCATAAAGCCAATTTTTTGTAAAGCCCATGGCTTATGTGCAAAAAGAAATAGCACATGAGGCATGGGATGGGCAAAATGCCATTTTGTAAAGCCCAAGGGGCTATGTAAAGTGTATAGCCTATAAAGGAAAAGATAATGAAAATATCTCAACAACTTTTTCTCTCTCACAAAAAGAATCAAGATCTGTGATCTTCTCCTTACTCAAGGTTCTAAAAACCTTTCTCTTTCTTTTGAATTAAATCAAGAGTTTAACTCTTTCTTTCTCAAAAATAAATAGTTTTTCACCATAAAACCTATGAAGAGGAGCTCGGATCTTCAATCAGATCTCGAAAGGGGAGACTTTTAAGTCTTATCCCCTTTTCTCCAAGATCCCGCCGATCAAGAGAAGGACGAAGGAGACCCATCTTAAAAAATCTAACTTTGGACAGATCCAAGGCTCAAAAGAAGAGCCAAAGATTCATAGGAGTTTAACTCGTTTCTAGATCTGTTGGAGTTTAACTCCATAAATTAGTTTCTGTCATGAGTTCAACTCTAAAAACCCCTTGGTAGTTCAACTCCCTAACTTAGGGGCTAGGCCCCTTCCCGCAGGTGTTTCTCGTGGCCACGTGTACACCACGTGACCCTGGGGCACTGAGGCGCCCATCGGCTACATGTGCGCCACGTGGCACCGGGGCGCCGAGGCGCCCATCGACCACGTGTGCGCCACGTGCCTCGGGGCGCTGAGGCGCCCATCGGCCACGTGTGCGCCACGTGACCTCGGGGCGCTGAGGCGCCCATCGGCCACATGTGAGCAATGTGACCACGGGGCGCTGAGGTGCCTAATGGTCACGTGTGCGCCACGTGACCCCGGGCGCTGAGGCGCCCAATGGTTACGTGCGCGCACGTGACCCCGGGCACTAAAGCGCCCATGTGCGCGCACGTGACCCCGGGTACCATGCGCCCACGTTCCACGCACGCGTCTTTAGGACGCTTCCCTCAAATTTTTTTTTATATATATGCCCTCCACACTAAATATACCTCCCCTGTTAGAAAAAATTTCTAACGGGGCGCTGCCCCGCACCCCGCAAGGGGGCTGCTAGCCCCATTGACCCCCAGCCCGCTATTCGGGTAGCGGGACCCCCGTAAAAACTCTGCGGGGCCCCGATATATCTAAAACCCCCTTTCAAAACACAACACACGCACACTGCACATTGAGTTCGCATGACCTGTTTGACCTGTAAATCGGAGGTTCTTTCGCTCTAAAGGCGAGGGGTAATTAACGGCAGCTTAGTTTGTGGCTGCCGGAGATTTGGATCCCCATAATCAATAAACCCCAGCCTACCCTAGGCAGGGGGAATCTGTAATGCGCCTGACAAGCGCGCGTGTATTCCCATCTCAATGGGATGACGAAAAACACCCTACAGACCATTTAGATAAAAAGTGTGTACACATGCATGCTGCAAAAAGAAACTCTTGAAATATTGATCGGTTTGCAGTTCCGATTGCAGTGTCGGCTCAACAATGTAATATCCATGCATTTGAATGTGTTTCCAGTATTGTGTCATGGATACCTGCAATCTATATTTACTGAGCAGACACTGGTTAATAGTACCGATACAATAAAAAAAGCAGATAATGAATGGGTGGTATTAAATGCAGTTTTCTATGATAAACAAATACCCCCAAAATTATCTTTTGTTCGTCCCGAGCAAAACAAAAAATCCAAACCTCACTTTCGCAGGGAACACGATTGTACTGAACTCATGCAACAAGCCGTTAAACCTTTAGGTATCTCTAATAGGAGGAGCGTTGTCTGCTGAGGGTTTTCAGCGGATTACACCCACAAAATCCCATCAAGCTAGTTTCATAAGTTAACATCGATTCTACTCCTACAATTTAGCATCTAGGTTAGAAACTCTATTATCCTAAGTTAGAAAAATCCAACCCTTATGTTTCACACCTCTAATTTATTCAACCTCAAATCCTATACGTTTTTACAATTTAGAAAGATCTCGGTTTCTCTTGAGTTTTCCTTCTAAAGCGCAGTCTCCAATCCGGATTTTTTTATCAACTTTACGGAAAACATAATTCTTATTCTTTATTTCTATCTTTCCTCCAAACATCGATTGTATACCCTTACGTGTGTGTAAAATTTCACCCTTACAGTTAAGAATTCAATTCAAGCTATAGTACCCTTCCCCTAATACCTAATACTACTTATTTTTGTTTAATGCTAGACGGTGTTGCTCACACACCTTTCATGCAACTATTAATGTTTCTTGAGGCACTAACAACCGATTACTAAATGTGTGAGCTTAAAGCGTAAATAGCAGTTTTCAGGCCTTGACTTTATTTATTTTTTCTTCTTTTTTCTTTATTTTCTTTTTCAAGACCGTATATATTTTTCAATGATGCTCTTTTGGTGGTTAGCTTTAAATACCATTTTTTCTTTCATACTAGGTTTTCAGGCAAGAGTATTTCTAGATATCCTCTACTATCCCAAGTTTCAATATGCGTGTATGTGCAGTTTGAAGGGTATATACTTTTTAAATTTGGACTCAAGAATAGAAACTATTTTTCAGACTTATCTTTCAGTAAAGCTTTCAATACTTTTCCTTCATCTTGATTTAACTTAAGAACTGGACTCAAGATTACCTACTTCTATAAAAAAAAACTGCAAGGACTTATAATTACCAAGGTTAAACAGAATAAGAGTTATTTTTAGGGTTTTCAATTCCTAAGCATATGATTTAGTTATTTCTAACGTATCAACTAAACTTTCGGAATAAAAATCTAAGTTACCCTATTAGCCAACTTGACGACAAAGTTTTTATATTTTTGTAAAAATTTTCGATTTTTATGGGTTTGTAAATAAGTATGCAAATGCAGAATATACAAATGAATGTGAAGGTAGAAAGCTTACCGAGCACACCCCCAAACTTAAACTTGACAGTACCTTCACTGTCAGGTTACACCAAGAGGGTTAAAATTTGTCGGTGCTTCCCTGTTTTATTTTATTTTATTTTTATTTTATTTATTTATATAAAAGAAAAAGCAAGCTAAAAATATATATACATAAAAAGGTCCCCCCCCATACTTAAGTGGAACAATGTTTCCACTGTTTAGGCGTTAAAGTTCAGAGTTAGGGGGGAATAGAATAGTATCAATCTATACAAGGCCCTACACAGGCCAGAAGTGAGCACCAACCATTCAAAAAGTCTATCTCTATAATATGCAGGTTGGTGAAATAATATAGAGAGGAAAGAAATGGAGAATATGCGAGACCGTATGGAGATAGAAGTGGGATATGGTCTCGGTATATGAGAAGAAGAATGGCGGAAGGGAAAAAGAAATAGAGTACGAACTTGAGAGTGAAAATGGAGTGAATAAATTAGTACAATTTGTAATGAACGATGTGTAAAAAGCGATTGTACTAATCTATTAACCCGTCGATAAATGGGGTCAAACCTCTCAAGATTCATGAGAAAACATGGGTAGACCGAACTTGGTAAACCAGACATAGGAAATGAAAGTGATACGATGTCTTGCAAGGTCGGAATGATGGAAAGGATGGAGGGGAGTGATCGAGGAAGGGTATCAGTTAAAGGTTCAAGAGGGTGTACACAGTTAATGAAAGTGATAGGATGAATTGGAAAATCCGACTCATCAAGTAGAACTGGTTCATCCTCAAAAATTTCCTCAATATTCTCGTCAAAAATTAGCCCATCCATGCATTTATTATCATCAATATCAAGACGCATATGAAGTTCGGGAAAAATAGTTAATGACTCTGGATGATATCCACACGGAAGTGAAAATAAATGATGAATTGGTGAGAAAAACTCATCCAAAACTGCAGGTTCATCATCTAAAATATTCCGAGCGTCAATATCCTCAATCAATTGAAAATTGATTTTCTCAGACACCTCATCAACATCATGGATTTCAATCAATTGTGGTTCTAGGATGGAGGTGTAGAGGTCAAAGGGATTGGGTGTGGTTTCACTTGAAATGGACCCTTCACAATCGGGTAAATCAAACACAACAAAGTCGCACAACTCATTAAACGTTCTACCCTCAATCGGTGAATCATTTGGGATTCTCGATAGACCTTCAAAATCGGAGTTGTGGAATTCAATTTGCAACTGGTAGGTTTGATTTGGAAGGGTGTACTGCTCACTCTCACCACTCAAATTCTTAACCTGTCCTATCGCCTCATCATACATAGGAAAATTTGGAGTTAGTTAGAAACTAGCTACCGGGTCACTAGGTTGTATGAGGGTGGCCATGGACGCATTCAAATCTATCATCTGTTTGTACGACGCTACCCGAAAGTCTTCTAATGATTGTTCCAGACTATAAATGGGTTGTGAAGGGGTTTTAGTAAAAGATTCAAACTCGTTTGGATACTTGGAAACTCCCAAAAGGCTGTTCAGAAATGTTTAGGAAAGGTGTAAAAGTCAGGTAGGATTGATAGGAATCGAATGGTTGGACAGGGTGATGATCAACGTCATGATAAGAAGGTGAATGAGATTGCTGATCAAAAGAATTTGCAGTGGTGAAAGGATTGAATGATCAGCTTCGGGATTGTTCAATACGTTCAGCAATAGACATAGGTCTTAAAGTTACAACAGGACTCTCAAAAGGGGTATCAACGTAAGAAGGTGGTGGAGGTTGAAACGATTGATACAAAGTGAATTGTGGAGTTCAGTTGTTCATCCTAGACGCGTCTATCCGATCTTTTAAAGAAAGTTTGGGTATGGATGGATCGTTCGAAGTTCGACCAAAGCAAGAACTGTAAGAAATAATGTCTGGTTGTGGGTACCAAAGTTCGGCAAGAGTTTTTCTGGGTGGGGTACCCATGATATAAAGAGAAGGAGAGGAAGAAGAATGTGAATTTTTTTATTTTATTATTATTTTTTAGTTAGTTATCAACAAAAGAATGAAATATAAACACAAAAAAATAATCACGACACAAAAATACCACACACCTAATCGGTCTAGAGTTCACCTAGGTCAACTAGACCTGTAAGAACTTGATTGTTGAAGTAAAACTGTGTCTAGAAACGGGCTCAAGATATACTGATCACGAGGCCAGGTAAGTGTAGAGATAAGGGGAGATTTTCTAACGCTTTCGCGAAGGTCCTTAATTAGATAACACTTTCTCTTTTGACGGTTTCGTCGTAAACACTTTCCTAGACATCCCGTGAACGATATACCGTTAAGCGGTGTTCTAAATATAACTTCTCCTAATGAGCGCGAAGTCCTTAAAGGCTTAAACTCTAGTTTCTTTTAAAAATTTGTGCAGGTAAACGTTATGCTCAATTTCGTGATTCGTGGGCCACGAAAAAGGTGATGAAATCCTTTACCGTATGTTGTGGGGTTCTCTTGCCCTTAAGTTCATATTAATGGATGCAATACGCAAATCAATGAAAATGTTGTTAAAACCCTAAAAAAATTGATTTTTATGTTTAAGCGCGACACTGCAATAAATAAGAGTTTGTCAATTTTAGCCTTTGACAGCGAACTTGCAAAGAATCCTGCAAAGATAGTATATTGGATGCGTCGGATTTGAGAAGAAAGTGTTAGGAAAATACGCACCGATAAGTTTTTTTGGGTTAAGAAACCCCCGTTGAAATGAATCCGGTTAGCTTGAAAAGTTCTCTTGCGCGGATCAAACTATCCGGATCTTTGGCACTGTACTTTGCAATCACCTTAGCCTTGAACGTACACTTTGCTTCACACAATCGCAATTCGCAAATCCGTTAAATCTACAAATGTCGGAAAACGGATTATTAGTGCGAAAAAGCAATATGAATGCCCAAACTCCTGAACACACAAAATTATAAAAATCAAGCAATAAAATTGGGACAAAATTAGAACACTAGAGCAAAGAAGAAAGTTTTAGAACAAATGAAGGAGAAAAATCCGGCGGCGCCGGGTTTCTGGGGGATGTCGTCGGTTTTACCTTGGAGTTTCGGCTCCAAATTTCTTCAGGTGTCTAAGTGTTCTACTAGTGTCTCAATGGTATTGCTTATCTTTTCTGTTTAGATCCAGAGTGCTTACAGGCCAAAAATCTAGAGAACAAAATGATAACAATGTTAATTTTTGTTTTGGTTTTGAAATTTTTTGATTTTTAGTTTGTTTTTAAGAATAGGGTTAGATGATATTAAAAAGATTAACCCGAAATAACAAGAATAAAAATGTTATCGTCTCGCCGGCAACGGCGCCATTTGATTGGCATACTTTTGGCGTGTCGTGTTTTTAAAGTTCTAAAGTTAATCGCAATTGGGACGACATCGCGTGTAGCTAGCCATGATGAGCACGGGTCGTCCACAGGGAGACGGGACGTTTCACGTTCTTGTTATCACGAGTTAAAGCGCGCGGGTCAGAGTTGTTTGTTTCTAACCTATGTGTTTATATGCAAGTATAAGTTTGTTAGGAATAGCTAGGTTAGTGTAAGTTATGGATTTCCGTGCTCAATCCTTTGTGCCAAACTTGACGATTGAAGCTAGAGCAATCGGCAACAATGTGGATTAGGGTACTTAAGCATGGTATTAGTCAAAACCGGCTTATTGACCCTTGTCCGTCCATTCTTGTCGCTTGGCTTTCACCTCCGGCCAAACCGAACGCAACCGGTCGCGGTTAGGGATCACCGATACCTTGGTAGGGTAGGGTTCCTAACGGAGAGCTTGCGTAAGATTTGGACGGAGTTCAATTGGAAAATATTGGGCAAAGGAAATGAGAAACGAAAACCTTAACTTACACAACCAATCTATTTCCTAACAACACCATATTCATAAACCAACAAAACAACAAAAAGAAAAGAGCAAAGAAATGATACAAAGAAAAGAATAGAACAACAAGCAAGTAAGTAAATGGCATGGAATTAAAAGAGCAAGTAAAGCAAGAGAAATATTAAGAACCCAAAGTGCAAAAATGAAAGCTTTATTATATCCAAGTGATACAACCTTGAGTTTAATAACCAAAACTTAAATTTGCAAGCTCAATGAATAGGTTGCAAGATCAAGAGAAGGCAAAGAACTCAAGGCAACTAGCTATGTACAAGAACAAAAGAGACAAGAGAAACAAAGAGTAAAAGTTGTTCTAATGTAAAGAATATGAGACAATACGAGACCTTTTCCCTTGCTCACTGATCTGCCTTTTATAGGCACAAAAAAAGATTAAACAAGTAATAAAAATGAGTTGATGTGACGGAAAGGGAGAGCCAGCAGAAAATTGGGGACAATATGAGCCAGGGGGACCGGTAGGGCCGGGCAATATAGACATGTCGCCGGTTTTAGTGATGAGTCTGGGGCTCGTGTTGATGTGATGGTCTAGTGTTCTCTCCACAATCCCACTGATATTGCTTGATTTCTTTATATGAACCTGGTCTGTACTCATTAGATTTGGAGGGAAACATGTAGCTTTATATCACATCACATCTTTTTGCATTTAATATTCTTTTCCCCCATGTGTGCCCACCATGTGCCATGGCAGCCCCCTCTCTAGGTCCATGTACCAACAAGCTAGTGTACACACTTATATGTGTTGGACCATTTACATAAAAAGTGTGAACACATGCATGCTGCAAAAAGAAACTCTTGAAATATTGATCGATTTGCAGTTCCGATTGCAATGTCGGCTCACCAATGTAATATCCATGCTTTTGAATGTGTTTCTAGTATTGTGTCATGGATACCTGCAATCTGTATTTACTGAGCAGACACTGGTTAATAGTACCGATACAATAACAAAACAGATAATGACTGAGTGGTATTAAATGCAGTTTTCTGTGATAAACAACATACGCTATTTAGGAGAATAAACCGATATATCTTATTGATCAATACAATGTCTACTCTTTTATAATCAGTTTTACCATATGGCCCGTTCTGAATTCTCCGAGGCCAGTTAAGCTTCGTCTCATTGTTCTCGTCCAGATAACGGGAACAAAATGTGGTTACTTCATCTAGAAGATAACCTTTGCATGAAAGAACCCTCTGGTCGATTTCTATTGCGTATATACTTTTTTAGAGTATAAAGATACCTAAAAAAAATTAAATAAATAACTACATGCATATAAGACAACAATAATTTTATAAAATGCGTGAAACGAAAAATTCGATGTACCTTTCAACGGGATATATCCATCGATATTGTACCGTTCCGGCAAACTTAGCCTCGGTTGCAAGATTAACCGTCTGATGTATTATAATGTCGAAGAACGATGGTGGGAAAATACTTGAAAAGTATCAATGAAACAGAATTTTCTAAATTCTTCAGCGTCACAACATCCAAGGTTTTAACACACAATTCTCTAAAAAAACAACAAAGGTCATTGATTACTTGACCAACCAATTCGGGAAGGGAAGTCCTAAGGGCTAATGGGAGAAGGTGATCCATAATAACATGGTGATCATGACTTTTCAGTCCCTCGATCTTGCCTTTCATAATTTGTCACGCCCCGCTTCCCAGTGTACGGGCAGAGAACGTGATGAGGCCGCTACATATTTACCCAGAAGTAAACACGCTAAGCGTGTCTAAGCAATATAAAATGAAATGTACACAAGAGACAAGATGTAAATGAACAATAACTTTATTTATTAACATTCTTTTTATAGTGTAATGAAAAGTAAATACATGGAATGAAAGCAATGCCTAAACAATGGCATAACAGAAATAAAAATGAAATGTATAAGTAAACCAGAGCTCCGTGTCAAAGGCTAGCTGAATCAAGTCCTCGCTGGTGGGCTCTGTCTCCAGAAGGTCCGATCAACCTGACAACATTCCAAAGAATGAAGAAAATGAATGTTGTTAGTGAACAATCGCTCGGTAAGTCCTAAAGAATAGGTATAGACAGAATAGACAGAAGGAGGATGTAACTTTTAAAGTTGTATTATATTGTTAACGCTGTTATTTGTAGCTTGGTACAGAAAATGCCAGTGTATACGAGATGAGTTCCACTATTCCAGAAACTAAGGTATACGGAGCACAAGGAACCATTCAGCCACGGTACAACGGCAATGGAGATTCAGGTTAGGTGTATTATGATTACAGTCTCGTACCACTTTTAACACTTTCCGTACAAATCTAACCCTTATAAACCCTGCGATGTCTTGATTGTATTGTTTATTATATAGATGGATGACTTGCCGAAACCATGATATCAGTAATGGAATGGATATAATAGATGAACATGTAAATGGAGTATATCTATGGTTCGGTTCAGTCAATATAAATTGAATAGATTGAACATATTGAATATATGGATTCATATTGAATTGTATTTTATACTTTAATTACATTCAAGTTAGATTGATTATATTGAGACTCAGTCTGAGTCAGACAAAATCCTGATTGTTTTGATGTCATCGGTAACTGCTGCATATGGACGGCAGGATTTGTGTCTTTTTCCAAGACAATTACCGTGTTGATAACACCGTTTATTAGGTTGTCTATATTAAATAGGAAAGAACCCATACCTCCGGCTCCCTGAGGCTCAAGAGACTGGTCCCGTTTAAACCTATGTTTACTAGGGTCCTTATTGTAATTTAGTATAACTTGAGGGGGTTTTATGTAAAAATAGTTTTGGCATAATTTCAAAATACACCTCAAGCATTTAGTTATCGTCTTTAGGGTTTTTATAGATGCATATTTTATAAATGTGAAATTTCAAGTCAATAGAATCTAGTTTCATAGTATATGGTATTTTCTTGAAATATTTTACTTGTATTGTATTTGGATGGTATTTTCATGTAATAGTGATTCTTTTGATTTAGAAAACTTAGAATATTTATATAATTAAAATAGATATTTTGTTTATATATATATATTTATGAAAATAATTTATTTATTTTCTTGTAGAAATCTCATTTTCTAAAGAAAATTGTATAAAAAATTCCAATACTCCTTACGGAGGTCTGCATCTCGCTCTGCTAAGCCCGAGGATGTGCGATAATCCGCACCATCCTGAACGGGGTCCCCAAAAGTAGGTTATAGAGGCGCAATTGCATGGAAATGATTAATACACTTTTGTATAGAAAACGGTTTTGTATGTTTAGGGTATTTATTTGTAAAGTCGTATTTCCCGTATTCTATTGTCCCAAAATTCATCGTGCTATGATAGAGATGTATATTGTGATGAGGTAGGTCATTACCTCGTGAACTATCTAAAGGTATAGTAAGGAATTATGATGATTTATATCGAAACTAAAGTATATGGTATTTTTTCTGTAAAAGTGCGATAAAAGTTACAAAAATGATTCTTTTAAAGTGAAACTTGTTTTAATAGATTTATTAATGTTTGTTAAACAATATGTGAGAATATGGTATTATCTTGTTAAAGAAAAGTATAGTTTTAAAGAAAATCGAATCGGAAGTCGGACTAACTCCACTTCCGTCGGGTTTTAGAAATGTATATTTTTTTATAGAAAAAGAAGAGAGGGGAGAGGGGACTTACTGATTTGTTGGACTAGAGGAGAGAGAGGGGTCCTAAACAAGACTTCGGGGTATCGTTTCATCTCCGGAATCTCTTCGGAAGTTCGTCGGAGTTTCACCCTTCACTAACTCCACTTGTACACAAAAGTGCTTGAGAATTTTGTATAGTTTTTGTAATAAAATTCTGAGTGAGAGGGGTGTAAAATGGAGTGCGTTTGTAAATCCCCGTTCCCATCTTAATAAAAGTTTCCTATTTTCTAAATCCCAGTAATTTCCTTTTCTTTTTCCCCTCGTATTTTAATTGGTTGCTTAAGCTTAATATTTAAACTTTATTTTTCCAGCTCTTTTAAAATCATAGTCCAAACCCTAAAAGCCAAAACCCAAGATTCAAAACCAAAGCCAAATTAAACTAAAACCAAACAACATACATAAACCCTCAACCCATTTAGTTTTTTTCCATTTAAATTCAATATTAAATCCTTAAGCCCACTCTTCTCTTCAGCCCAGGGTTTATTTTTGTGGGAATTTAATTATTTAAAACCCCGGACCGTTTCATCCTCAGCCCACGAGATTTAATTAAAAGAAATTCTTTTAAAACTTCTCAGCCCAACTCCTTTCGGCCCGCCTCCTCAACGCACCAACCCGACCCGCTCCTGTTCACCTCCCTCTCCAACGGCTCTCTCCCTCTTTCCCGCTCACGCTCTTCAAACCGCGACCCGCCTCCTCCACCGCAGCTCGCGCCCATGCCCATGCTCATGTTGTGCGACGTTACCCCCTCGCACTCTCTCTCTAACCCCGTCTCCCTCATCTCTCTCTCTCTCACCAACTCTATCACACAAAAAAAAAACTCTCCTTCCTCTCAAAATTTCTCCACGAACCCACTGCAACCTCGACGCCAGCGATCACCCCATATCTTCGTCGACCTCACCATTCCACCTCGCTCTCTTCTCTCCACAACTCACCCCCACCGAGCTCCCTACACCTTCAGCCGCCGCCAAGAACCCCTGCACACCCAATCCCCTGCACTATTCGACCACCGCTTCCACTCGACGCCGGTGAGCCCCCAACTGCCCTGAACCGCCCCAGTCGACACCTCTGCACCCTCTACACCTTCATCATTTTCTTCTACACCCACACCCGAGCCCCACCATTTCTCTCTCTCTTTCAAACCTCGTTGCAAACCAGAGCACCCACTGTTGACATCGACGGAGCGACGCCGTCGACCGTTGTCGACCCCAGTGCACTCATAGAAGACCACTGAGCACCCCTCAACCTCCAGTGACCGTGCGACGACTCCAGGAAACTCCGACACAAATTCTGTATCGCGAGCCAAGCTCACGATAATCGTTTCACGACGTACATCGCGCGTTCGTGACGCCTCTGCTGCCGTGCAACCCCGAGACGTTTCCAGGTAAGTGTTTTACTTACTACATGCTAATATAATTGTGATACAAACTTAAATCATTTAGTTTATAATTTACCGATTCCCGATATATTATGCGACCTATGTGTTCGATGCTAGATCCCAATGAAAATGCTTGCTTAATTTGACGGAAATAGACGTTTTCTGTTGGCCCATATAATGACGAATATCGTGTATAAATCTCACTAGAAAATACGACTGTTAGTGACTAAAATTGATACCCCTAAATCTACCGTTAAAACTAGAAATTTCCTGTATCTGAAAATGGTTAAAATCACTGTAAATTATGTATATATTGGAATGATGTGTTCGAGGGATTAAATCGAAGACGACTCGACAAAATTTAATTCTATGTAAACTATAATGTTTTATGTATAGTAACTGCGATGATATTTAGATTGGAGTGCGACTCTGGACTGCAGTCCAGAGCGACTCTGATTACTGTGTACTGTCCCAAAATGTGTGTCACTTTGTTTCCTGAATTCCTATGTTACTTAACTCTGTAGTGGATTAAATATGGATCTGTTAGCTAAACAAAACAAGTGGTTTCATTCCGTTTCATTACCGTTTGCTATTTGAATTGAAAATAAAAGGGCAGAACGTATAACTATCCAGAACAGATTCAGAAGTGACATACTGATGTTAAACTGTGTATAACTTTTGACGTACAGATGTGATTGAGGATCCTCCTATTGCGTTGAATACTATATTGAAAACCCTAGATTTTATTCAACTGTATCATTGCTAAATTCTGAGCCCAACTGGGTGCAATTCGTGTCGCGAAACGGATGTTCAGTTCTGAAACTGAATTTCCAGCCGCGAGCACTTAAAATGAAACAGCTGTATCTTGAAAATCGGAATCCCGATTGAACTGAAACTAATTTTGATGAATTTCTGACTGAGTGTTATATTTATCGTATTTGTATCATTTCGTTAAATTCGAAACATATGAATTTATGCAATTTTTTTAAGTTAATAACATGCATATTGATTCATAACATACTTAGCTTATTGATGGCATACATACATATATCATACCCCAATTGCCATATACTTAGTGTTAGTGCGTGTTAGAGTCAGTGGTCATTGCATTATCGTGCGTGATTGATATTGGTTTAAGAGTGACAAGTACACCAATAGGAAGTGAATATTCGTGACCGTGATCGGTACAGTGAATAGTGATAAAACCGTGCCATTGGTTTATTTGTACACGACTAAATCAAGATCATATATAGTGTAAACCTGGGGATAAAGGGAAAATCGATGTGGAAAGAGAATCGTATTTAGCGGGACCGTGTTTTAGAGGATGATCATTCGAGCAGCGATATATATATTAGGTAGGATCTAGCGATCCGGCTGACAGGGTTATGTCCCGGGCATGTGGGCCGTTGTCTAGGGTATATATGAGACTCCTGTTAAACATGATACTCCTTCCACTATGCAATTTCAAATATGACCTAGAGACCGATAGGGACACAGATCATATTTTGCATCATATAGTGACATAGTGATTACTCGCATTGTACTTTCACTAGTATTACCTCTTTCACATGTTTCATCTTATTATAATAATATTGTTATTGTGTTGCTCTGACGACCTGAGTATGCATGCTCAGATCCCGTGGAAGGACCAGCGCAGGAGACAGATTTACCTTTCGAGTTCATGGAGATATAGTCTGGTGTACTTTCTTCCTTTACTGCTTTCCATAAAAGTGATCTTGAGATTGAACTTGGTTAGTAATGGTTCTTGTTATCTGTAATTTGTGAACAATGAATTTTAATGTAATAAATTAGTGATGTGATTCCTTTACTACTGTGCTTTATTTACTGATTACCATGTAATGCTATAAGCCGAAGTGTGACTACGGCGGGATGATTTCTTGACCGTAGAAGCATGGCTGGTCTACTCATCCCTCGTTTTCCGTATTTTGGGAAGCGGGGCATGACATGGTTTAGTTGGTATCAGAGCCAGGTTTAGTATCAAGGGATAACATTAACTATACTGTATTACGTTATTCTCGTTTCACTACTCTTGATTTGGATCCTTGAATCTGATCTTATCCTTTTGAATCTTCCAATGATATGACGTCCCCGAACGACCCCTCCTCGGACTCCAGCTCTCAGGACCGCATGGAAAGAATACTTAGTGCACTGACCTCTCTCGCGGAAGCTCAGGAGAGGAAGACAGATTTACTCGCTGAGGGACTCAGGGCGATTACCGCCGCAGGAGGACCCTCCGCACTCATTACCACTCCCGAGGGCGCTACTCCACCAGCTTATCATGCTAGGGCTGGTACCGTATCAGACTTTCGACGGTTACATCCAGCTGCATTCACAGGGCTAGCTGAACCCCTTGAGGCTGAGCAATGGGTGGTGAACATGGAGAACTTATTGACAGCCGCCAGGGTTCCAGAGGAAGATAGGGTGGACGTGATAAAGATACAATTGGAAGATGAAGCCCGTACATGGTGGTTGGTGGAAGAAAGCAGGCTAGACGGGCCGATTGAATGGGGAAAATTTAAGGAATGTTTCCTAGATCATTATTTTCCTTCCACAGCTAAGGCAGAAATGAAGGAAAGATTTATTCTTTTGAAGCAGAATGGACGCCCAGTGGACGTTTATGCGGTAGAGTTTAACCGTCTGAGCCGTTTTGCTCCATACATGGTCGTCTCAGAGGCCACCAGGGCCAGACGTTTCCTTCAGGGGCTAGATTTCGAGTTGCAGCAGTTAATTGCATCGCTGGATTTGCAGACTTTCGCACAGGTACTCAACGCGGCGAGAGTTCAGGAGCAATTGATTAACAAGTTCAGGAGATCCCCAGTCGTTCCAGCACATACCCACGCACCTTCTCGAGGAGCCATACCGATTCACAGGCCAGGAACGACACAAATGAAACGCCCATTCATACCATAGCATCGCCCCCAGAGACAGGGCGTAGTTTGCGGCTATTGCGGTAGAGGTGGGCATACCCAGAAGGACTGTCGCCGTGCCAAGGGATAGTGCTTGATTTGCGGATCCCGTCAGCACAAGATTACCAGTTGTCCTGAGCGAGCAGAGATACAGGGAGGTTCTGGACCGCCACAGCAAAGGCCACAGGAGCAGAGGAAACCCTTTACAGGTCGCGGTCAGGGACGGGCTTTCACCTTGACCGCCGAGCAGGCAGAGGCGTCAGGAGACGTGGATACAGGTACTCTACTCGTACATTCCTTGCCAGCTAGAATACTATTTGATTCGGGAGCATCTCATTGTTTCTTGTCTGAGCATTTCACCGATACACACTCCATACCACATGAACCACTAACCAAGGGATGGGAAATACATATGGGTAACGGCATTTTAATATCTAGTCGAGAATGTAGGTTATGCCCGGTTGTAGTGTGTGGCAGGGAATTTTATGCAAATTTCCTCCTGATTGGGACAGGTAGTTACGACGCAATTCTCGGGATGGATTGGATGAGCACTTTTCATGCGGTTATCAATTGTCGTGCAAGGAAGGTGATCTTCCGCATTCCCAATCACCCAGAGTTTACTTTCGAGGGCGGAAGCGAATCTTTGGAGCCAGCTAAGTATAGAGCCAAGCCCAAGGAGCTGACATCTATGGAGATTGATAAGAGCCCAGTCCCAGTAATTGTTCGGGACTTTCTGGACGTATTTCGTGAAGATCTACCAGGTCTACCACCTCCTCGAATCTTGGAGTTCTCAATCGATTTGACTCTAGGTACAGCCCCAGTATCCAGAGCCCCATACAGAATGGCACTAGTTGAGTTGGCGGAATTGAAGAAGCAGGTTGAAGAACTATTGGAGAAGGGATTTATTCGGCCAAGCGCTTCACCGTGGGGTGCACCAGTTCTGTTAGTAAAGAAGAAGGATGGATCGCTGCGGATGTATATAGATTCTCGGGAGCTGAACAAGGTCACAATAAAGAACAAGTACCCAATCCCGCGCATTGATGACCTATTCGATCAGCTAAGTGGAGCCAAGGTGTTCTCGAAGTTGGACCTCCGTTCTGGATATCATCAAATCAGAGTAGCAGCCAAGGATGTATGCAAGACGGCTTTCTGGACCCGATACAGACATTACGAGTTCTTGGTGATGCCGTTCGGTGTTACCAATGCCCCGACAATATTCATGGACTTGATGAACAGGGTGTTCGCAAAGTACTTGGACACGTTTGTCGTTGTGTTTATCGACGACATACTTGTCTACTCGATGACCCGGGAAGAGCATGCTGAACATTTGCGCACGGTCCTACAAATTCTTCGAGAAGAGAAGTTGTATGCGAAACTAAGCAAGTGTGAATTTTGGCTCGACAAGGTTCAGTTTCTGGGACATATCGTTTCGGACGAAGGCATCTCGGTGGACCCAGCAAAGATAGAATCTGTCAGAGATTGGCCAACGCCGAAGTCAGTGGCCGAGATCAGGAGTTTTCTGGGATTGGCAGGTTATTATTGGAGATTCGTCCAAGATTTCTCAAGAATCGCTGAACCATTGACGAGGCTAACACGGAAGGACGTGCCGTTTACATGGACAGAGGAGTGCACTCAGGCATTTGACACACTAAAGCAGAAGTTAACCACGACGCCTATTCTTACAGTACCAGATGATTCCGGTGGTTTGGTGGTACACAGTGATGCCTCAAGGAAGGGTTTAGGCTGTGTTCTAATGCAGCACGGCCGAGTGGTTGCTTACGCCTCTCGACAACTGAGAAACCACGAGAAGAACTACCCTACGCATGACTTGGAGTTAGCCGCGGTAGTCTTTGCGTTAAAGATTTGGAGGCACTATCTATTGGATGAGAAAGTGGAGGTGTACACAGATCATAAAATTCTGAAGTACGTTTTCACTCAGAAAGAACTAAACATGAGGCAACGCCGTTGGCTAGAGCTGATGGCAGATTATGACTTGGATCTTCAGTATCACCCGGGGAAGGTGACTGTTGTACCAGATGCGCTCAGTCGCAAGCCAGCGGTCATGATGTTGACCGATCAGTGGAGCATTATTGAGGACTTTCAGAGACTCGAACTTGAAGTCGTTACGCCGAACACGCTCAGTCCACTTTGGCAACTACAGGTGCAATCTTCTCTGGTGGATCGCATCAAGATTGCACAAGCGGATGATCCCCGATTGCAAAAGTTTAGAGAGCAAGTGGAAGCCGGACTGAGAACGGACTTGATTATACATGAAGATGGCTCTCTGAGATTCGGTAGCAGACTCTGCGTACCCAAGGGAGATGTTCGAGAAGAAGTATTGGCTGAAGCACACATTTCAGCTTATTCTGTGCATCCGGGGGTACAAAAATGTATTAGGACCGAAAGCAACATTTTTGGTGGAACGGGATGAAGCGGGAAATTGCGAGGTTCGTATCCAGGTGCTTGGTTTGTCAGTAAGTAAAGGCGGAGCATCAGAGGACAGCAGGATTGTTACAACCACTGCCAATACCTGAATGGAAGTGGGAGCACATTACCATGGATTTTGTGACGGCCTTACCACGGAGCCCTAGGGGCAATAACACCATTTGGGTTATCGTCGATCACCTCACAAAAGCTGCACACTTCCTACCTTTCCGAGTGGGACAGTCGACAGAATCACTGGCAGAAAGATATATGCAGAAGATTGTACGACTTCACGGTGTTCCGGTCAGCATTGTGTCAGACCGGGACACGAGATTCTTATCGCACTTTTGGAAGATTTTACAGGAGAGTTTGGGTACCCGCCTTAAATTCAGCACAGCTTATCACCCACAGACGGATGGACAATCCGAGCGTACGATTCAGACGCTCGAGGATATGTTGAGAGCCTGTATGTTGGACTTTCAGGGTTCCTGGGAGGACCATCTGCATCTAGCCGAGTTCTCTTATAACAATAGTTATTAGGCTAGTATTCAGATGGCTCCTTTTGAAGCACTATACGGGCGGAAGTGTCGATCCCCAATATGTTGGGATGATGTGGGAGAACGAAGATTACTGGGCCCCGAACTCATTGTTCAGATAGTCGACAAAGTCCAAATGATCAGGCAGCGTATTAAGACGGCTCATGATCGACAGAAGAGTTGGGCAGATACCAGCAGGAGGGCACTAGAATTCGAAGTCGAAGATCATGTGTTCTTGAAGATTTCCCCTACCCGTGGAGTTATCAGGTTCGAAGGCCAGGGAAAGCTCAGTCCCCGTTTTATCGGACCTTTTGAGGTGCTAGAGCGAGTAGGAGAGGTGGCCTATCAACTTGCCTTGCCTCCATCGCTAGCTGGTGTGCACAATACCTTCCACGTGTCACAGTTGCGGCATTATGTTCGGGATGAGAGCCATGTCCTGGACCATACGGAGCTGGTTTTGGGTACCGATCTGTCATACGAGGAGCATCCCACTACCATCCTCGACCGCAGAGAGAAAGTGCTGAAGAATAAGGTCATTCCTTTAGTCCGGGTGTCTTGGGGCGGTCGTTCCCCAGGAGAATCCACCTGGAAGCAGGAGGAAGATATCTGTGATCGTTATTCACATCTCTTTGTTTAGTACATTGTTTCCTTGTATCCTTGTTAAATTTCGAGGACGAAATTTTTTGTAAGGGGGGTATGATGTAAATCCTCATTCCCATCTTAATAAAAGTTTCCTATTTTCTAAATCCCAGTAATTTCCTTTTCTTTTTCCCCTCGTATTTTAATTGGTTGCTTAAGCTTAATATTTAAACTTTATTTTTCCAGCTCTTTTAAAATCATAGTCCAAACCCTAAAAGCCAAAACCCAAGATTCAAAACCAAAGCCAAATTAAACTAAAACCAAACTACTTTCATAAACCCTCAGCCTATTTAGTTTTTTTCCATTTAAATTCAAAATTAAATCCCCAAGCCCACTCTTCTCTTCAGCCCAGGGTTTATTTTTTAGGAATTTAATTATTTAAAACCCCGGCCCGTTTCATCCTCAGCCCACGAGATTTAATTAAAAGAAATTCTTTTAAAACTTCTCAGCCCAACTCCTTTCGGCCTGCCTCCTCAACGCACCAACCCGACCCGCTCCTGTTCACCTTCCTCTCCAATGGCTCTCTCCCTCTTTCCCGCTCACGCTTTTCAATCTGTGACCCGCCTCCTCCACCGCAGCTCGTGCCCACGCCCATGCCCACGTTGTGCGACGTTACCCCCTCGCACTCCTCTCTCTAACCCCGTCGCTCTCATCTATCTCTCTCGCTCACCAACTCTATCATAAAAGAAAACTCTCCTTCCTCTCAAAATTTCTCCACGAACCCACTGCAACCTCGACGCCGGCGATCACCCCATATCTTCGTCGACCTCATCATTCCACCTCGCTCTCTTCTCTCCACAACTCACCCCCACCGAGCTCCCTACACCTTCAGCCGCCGCCAAGAACCCCTGCACACCCAATCCCCTGCACCATTCAGCCACCCCTTCCACTCGACGCCGGCGAGCCCCCAACTGCCCTGAACCGCCCCAGTCGACACCTCTGCACCCTCTACACCTTCATCACTTTCTCCTACACCCACACCCGAGCCCCACCATTTCTCTCTCTCTCTCTTTCAAACTTCATTGCAAACCAGAGCACCCACTGTTGACATCGACGGAGCGACGTCGTCGACCGTCGTCGACCTTAGTGCACTCGCAGAAGACCACTGAGCACTTCTCAACCTCCAGTGACCGTCCGACGACTCCGGGCAACTCCGAGACAAATTCCGTATCGCGAGCCAAGCTCGCGATAATCGTTTCACGACGTACATCGCGTGTTCGTGACGCCTCTGCTGCCGTGCAACCCCAAGACGTTTCCAGGAAAGTGTTTTACTTGCTACATGCTAATATAATTGTGATACAAACTTAAATCATTTAGTTTATAATTTACCGATTCCCGATATATTATGCGACCTATGTGTTTGATGCTAGACCCCAATGAAAATGCTTGCTTAATTTGACGGAAATAGATGTTTTCTGTTGGCCCATATAATGACGAATATCGTATATAAATCTCACTGGAAAATACGACTGTTAGTGACTAAAATTGATACCCCAAAATCTACCCTTAAAACTAGAAATTTCCTGTATCTGAAAATAGTTAAAATCACTGTAAATTATGTACATACTGGAATGATGCGTTCGAGGGCTTAAATCGAAGACGACTCGACGATATTTAATTCTATGTAAACTATAATGTTTTCTGTATAGTAACTGCGATGATATTTAGATCGGAGTGCGACTCTGGACTGCAGTTCAGAGCGACTCTGATTACTGTGTACTGTCCCAAAATGCGTCACTTTGTTTCCTGAATTCGTATGTTACGGAACTCTGTAGTGGATTAGAGATGGATCTGTTAGCTAAACAAAACAAGTGGTTTCATTCCGTTTCATTGCCGTTTGCTATTTGAATTGTTTATAAAAGGGCAGAACGTATAACTGTCCAGAACAGATTCAGAAGTGACATACTGATGTTAAACTGTGTATAACTTTCGACGTACAGATGCGATCGAGAATCTGCCTATTGCGTTGAATACTCTATTGAAAAACCTAGATTTTATTCAACTGTAGCATTGCTAAATTCTGAACCCAACTGGGTGCAATTCGTCTCGCGAAACGGATGTTCAGTTCTGAAACTGAATTTCCTTCCAGCCGCGAGCACTTAAAATGAAACAGCTGTATCTTGAAAACCAGAATCCCGATTGAACTGAAACTAATTTTGATGAATTTCTGATTGAGTGTTCTATTTATCGTATTTGTATCATTTCATTAAATTCGAAACATATGAATTTATGCAATTTTTGTAAGTTAATGACATGCATTTTGATTCATAACATACTTAGCTTATTGATGGCATACATACATATATCATACCCCAATTGCCATATACTTAGTGTTAGTGCGTGTTAGAGTCAGTGGTCATTGTATTATCGTGCATGATTGATATTGGTTTAGGAGTGACAAGTACACCAATGGGAAGTGAATATTCGTGAACGTGATCGATATAATGAATAGTGATAAAACCGTGCCATTGGTTTATTTGTACACGACTAAATCAAGATCATATATAATGTAAACCTGAGGATAAAGGGGAAATCGAAGTGGAAAGAGAATCATATTTAGCGGGACCGTATTTTAGAGGATGATCATTTGAGCAGCGATATATATATATATTAAGTAGGATCTAGCGATCCGGCCGACAGGGTTATGTCCCGGGCATGTGGGCCGTTGTCTCGGGTATGTATGAGACTCCTGTTAAACATGATCTTCCTTCCACTATGCGATTTCAAACATGAACTATAGACCGATAGGGACACAGATCATATTCTGCATCATATAGTGACATAGTGATTACTCGCATTGTACTTTCACTAGTATTACCTCTTTCATATGTTTCATCTTATTATAATAATATTGTTATTGTGTCGCTCTGACGACCTGAGTATGCATGCTCAGATCCCGTGGAAGGACCAGCGCAGGAGACAGATTTACCTTTCGAGTTCATGGAGATATAGTCTGGTGCACTTTCTTCCTTTACTGCTTTCCATAAAAGTGATCGTGAGATTGAACTTGGTTAGTAATGGTTCTTGTGATCTGTAATTTGTGAACAATGAATTTTAATGTAATAAATTAGTGATGTGATTCCTTTACTACTGTGCTTTATTTACTGATTACCATGTAATGCTAGAAGCCGAAATGTAACTTTGGCGGGATGATTCCTTGACCGTAGGAGCATGGCTGGCCTAGTCATCTCTCGTTTTCCGTATTTTGGGAAGCCAGGCGTGACAGGTTTTTATAGGGCAAATTAGGGTTTAGGGGGTGATGAATTTGAGAATTAAAATGCATTTAAAAGGAATTAAATGGGTAATTTAAGTTCTCAATGTAAATGCAGAGAAAACAAGCAGTGTGAAAGGAAGTGGGGTAGGCCAAGGGTTGCAGGGGAAAAGATTGGGAGCATTTCCAACGGGGGAGACTGGTGGCACTGGGTCTATTGGGCTTCTTTCCAGTTTTGTACCGTCGGGTAGGGGTGGGTTTGGTTCCACATGTCAGGGTCGATTGATATTCCACAGTGCACATGTTTAAATTATCCGTGACTCTTGGTTTTACATGTTATGCACGTGTAGACTCTTGGGCTTCTAAAAAGATTAAAAGAAATTAAAATAAAAAGATTATATGGCTGCGGGGATTCGATCACAAGAGATACATCACAGCAGTGCGAGGCCTTACCAATGTGCTACAAGTGCTTTCTTGCTGTTCAAAAGCAAAACAAATACTTATTGTATACACAGGATTGTAAATACCCCAATTGTACATTAACTTTTAAACAATTTTATGTGCACGGAATTTGGAGTTGTTATAGTCTACCCTCCTTACAAAAATTTCGTCATCGAAATTTACAATTTATTTTAAAGACTAGTTTACAAATAAGTGGGGATATCTTGCACGCATCTCATCTTCCCTTTCCCATGTTGATTTTCCTGGAGTGTCTTTTCTCCACATTACTCGAGCCAAGCTGACTTCCTTGTTCCGAAGTGACTTCACTTTTCTGTCCAGGATCTTAACAGGTTGCTGCTCACAAGATAAATCTGGCTGTACAGTGAGCTCGGAATGATCAAGAATATGGCTGGGGTCACTCACATACCTTCTGAGTTGGGATATGTGAAACACATTATGCACTCCTTCCAATGAAGGTGGAAATGCCAAGCGATATGCCACTTCACCGACTCGTTCGAGTATGTCGAACGGTCCAATATACCTTGGACTAAGTTTACCCCGTCTTCCAAAATGGATCACTCCACGGTTCGGATATATCTTCAGAAATACGTGATCTCCCGTATGGAACTCCAAATTACGGCGCTTTGCATCAGCCCAGTGCTTCTGTCGATCTTGGGCTATGCACATTCTTTCCCTGATAGTACGAACTACGTCAACAGTTGCTACTATCATCTGAGGTCCAAGGAGTTCTCTATCTTCGATGTCATCCTAAATTAATAGCGATCGACACTTCCTTCCATAAAGTACTGCAAAAGGTGACATTCCAATGCTTGCTCGGTAGCTGTTGTTGTATAAAAATTCCACAAGATGTAGGTGATCTTCCCACGATCCTCTGAAGTCTAGCATACATGCTATGGGAATATCTTCCAAGATCTGAATAGTTCGCTCAGTTTGACAATCAGTTTGTGGATGATAAGCGGTACTGAAGATCAGATTTGTTCCCAAGCTAGCTTGCAGACTTTGCCAAAATTGTGATCGAAACCTGGTGTCACGATCGGAGACAATGCCAACTGGTACTCCATGAAGTCTCACGATTTCTTGTATGAGTTCATGGGTATCAGAGATAACACATTATGAAGATTTTAAATCTTTACTTAGATTCTTACCCCTATGTACTTCTTTGCTAATGTCTTAGTAGATTGACCAACTCGAAATGGGATGAAGTGAGCCGACTTTATGAGTCGATCCACAATAACCCATACCGCATCATTACCCTTTGTGCTGCGAGGAAGAGCAGTCACGAAATCCATTATGATGTGTTGCCACTTCCATTCTGAAATAGGTAATGGTTGAAATAATCCAGCAGTCCTGTGATGTTCAGCCTTTACTTGCTGACATACCAAGCATTTAGCGATGCCTCTGGCTACTTCACGCTTCATTCTATGCCACCAGTAGTTTTGACACAGATCTTTGTACATCTTTGTATTCCAGGGTGTACTGAGTAGGGAGAACTGTGAGCTTATTTCATCAACTCGTCCTGCACAGAACCTTCTGGTACACAAAATCTGCTGCCGTACCTCAAAGATCCGTCTTTATGGATGATGAAATCTGTTCTGAGTCCATTCTCTACCTGTTCTCTGATTTTTTGCAACTTTGCATCACTTGCTTGAGCTGCCTTGATCTGATTGACAATAGTAGATTAAACTTGTAAGTTCATCAAACTTGAAGCGTTACTTGACATGACTACTTCAATCTCCATTTGATGCAAGTCTTGTTGAAGCTTCCACTGAGTGGTGAGATGCATTGCTAATGGTTGGAGACTAAGGGCATCAGGTTCTACATTCACCTTTCCTGGGTGATATTGCAGGTTGATGTCGAAGTCTGCCATGAGTTCAACCATCTTCTCTGCCGCATATTCAACTCTTTCTGAGTAAACACATATTTCAGACTCTTGTGATCTGTGTATATGTTCACTCGTTCACCAAGAAGATAATGACGCCAAATCTTAAGAGCAAAGATTACGGCCGCCAACTTTAAATCATGTGTCGGATAATTGCGCTCATGAATCTTCAGCTGTCTTGAAGCATGAGCCACAATCTTACCGTGCTGATGTAGAACACATCCTAATTCTTTACCAGATGCATCGCAATGCACTTCGAGATCTTGACTTGAGTTCTACGAAAGCTTGTTCGCATGCTTCTGACCACACGAATTCTTCATCTTTATGTGTGAGCTTGGTCAGGGGTGTTGCAATCTTTGAAAATCCTTCAATGAACCTTCTGTAATATCCAGCTAGACCCAAGAAACTTCAAATGTCCTTCACTGACTTTGGTGTCGGCCATTCGCTTACTATTGAAACTTTCGCTGGATCCACAGAGATTTCATCGCCTGATACAATATGTATAAGAAAACCGACTTGATCTGGCCAAAACTCACACTTGCTGTATTTGACATAGAGTTGATGCTATCGTAAAGTTTCCAGGACAATTCTCAAGTGTTCGGCGTGTCCTTTCCAACTCTTAGAATACACTAGGATGTCGTCGATGCAAATGACAACAAACCTGTCTAGATACTCTCGGAAAACTTGATTCATTAGATTCATGAATATTGCTGGTGTGTTGGTCACTCCAAATGGCATTACAAGAAATTCATAATGACCATAACGAGTTCTGAATGTCGTTTTATGGATATCAGATTCTTTGACCTTCACCTGATGATAACCCGAACGAAGATCTAACTTGGAGAAGACGCAAGATCCACTTAGCTGGTCGAATAAATCGTCGATGCGCGGTAGTGGATACTTGTTCTTTATCGTTACTTCATTCAAGGCTTTATAATCAATGCACATTCTGTATGAACCTTCCTTCTTCTTCACGAGCAAAACTGGAGATCCCCAACTTGAAGTGCTGGGACGAATCCATCATTTCTTCAATAATTCATCCAACTGAGTTCAGACCTCCTTTAAACCTTCCGGACTTAGTCGATACGGTGCTTTGATCACCGGTTGTGCTCCTGGTACTAAATCAATACTGAATTCAAGAGCTCGATCGGGAGGAAAACGTGATGTCTTCAGGAAACACATCGTCGAACTCTCGAACTACTTCTGGTTTTGATCCTTCCTCCGCTTAAACTATCACAATCACTGCCTTCTTCTTTGGTTTCTCCTTGTATGTACTTGGCTCCAGGGCACGGTCTCCACTTTTAAAATTGAAGACCGAATGGTCTGGAATCTCGAATACTACCCACCTTTGATGACAGTCAATGGTAGCATAGAATGTTCCAAGCCAATCCATACCTAGAACCACGTCGAAGTTCGGTATGTCCAGCACCTTGAAATCAGAATAGAATTCTCTGCTGCAGATGACCACTGGACACAGATTATATCCCATTGTTGCCTTTAGAACGCCGTTCCCAGAACTGACATTCCAGATGGATACAAGCGGCGTGATTGGAATCGCATGACTTCGGACGAACTGTTGCAACATAAAGCAATGAGATGCTCTAGTATCGAATAGTGCGAGTGCAGGAAGTGAGGCTACTAAGATTGTACTTAAGGTATGTGGGATATGTTTTAGGTATAAAGAAAATGTATATAGGTATGTATATATAAAAAACAAAGCTTGATGGAGAAGGGTTACTAGTAATGACTTAGCCGGTGGTTTCAGCTTCTTCCACAGTCATTGTGAAAGCTTGTCGCCTCGGCACATTCCTCCTTGCTGGAGGAGCATTCCTCTGTCCGTTCCTTGGTCCTTGGGTTGGGTTCCGTTGAGCTTGATGGAACTGACGAGGAGGAGGTGCAGTCGGTCCACGAGAAGGTGGAGCAGGTAGTGCAAGTCATGGAGCAGGTGCCTGAATTGCTGGGAGCTACGGGTAAGTGATTGCCGGCCTGGGTGCAGCATATGGGTTGTGTCTACGAGGGAAAGACCCAATATCATGAGTAGCTGAGCCACAGACTAAACAAAGGAGATTTGCTCGCCGGCAATCTTTTGCCAGGTGTCCAACTCCCCTGCAGTATATGAAAAAGGCTGGGTGTTCGCCGTCAAAAGACGTGACCGGGACGTTGGGATGTCCGGCTTGAATTTTGGGGATAGATGCTATTTGGATTTATCCGTCCACCTCTCTGAAGATTCCAAGTTGGTTTATGGCACCGTGTATCGGAGGTTTGGACGGATGCGGCCGTTGTAGCAGACTTCGTCAGATTCCCCCTCATTGTGAGGGGTTTTTGATTGTGGGGACGCTCTTCCCTGTAGGTGCAAACTCTTGCAGTTAATTACGTTACCGCATCACGGTT
Source organism: Agapanthus africanus (assembly GCA_030015575.1). Taxonomy (NCBI): domain Eukaryota; kingdom Viridiplantae; phylum Streptophyta; class Magnoliopsida; order Asparagales; family Amaryllidaceae; genus Agapanthus; species Agapanthus africanus. Next base: position 687,087,611 of record CM057342.1, on the reverse strand, counting down.
ACCACTTTCTCCTGCTTTAGAAGGTCTTTTCGTGTCGTGTATATTTGTTTTGTTTTTTGGTTGCCCATGGATTGTATACGGAAACTAATTTATGGCGTTGCCCATAGGGCGTAGATTAGTCCAAATCCGTATTTTCTTAGATTTGGGTTTGGCTTGGTTTAAGGATTGTTGATCTCATTTGAGACTAAGATCAACTTAAACGTTTGTTAATGATACGTTAGTCTAATTTTAGACTAAGATCTACTTAACAGGGTTTTGGGATCATTTAGACTCAACAAAAGAGCATTTGGGCTCTATTATTTTAGTTTAGGGACATTGCGGTCCATTGGGTTTAAGGACATCATAGTCCGTAGCAGTTTAGAGACATCATAGTCTGTAAAGTTTAAAGACATCATAGTCTATGATTTAAGGACCTCATAGTCCATAAAGTTTAAGGACATCATAGTTCATGAGTTTAAGGACCTCATAGTCCATAAATTTTAAAGACATCATAGTCTGTAGCAGTTTATAGACGTCATAGTCTGTGGGGTTCTGGTTTAACCAGTTTGGAGATGCGCCAAAAGTTATTGGTTATTGGGACCCTCCATCTCTCTGAAGACGTTGAAGGATTACAACTACATATATCATATGAAGAGATGCACCCTTGAACCAATGTCCTGATTTAGGAAAATGGGATGGACATCAGTTTAGATATCATCTGTTGGGAGCTTATTAGCTGTCTGAGATCGGTTTTAGAGACCCTGAGCATGAGGGGCTCAATTGATGGACCTTGGAAAGTTTGGTCTGAATCTGGCTAAAGTTAGCCTTCCATAGTGTTTAACACTAAAATATTTATTCAGCACTCACGTGCTCCCACGTGAGGTGTTTGAAATAGTGTTAAACACTAAAATTATAAGGCGTTCACGTGGAGTCACGTGAGGCGCTTGAAATAGTGTTAACATTCAAGAATTTGAAGCACTGCTTCTTTGGGTTTATTCTTTTGTTCTTTTCTGAGCGGCAAGCGTTGTTGGGTCACATGAGATCATGTGAAGCGACCAAAAAGTGGGGACTGCCTTCGATTTATTCCCCATTTTGCTTTGTAAGTACCAATCACTACTATGGGGTCACGTGTGATCACGTGAGCCAATCTCGATTATTCACTTTTGTTCATCACAGGCGCTCACGTGGGTGCATGTGATCGGCTGTTATCATGTTAGGTGCCGATCCTTTTACGTGCATGGAGATTTTGAGTTTCGAGACATTCAAGTCCATTGTTTTACGAGAGTTGGATTCTTAAGACATGGTTTTTCTCTTAGGTTTTGGGGTCTGTATGACAAAATCTCCCCGATGAGAATTAAATTCTCAACTTGTGAGGAGATCTGCTTCTGCAGATCTTTTACTATATGGGAGAACTAAGTTCTTATATAAAGGGTTAAACCCTTGTTTCATCAAAGGAATTAAATTCCTACATACTTTTATGGGAGAATTAAATTCTCTGAACTTAAATCTCCCTCTAGATTTTGGATTTGCATGGCAAAATCTTCCCAATAAAAATTAAATTCTCAACTTGTGGGGAGATCTGCTTCTGCAGATCTTAACCAGAGGAAGAACTATGTTCTTTTTAAAAGAGTTAAACTCTTATGGAGGTGAAAAAAGGATGAGATACTCTCTATGTGTTTTGTTTCTTCTCTTACTTAGAGTTTCTTTTTTCTTTTTTTCCTCTGGAGAATTAGATTCTCTTTTCTTTTGCTTACGAGGGGTTTCTCTCTCTCTTTCTTTTTTCTTAGAACTTGAAAACCTCTTTACTTTTTTTCCTTTTCTCTGTATATCTTTGCTCTTATTTATAGTGGAAAGAAAAGAATCAATTTGTTTTAGAAAATCTCTCATTGAGAGATTTTGTTTGATTTTCTAATCAACCAACATGATCTTTCAGATCACTTGGTGAATTTTATTCGTCGTTGGATTTTTAATCCGAGAACTTCTGTTTTACAACAGATATTTCTTTTGTTGTTCTTAGCAAGTTTAGGAAGATATTTCCTCGCACATAATTTTTCTGTAAATTGGTTATTTTTTATCGCCATTGGATTTTTAATCCAACAACGCTCTGTTTTATAGAGCGTAATCTTTCTTGTTTAGAAAGATTCAAGGAAATACTTTCCAAATAAGACTTTTTGTCCCTTTTAATTAGAATTTACTTCTATTAGTTCAGAAGGCATAGGAGTCTATCACGTGTATCACGTGACCCCATAAAATTAAGCCCACCAAAAGGGGTCATGTGCTATCACGTGAGTGTTCTTTTGTCCAATGTTTTGCTTTATTCAGGCACCTATATACTTTGTCTATAGAGATCATGCGTCTGCACGTGAGGTCCGGTTTTAGCTTAGTTTTGTCAAGCGCAGCGCCTATCACGTGTGGGCACGTGATGCTCTATTGGGGACCTTTTCCCGTTGCTTTATTTATTTATTTATTTTCTGCAAGGGAACAAATGCCTCCCACAGCGTTGTTCTCACGTGGTTTGCATGTGAGTACAACACTGTCACTTTTACAGCCGTTGGATTGTCTAGGGGAACAGGGAGATGAACCGCCCTTGTCATGTCTTATAAATGCAAGGGTTTAGTTTCTTACGCAACCACTATTTCCTTAATCTTCTTCCTTCTTCGTTTTCTTTGAGAATTTAATTCTCTTCCTCAGTGCTTAATTCTCTGCTATTGTAATTCTAGAGTTAAACCCTGTCAAAAGAAACCCTTTTTAGGTAAAGCTTTTGTATATCAGAAAACTTTCCTTTTTGAACAAAAAATTTCTGGATTTTAAATCCATCATGAGAGCTTTGCTCTCCTCTTAAAGATGTGATCTTTGAGCAGTAAACCTCCAAGCATTCCCCTCTGATTTTTTTTGAGGATTCATGGGATTTTGTTTCTCATATTTTCTGTTAGTTCTTGGAATTTAATTCCATCACATAAAAGGAATTTAATTCCTAAAGCGAAGAGCTTAGCTCTGAAAGATCAGGAGGACCCTTTGGGAATTTTATTTCCTGGTTTTCTTGAAAATCTTTTCATAGGGTTTTACTCTTATTCGCACAAATTTGAATTTGTTGGGTGCTTAACGGAACTTGTTTTCCCAAGAATTTGTTTGAATCCCAATGTCTGTTTAATGAGGGTCTTCTTGATTACTAATCTTTCACTGATGTCTCTTTTCAGATACTATGGCCGCTCATCTGTACAGTCTTGATGAAATTATTTCTTATGAGGACATTCACGCACAAGGCCGTTGCAAAACCAGGAGTTTACAAGCGCCCAATGTGCTGAGATTATGAGTCATTTCAATGAACAACGGTCGACTGCTTTCTCGTCGCTCCGCTTTTTTGAAGATTATAGTGAGAGCAATTTAGGGAGCACTTCCTGGATTTTACGAATCCATGCCTTTTAAGGCGTTAGATGATGCCGAAGATAAGGTGCACTCGGTGTATCTGTCGGGCCTGATCTCGAAGAAACGGCGAGATAATCTCACTGATATCTTGCACCAAATTTTCCAACAGACGACGATAATCGCTGCTTATCAAAGGGCGGAGGACATTAGTGAGGATCTTGACGCTTGCATTCGTGAGAGAATGCACACGGGAATGGTCAGTGAGGTCAAAAACATTCTAGACGTCCTTACTTTCGAATTTCTTAATCCGTGTCCCGGATTTAATGTTTTACCATTGTAAACATTTTCTTTCATTTTTGTATGAATTTTCAGGATATGAATGACAACACTTTCCTTTCCCCTTTTTTTATATTTACATGCGTTCTTCATGAAGTTTTGTCACACTGTTGTTGGTGCTCATGTGTTTGGCGCATGAGGTACTACTGAGGATTTCAATCCTGCATTAGCGCCTGCTCCCGTGTTATGTATGTGCGGTGCCGTTTTAATTTCCAATAAGGATCAAGGCTTGTGCGCACGTGTTATGCACATGAGGCTCTGCTGATGGAGTCGTTTCGTCTCCGTACTCTGATTCTAATGAGTCGCATCTTTTCATTTCTAATGCTCTCCCCTTTTTCCAGGCCTTGGGAATAGTTCCACCATGCACAACATTTTCTGTGTATAGCATTGAATGCTCCCCATTATAACCTGATGTCGTGCCTTTCTTTTCTCTAAAAAGAATATCATTTAGACCTTAGGGTGATTATTTTAAGAAACAGACCAAAGGTTATGGCTTGCAACTGCCCCCACACTCGACGGCAACCATGGGAGATATCCGTCGAGGAGATGATTCCTCGCCTTGCTGCGTGGCTAATGGATTCTCTTCTCACCGATGCCAAATGTGACGCGGTGATGTATGAACTCCTAACTCGTAGGGGCTCTTCCCTTCCTATGGGTTCCATTTGTCTACGGATGGTCTCTTTGTCCGTGCTTGCCGACATCCCTCCTCATCTGACAGAGATGACTCCGACGATCCTCGATGCGACAGAGGATAAGATCGAGTGTTTTTACGAGGCATGCTTGATTACCCGGGCTCTGAAGGATCGCTCGATTCATCTACTGGGTCAGATAAGAGCCCGGCGGGCTGTCATGTCTGTTTTTGCTGATGAGCATGGCGCTAATCGGTGGGGAGCAACTCCTCGCAAAAATCGCTGTTTCGACATGTTGGAGAAGGAAAAGAGGGAGCTGGAGAATTTTTTATTTTGTTTTGTTAACCCTTGTATCTATGATCCCATATTTGGTGATCTTTTCCTATAAAGCAGGGTAATTAGATCAATGTATTTCTTTTATTATTAATTGCTGAATGCTTTCTGTTGGGTTTTTTTGTTTGACGTATATTCGCACGTGCATCCCACCTGCGTACATGAGCCTTATACTTAACCCCTGGGAATTTCCTTTAAGCGCGAACACTATCGTCGTGTTGTCCATAAATCAGCGCGTTTTGGATACCATTTCCGTTTAAACAGGCATATAGTCGTGAACGCATGCTTAATGGGGTACATACCGAAGACTTTCTTTGTTGCTAGAAAAAGAAAATAGTTTGTACGTATTTTGGATCGAGGATTGGCGTCGAGTGGAGGTCTTCCCATACGGGTTTGAATGCATCCGCCTTTCCTATGATATCTTAACCCTGAAATCAAGTCTGTGAGGATGGATTGAACGGTGCGCGGCCAATTACTAAGGCCATTCATGCATATGAAATTTGGTGGTGGCTCCAAGAAGCTATCAGGGAGGTGGTGGCAATTTATAAAGCCGTTATCTTTACCCGCGAGATGGTCGAAGCTCACAAAATTGCTGAAAAGGAGCTTGAGAGTCGGCTCGCTTCGTATCAGGCTCAACAGTCTCAGGTAGAGATCCGTCTCGTGGCGATAACCAAGCTTGAAGCCGAGGCCCAGCGGAAGAGCGATGAATTGAGGAGCTTATTGTGTCGTACGCCGGCTTAAAGAATTTTTGTAAATTTTTTTATCCACTCCTGAATGAGGGTATTTTGTATCCATTTTGATTCTTTTTACGACATGTATCTTGTATTCATTTTGAATTCATGAATAAAAGACGTATATTTTTTTATCTCGTGCTTGCATGTAGCTCTGATGGATGTGGTCCATATATAATTTATCTTGATCTTCTTACAAGGCAGCGATGGCTTAGACGACAAGGTTAGGGTTTGCCACCTAAGACTTTTCAACTTTATGAGCCGTAAGGGTCTCATAAAGATTTTTCTCCCTGCGAGTCGAGAAGATCTCATAGGTGTAATTTCTACTTAGGGGTCGTGAGGACTCCTAAGTATATTTTCTTGTAAGAGTCGTAAGGATCTCACAAGAGAACTTTCTTTTTATGGGTCGATAGGTTCTTATTTCCGAGTCGAAGCATTGCTTTACGACAGGGAGATCACGGGTTTATGGATTTCCGAGACGGAGCATTGCACCGGAAGTGGGTTAGGGGTTAACATATTTTCGAATCGAAGCGTTGCTTTACGACAGGGAGGTCAGGGTTTGACATGTATCCGAGTCGAAGCACTGCTTGACGACAGGGAGGTCAGGGGTTGACATGTATCCGAGTTGAAGAGTTGCTTGACGACAGGGAGGTCAGGGGTTTGACATGTATCCGAGTCGAAGCATTGCTTGACGACAAGAAGGTCAAGGGTTGAGATGTATCCCAGTCGAAGCATTGCTTTACAACAGGGGGGTCAGGGTTTGACATGTATCCGAGTCGAAGCATTACTTTACGACAGGGAGGTTAGGGTTTGACATGTATCCGAGTCGAAGCGTTGCTTGACGATAGGGAGGTCAGGGGTTGACATGTATCCGAGTCGAAGCGTTGCTTGACGACAAGGAGGTCAGGGGTTGACATGTATCCGAGTTGAAGCGTTGTTTGATGACAAGGAGGTCAGGGGTTGACATGTATCCAATTCGAAGCGCTGGTTGATGACATGGAGGTCAGGGGTTGATATGTATCTGAATCGAAGCGTTGCTTTATGATAGGGAGGTCGGGGTTTGACATGTATCCAAGTCTAAGCGTTCCTTGACGACAGAGAGGTCAGGGGTTGACATGTATCCGAGTCGAAGCGTTGCTTGACGACAAGGAGGTCAGGGTTTGACATGTATCCAAGTCGAAGCGTTTCTTGACGACAAGGAGGTCATTGGCCGACTCTAGGTTGTCTGTGAACCATAGAGTCTTAGAACTGGGGACTTTGCCGTGGCTCCGATTAGTGATCTCGCGTCTGTTTCCTGCTGGAATAAGGAGGAACGCCATTGTTGGTCTTCTGAGATGCAGATGTTGTTGTCGAGATTTGGAACTAGGGGCTCTACCATGGATCCGCTTCGTTGCGACCTTGAGGTCGGTTGTTGACGTTACATTTGCATCTTTCCGGAGTTGAGAAGGAACGCTGTGTTGCTCTTCTGGGATGTTGATGTTGTCATCGAGATCTGATCCTCCCTTTGGCAGAGTTTGGTTGGACAATATGATTCCATTTTTTTTTTTGTGCATATGGATTGTATACAGGGGTCGATGTGGACTCACCTACAGGGCAAAAGTTTCATTCTTTTTTTCTTCTTTCCGTGATGCTCTATCATTTTAGCTTTTTATATCGTGAAAGTCGCGATTGCCCAATCTTTTCGGCTATTTCTCGCGGTGCCCAATCATTTCGGCTATTTTTTCCTTTTACTAGCTGCTTTTTATTGCGAGTTGCCCAATCATTTCGTCTTTTTGTATCCATATATTTTACTTGCTGATTTTGTTGCAAGTTACCCTATGATTTCAGCTATTTCATATGCATTTATAGCTCGCTAACTTTTGCTGCGAGTATATAACCTGGAATCTGGTGTCGATCCTAGCATCAGCATCGCTGCGATTGGAATATTGCCATGAGCGAATCATCATTTTCCATGAAAGGGCTTGGAATTTGTTACCGATTTAAGCATCAGTATCACTGCTACTGGAATGTTTCCAGGAGCGAATCATCATTTACCTTTGTCGGTTCGAACAAAGATGGCTTAGCAAACTGGGTTAAGATCCTTTCGACTAAGGCTTTTGACTTCATAAGCCGTATGGGTCTCATAAAAGTATTTCTCCCTACGAGTCGTGAGAATCTCGTAAGTGTAATTTCTCCTTAAGAATCTTGAGGATCCTTAAGTGCGCGTTCCCTTATAAGTCGTAAGGATCTTATAAAAATGTTTTCTCCTTATAAGTCGAGGGGACTTACAAGTGTTTGTTCGCCGAATAGGGGGATTTCGCGCCATTGGTGGAACTTGGTGGGCGGAACGTTTATTTGTGCCCGTGAATTGTATACAAAGTTCAATATTGAATCGTTTGTAGGGAAAATTGGGGTGTATGATGGCTTAAGAACAAGTTCAGTTCCCTATAGCTTAAGGATTTTGAACTCTTATCAGCCGTGAGGGTCTCATAAGGGGATTCTCCTTATGAGTCAAGAGGATCTCGTAAGTGTAACTTCTCCTTAGGGATCGTGAGGATCCCTAAGTGTGTTGCTCCTTTGTGAGTCGTAAGGATCTCACACAGGTATTTTCTCCTTACAAGGTCGAGAGGACCTTGCAAGTGTCTTTTAACGGGATTGCGCATTTTTGGGTTTTCACAAACTCGCTGCTAGCCCTGCTGTTTTTACTCACGGAGCCCTTTCGGGTTTTCATTCGTACCCATTTCATTTATGGACGTACCGTTTATTTTTGCGTCAGCCCTAGTATGCTGCGGCTCGTAATAGTTTAGGGACGTTTCGGTCTGTCGTTAGTTTCAGGACATCTCGGTCCGCTATTAGTTTAGGGACATTTCAGTCCCTTGCACGTTTTCGAGGCGAGGTTTTGCCGGATACTACTTATAGAGTTTGGGCTTGGAAAGATAGCGAGTGGACATAGGCGTCGTTATCTATCGTTGACCTAGTCCGTAGCTCGTCAGGCGTAGTATTTTTTCAAAAACCGGCCGTTTATTGGCCTAAAAGGTCTTTCGCCATGCATATCCATGAGTAGATAGGCCCTACCTTAGTAGACCTTGACTATGATGTATGGGCCTTCATAGTTCGGCTTGAATTTCTCCCGTTTGGCACGATTGGGGATCATAGGTCTCTTGACCACTAGCACAAGTTCGCCTTGGCAAAATGTCCTTGGCCTAGTCAATCTCTCATATGAGTGCGTCATCTTTGCTTTGTAAGCCTCCAAGTTTTGTTGCACCATGAGCCGAGTTTCGTCAAGGGAGTCGATCTCCTCGAGTCGAAGATGTGCATTCTCTTCATCCGTTAGCTCATAATGAACTGCCACTCATAGAGAAGGTAGCTCTATCTCTAAGGGGAGTACTGCTTAAGCGCCGAATACCAATGCATACGACGTTGTATTGGTGGCCATTTTAAACATAGTCCGGTAAGCCCAGAGAGCTTCATGCAGTCTCTCGTGCCAGTCCTTCTTATTTTTGGATACCGTCTTCTTCATGATCTTCGTCAAGGTTTTGTTGAAAGCCTCAGCAATACCGTTATCTCGGGGATTATAGATAGAAGAGTATCTCCAGTCTATGTTATACTGCTGTGCGAAGCGGCTGATCCTATGACTTCTGTAGGCCGGCCCGTTATCGGAGATAGCCCGTCACGGAGTGCCGAACCAATAGATGATGTGTGTCCTGAAGAAATGGAGAATATTCTTCGTCTTCACTTCTCTTAGTGGTATGGTCTCAGCCCACTTAGAAAAGTAATCGGTTGTCGCCAATATGAACCGATGTCCTCTGGATGACGCTGGTTCGATGGGCCCAATTATGTCGGCTCCCCACATTTCTAACGGCCAGCTGGCCACCGTTGGGTGTAGCTGGTTTAGATGTTGGTGTATGAAGTCCCCGTGAATCTGGCATGAGTGGCACTGTTTTGCGTATTCGAGACAGTCCTGAATCATCGTGGGCCAATTGTAGCCCATCGTTTTGATCTTCAGCTTCATCTTTGGCCCGGCTTGGTGAGAACCGCAGAGTCTGTCTTGAGTTTCTTGGAAGACTCTCCTTGCTTTTTCCGGTCCCAGGCATCTTAGCCACAGAGAGTCGAATGATCTCTTATATAGAGTATCATTGATGAAGGTAAAAGACAGAGCTCGTTTTATGAGTTGATATCTCGAGGATGCATCTTCGGGTGTTCGACGGGATTTGAAGTAGTCTATAAAGACTTCTCTCCAATCCTTAACCTTTTCCTGGTCCTCCATTTGTAGGGCTGTCTCCTTGGTCTCTTCCTTTTCTTCAAATGACTCTGGAGATATTTCGGCTGGTGCAAGAACTTGATGGCTTTGTACAATGATCCTTATGTCGTCGAGATTTTCGTCAGCTGGTTCTTTAGCGAGCTTGGCTAATGCATCCGCTTTGCTATTCTCCGTACGCAGAATGCTTTCCAGAGTGTAGGAGGGAATTTGAGTCAGCAGTTGCTGCACTCTTTCCGTATTATACCAACTCTGGTTTGCACGTTTGATAGTCGTCGTTTACTTGGCTAACGACCAGTTGGGAGTCTCCGTATATAAGGAGGTTTTCGATTCCCATGTCGACAGCGATCTCAAGCCCTGCTATCAAAGCCTCATATTCAGCTTCATTGTTCATCCTCAGCTCTGTTAAGGAAAAGGCGAAGCGCATTATCCCTCCTTGTGGAGTTACGAAGATGAGGCCTACCCCAGATTTGATTATAAGGGTGTTGTGTTGTCGCTTCTTCATGGAAGATGCTCCGTCGAAATAAAGTTCCGATCGGGTATCACCCCCTCCTTTCTCGCCATTGATCATGTCAAATGCGTGCTCGTCTGGAAGTTCGCAATTTAAAGGTGAGTTTTCGGGTATCGGATGTTTAGCGAGGAAGTCGGCGATGGCCTGGCCTTTCACCGCCTTGAGAGGTCGGTATGTTATCGAGAACTCTATCAAGAGGAGGGCCCATTTAGCGAGTCGTCCTATTAGTATGGCTCTTGACATCAAAGACTTGAGAGGATCCACTTTTGATATGAGATGGACCTCATGCGTCAACGCATAATGCCGAAGCTTCGTTATCGCAAAGATTAACGCCAGGCAGTGTTTTTCGATGGGGGAGTAGTTATTTTCTGCCCCCAGTAGGACTCGACTAAAATAGTAGAGGGATCTCTCCTTCCCTTGGTCGTTCTCCTGTGCCCATAGCGCGCCTAAAGAATTTTCAAGGGCGGTTATGTACAGGATGAGAGGATTTCCCTTGACTGAAGTGGTCAGTACAGGAGGATTCTGCAGGTATTGCTTGATTTCATCTAGCGCGCTTTGGCATTTGCGATCCCAGACGAACGGGGTCCCCTTCTTCATCAGATGACTGTAGGGGCGGCATTTGCCGGAGAGATTGCCTATGAACTGCCGGATATATGCGAGCTTCCTTTGGAGAGACCGCAGTTGCTTGAAAGTTCTTGGCGAAGGTATTTCCATGATCGTCTTTATCTTTGAGGGGTCTATCTCTTTGCCTCGATGTCGGACGATGAATACTAGGAATTTACCCGAGGAAACTCCGAACGCGCATTTGAGAGGGTTCATCTTCAGGTTGTATTTCCGAAGACGTTGGAACACTATCTCTAGATGATCCCAGTGCTCCTCATATGATTTTCTTTTCTCCACGAGATCGTCAATATAGCATTCGACGATTTCATGAATGAGGTCATAAAAAATCTTCGTCATGGCCCTCTGATAGGCAGCACCGATGTTCTTCAGACCGAAAGGCATCACTTTGTAGCAGAATATGCCCAGAGGAGTCCGGAAAGCGGTATGCTTCTGGTCTTCGGGATGTATCTTTATCTGATTGTATCCTGATGAGCCATCCATGAAGGAGAAGATTTCGTGATTGGACGTGTTGTCTATCATCAGCTCGGTAACAGGTATGGCAAATTCATCCTTCAGAAAGGCTTTGTTGAGGTCCCGAATGTCCATGCAGATGCGCATCATTCCATTTTTCTTCATCACTGGGACGATGTTGGTGATCCAGTCAAGATATTGAACTTCTTGGATGAAGCCGGAGTCGATTAGCTTCGACTTTGGCGTTGATACTCATTTCAAGTTCAAGCCGCATCCTTCTTGGTGCTTGTTTGACTGGCTTGATGTCCGATGATATTGCCAGTTTATGCACATCTATCTCTGGGTCTAATCTCGGCATCTCGGAATAATTCCATGCGAAGCAGTCTTTATATTCTATGAGCACATCTTTTAGTGTAGCCACCTGTTCTTTAGACAGCAGCTCACTGACGAACATAGGTCGCGGATCGTTTGTCGTCCCTAAGTCAATTTTCCTTAGGTTATCCACCCTGGTGTGTATCCCATCCTCCAATTCTTTTGGCGCCGGTGGAAATTTCGAGATCAATTCTTCTTCATCCTCGTTTTCGAAGCACCAGGACAGGTCATCCATGTTCCCGGACACTTCTTCTTCTGACAATGTTATCGCGTGGCTGGTACGAGATCGTTTCCAAGACCGATGTTGATCTGGTTCTACCTACGCCATATACGTTGCTTTTGGCACATGCCTTTGTGGTGGGGCTACGCTCCAACTGTCGGAAAGAGCGAACCTGCCGAGTTGATACTGGTTTTCAACCCAGTCTTTGAAGGTGAAGCAGTCTTCAAGAGAATGTCCTATTGCTCGGTGATAGGAGCAATAGTCTGGGTGATGAACCTTACTTGCTTGATCGGGGTACCAAGACTCCAGGAGTGTCATCATTTGATGTTTCATGATAAGGTCAAAGATTCTCCTTGTCTTGTCTCGAGGGAAAGAGTATGCTCAACCCATCTTTTTCATAAGAGACAGACTCCGGCTGACATTTTCTTGATCGTGTGGCCTTCTGGATCCGTTTTGCTGCTGTCGAATGTTTTTTCGTTCTTCAACTTGTTTTTCCTTCGCGTCGGGCCTTTTTCTTGCCTTAGGAATGCATGGTGGGCTGACGGTGAGTGGCATTGTCGTCCTTCGTAGCCTGCTGAGACGTTGCGTCTTGGCCTTCTCGTAAATGGCCATTTCATGGCTGTAGCCGTTCCAAACCTTTTGACTCGCTTTCCTTATTAGCTTATCAATCTGTTCTTCAAACAACGGACTTGGCATTTTTATGGCAGGACCACGTTCCGGTTCAACGTAAGCGTCTTTTGAAAGAGCATCCTCTTCTTCATCCAGGTCCTTTATGAAATGGCAGCCGTGGAATTTCTCCTGTTTCTTGGACTGGATATATCCAAGCCCGATCGTTTCCATTCTCCTGTTGGGCAATTTTCACTGAGTTCCGGGGACGTTCCGGATCCTTTTGTAGAACTGAGCTTGTTGAGCAGTCTGTTTGACGGGTATGCCTTGGCGCCTCAACACCCTTTTTAATCCTTCTGTGTTAGTATCTGGGCAGATGAATGGGCTGGAGCCTATTAAGCGTAGAATCGGCACCATGCCAGACTTCTATTTTAACTTTAGTCTCCGTGGATTGGTAAAATAAGATCGCCTTTTCGCCTCCTCGCATGGGAGGGACACAGAATGTTTACAGCTCTTGCACACTATATGTCTCCAGCGCGTCAAGCTCTCTGTAGTGTTGCTAGGGAACTAGGGTGATCTGCAAACTTTGATCATCTCCAGTGAGGGCCTGCATCGATGGACGGACCGAGAATACTGCATTGACCTCGTCTTCAGAGTCACTGCCAAAGACCGGAATAGGGGTATACGGTCGCGGCTTGTTGCATTGGGGCGGCACCGAATAGACCATCTCTTCCTCTTCCTCGGTATCGCTCCCAAAGACCGGAATAGTGGTGATAGCTTTCTGCTTATTCGCCGGGTTATGGCATTGTTCCGTGTCTTTAAAGTTTGGCAGGAAGTACTTTGTGTCTTCATACTTGCGGACTTCATTTACGGAGAACGGGTTCAGTTCCACCGTCACGGTATATTCGAGACTATATTTAAAATAATTCATACACTGATGTTGTGTAGAAGGGATGATGTTGTACTCGGGTAACCAAGGCCTGCCGAGCAAAGCATTGTAGCAAGTCTTGGCGCCAATGACATGAAATTTGATGTCAGTGACGAGCAGCCCAAAGCGTAACGTCAATATTACGGACTCGAGTGTCTGTGGCGACTGGGAGTCAAACCCGGAGATGGTGATTTTATCCCGGGTGAGGTGCTGGATTCTCATGCAGATTTCTTTTAGCACCCTTACATTTAGGAGGTTGACAAAGAACCCGTTGTCAACTAAGATATTCCCTATCTTGATGTCATGGCAGTATCCGGTGATATACAAGGGACGGTTGTGCTCGCATGTTTCGAAGAGGAGATCTTCATCGCCGAAAATGATGTCAGCTGTGTGCATTTCTTCCAGCTCGTCCTTCATCTTTTCTTCGGCAAGGAAAGCTTGGAACTGCTCGGCCTCTTATAGTGCCTTGATCAGAGAATCTCTCGCCTCTTTAGATAGCAGAAGGGCATTGAGAATGCTCAGCTGCGAGGGTATCTTCCTCAGGTGCACCAGAATGTTGTAATCCACCTTGTTTTTCTTGGGCGGGTCCTTGGCTGCAAGCTCTTCGATGACTCGGTCATCGAGGGCGATATCTTCAGGGACCTTTTCTTTCCCCTTATCTTTTTTTCGATCCCTTGTTTGTTGGTCTGAGATTCTTTTCGGGTAATGTGCGATTACTCAGCTGAATGATCTCGCAGGTCTTCATCTCTTCTGTTTCGGAGATGGATTCTTTGAAGAGTGGTTTGAGGGCTTTTTCCTCATCAGAATCGCTTCCGAAGGTGAGAACTTGCGATCTCCCGGAATCGACCATGTGACAGTTACCGGCAGTTCTTTTGTGCTCATCTATCGCATTTCTCTGCTCCTGACGGGTTTTGCACTTCATCCGCTTGAAGTGTTGTCGGTGGGCGACATATCCCTGCCACCAGTTTTTAAAGGCATTGCACTCTTCGATAGGGTGCACAATCTTCCGATGATATAAGCAGTAGTTTGGATGTCCATCTGCTTCATCAAGGTGTATGCTGCCAGGAGTATTCCCTTTGAAAGGTGGCGGCTTCATTCCCATGGACAAGGCTTTGGCGAAACGTTTCCTCATTTTAAGTTTGCTTTTGTCTGCGGCGGATGTGCTTTGATCTGGTGGGAATGTTTTGCGACCCATCTCTACCGCGACTTCTTCAAATTGATGCCGATTCCTGGCCTTTTCGAATATGGCCATTTCGCGTTCTTGATCATCTTTGTTCTTCTGACGGGCTTCGTTCAGCAGCAGGTCGATTATCTCGTCAGACAATTCCAAGGGTTTTGACTTCGATCCTACCCTCAGCTCCTTTATGCTGTCTTCTAACGCCGAGTGGGCTTCTTCGCTAGTTAACGCCGAATGAGAGATCATGTGGCAACTTGCCACATCATCCTTAGATTCTTCTGACGAATCATCTCCGTCGTTATTATCGTCGTCTCCGCTCTCAAGGATGTTGTTGAGAAATTCTTGGAGTGTGATCGGGGTTCGCGCCTTTTGGTTGTATTCTTCCATTGCGTCAATATGTTTTTGCAAGTTTGTGCGCTTGTCATCAGGCTTCATGGGCTTTTTGGTCTTCTTCTTCTTCTTTGATGACTTTGACGGCTGGGCATGAGCGTTTTGACCATCTATACCAACTCTTGGCATCGGGCGCGGTTTCAGCATTAGCTCAATGATCTCAGGTTCCAGCGGGCTTCTCCACCTAATCGCCGGGCATGTTTAAAGATCCTTCAGCATTTGTTTTGTTTTGGCTGAAAGATTGACCTCCCATGGAGCTTCTTCTATAAAAGATCACGGTGCCGCGGGCGTGTCTATCTTTTCAGGAGCGTATGGCTGGGACGGGCTTACCTTCCAATTCTTAGACAACATGAATTTGCCCTGTTGGTATCGGTCCTCAATCCAGCCTTTGAAGACAAAGCAATCTTCGATTGGATGGCCGACTGCTCGGTGGTAGGGGCAATAATTATGATTGTTGGCATCGCCCGGCTGCAGTAGACGTCTTGGATCTGGCAGTTTGATGAGCCTGTTGTGCACCACCAGCTTGAACAGTCTTCTCATTTTTTCGCGGGGAAACGAATAAGGGCGTTTTAGCTTCTCGTTGAAGAATCGTTGTCTTTCGTTTTGGCGATCAGCTGATTTTGGACCACTGGGCTGCTGCTGAGCATTGGCGACGAAGGTCGCTTTCCCTTTCCCCTTTTCGTTTCGAGGCTCCATTTTCGAGGAAGACGG
Organism: Agapanthus africanus; assembly: GCA_030015575.1. NCBI lineage: Eukaryota > Viridiplantae > Streptophyta > Magnoliopsida > Asparagales > Amaryllidaceae > Agapanthus > Agapanthus africanus. The sequence continues at coordinate 687,072,011 of CM057342.1, read as the reverse complement.
TCTATGGCCCATTTGATCCATTTGGGCTAGCTTGTCAATCAAGGCCTGGAAGGTAGTTGGCTTGAAAAACATCATGAACTGGGATATAGTTTCCTGCGGATCGAAGGTACCCACAAACATGCCTACTGCAGGAGCTTCTTCGATGCGTTGTTCGTATCTCGACCATAGGTTCCGCCACCGGATTGCATACTGAACCCATGTTTCCCCTGGTTTTACCCTGGCATTGATCAATGCTGTGATTGGGGTGCGTTCGCTAGCGCTTGCAAAATGCTGGGTGAATAGCAATTCCATCTCCGTAAAAGTTTTGACAGAGTCGTTGGGAAGTTCTGAATACCATTCGAACGCCGTCTCCGCCAAGCTGCCGACGAATTGGCGAAGCATAAGCTTATCGTCACCTCCAGTGTTGCCGCATAGAGCCCTGAACTGAGCGACATGTTTATGGGGATTGCCTTTCCCCTTGTATACGTGGAACTTAGGAATCGTGTATCCTAGCGGGTACTTAAGCTGATCGTACCAGCTTGGATATAGTCTCCCAGTTCTGACGACTTGGCCAGCGACTTTGTTTGCTTGATGAGCTCATATCTGTTGAGCTATATAATCATCGAGCGCCGCTTTCGAAATTGTTCCTCCTTTGCAGCTGAAGAGGCCGGAAGAGAGTTTGATGTCTCTCCTCTATCGTCTTCAATTATTACTGGAGGCTCTTCGACTGGAGGGTCCGGCTGGATCATCATGCCCACCGTACCTTGGAACAATAGCGCCATTTGTTTTATATTGGCCGCTTGTTCCGCGGCCTCTTTTTCTTTCTTCTCGATGATTCTACGGAGGAACTCGGCATCAGTTTCTTGTTCTTGACGCTGCTCAACGACGTCTCCGGGCTTTCTTTTCGCCCAGTGAGTGCGGCTATCTGTATCAACATCTCCTGGAGCTTTTGTTGCTGCTCCTGAGTTTTCATCACAGACTGTGTGATCGGTTGATGACCCGTAGAAGCACGGCTTTCCTATTTTCCGGAAGCCATATAAACAGTATGCACTGCCATGCCCCCAAACTTGGGGCGTTTGGATTCAATGCCCTTGCGATTCGTCGCAAACGCAGGGATCTTCTCCGGCCTTCTCCTTTTATGGGTGGTCGAAGTTGAGGGGGCCGTTGCAGCGGGCACCCAAGTAGACGACACCTTCTGTGACACGACAAGGTGACCCTTCACTTGCCGAACCTTCATTTTCTTCGGTCGGCTGGAGTAATCGTGGTTGATCACAGAGTCTTGGACCCTTTACCAGACCCTATGGATTTTGGAAGACAGCCGCTGAGGGGGCTGCTCTAGCTTTGCCATTGTAGCGTTCTCCACAGGTGGAGGAGATCTTTTTAACACAGCAGTCGGAAAGTTCTTACGCACCCTCCTAAGCGGCTCAAAGTTGTTCCCAGTTGGAACAGCAGCATCAATTTTCACCATTGGAGCTGGTGGAGTCAGTCTAGAGGGAGAGCTGTCCCCAGCATTCCTCACTCAGCGCCAGTAGAGACGTCGAGCATGTCGTGCGGATGGGACTATCTCCATTGTCGAGGCGGCTTCATCATGCCCCCTGTTCTGGTAAAGGGTTGCTACCGGTGCCGGCTTATCGAAGACTGACGTCCGCTGAGAAGAAACGTCCAACCTGTTGAAGACTGACCCTTGGGTAGAGGAAACAACTTTGGTGACTTTGCCTGAAGCGGGAGTCGGAACAGACATCTTGCGAAGACCGACCCCTTAACAGGAGAAGTCTCTCTGATGATTTCGTTTATTGGAGCCGGAATGGCTATCCGCTTTAGGATAACCCCTTCGGGTATTCAGGCTTCTTCACTGGCCCACTTGACCTTTGGCCTAGTCTGTTAAAGACCGATATGTTGGAGTTGGACGACCCGTTGAGAGGGGCCGCCCAAGTCGATCAAAGACCAACTTCTTCGGCACTGAGGCGTTGAAACTCATTGGTGGGAGCATGGTCCAGAAGAACAACCCAGTAGTAGCCCGCGTTACCTGTTCCACTGGCATCGCGAGGATGGAGGCCGCTTGGGGCCCATAGGTCACTCCTCCGGCGAGGACGGAGTGGGAGTTGTTGCAGCTGGTGCAGTTGGAAGCCATTTTCTTTGCACGAGAGCAAGACACCAAATCTTAGTACCTCGAATCTAGGGGAAACCACATTAAACTACGATTCTTTCGCGAACACGACACACCAAGTGTGGAGTAGAAAGAGGAAAAGGTCCCACGGGGCATGCCAGAATCTGTTCGCCGTTGAAAGACGCGACCGGGACGTTAGGACGTCCAGCCTGAATTTTGGGGGCAGATGCTATTTCGGTTTATCCGTCCACCTCTCCGAAATGCCAAGTTGGTTTATTGCACTGTGTATCGGAGGTTTGGACGGATGTGGCCGTTGTAGCAGACTTCGTCAGATTCCCCCTCATTGTGAGGGGTTGTTGATTGTAGGGAAGCTCTTCTCTGCAGGCGCAAGCCGCTGCAGTTAATTACGTTACCGCATCGCGGTAACCATTTCCTCTTGCTCCAGAAGGTCACTTCGTGTCATGTGTCTTTGTTTTGTTTTTCGGTTGCCCGTGGATTGTATACGGGACTAATTTATGTCGTCACCCATAGGGCGTGGATTAGTCTAAATCCGTATTTTCTTAGATTTGGGTTTGGGTTGGTTTAAGGATCATTAATATCATTTGAGACTAAGATCAAGTTAAACATTTTTTAAAGATACGCTAGTCTAGTTTTATACTAAGATCTACTTAACAGGGTTTTGGGATCATTTAGACCCAACAAAAGAGCATTTGGGCTCTATTGTTTTAGTTTAGGGACATTGCGGTCCATTGGGTTTAAGGACATCATATTCTGTGGCAGTTTAGAGACATCATAGTCTGTAAAGTTTAAAGACATCATAATGTATGAGTTTAAGGACCTCATAGTCCATAAAGTTTAAGGACATCATAGTCCATGAGTTTAAGGACCCCATAGTCCATAAAGTTTAAAGACATCATAGTCTGTAGCAGTTTAGAGACGTCATAGTCAGTAGGGTTCTGGTTTAACCAGTTTGGGGATGCACCAAAAGTTACTGGTTATTGGGACCCTCCATCTCTTTGAAGACGTTGAAGGATTACAACAACATATATCAGAGGTATGAAGAGATGTACCCTAGAACCAATGTCCCGATTTGGGGAAATGGGATGAACATCAGTTTAGATGTCATATGTTGGGAGCTTATTAGCTGTCTGAGATCAGTTTTAGAGACACTGAGCATGAGAGGCTTAATTGATGGTCCTTGGAAAGTTTATTCTGAATCTGGCTAATGATAGCTTTCCATAGTGTTTAACACTAACATATTTATTCAGCACTCACGTGCTCCCACGTGAGGTGTTTGAAATAGTGTTAAACACTAAAATTCTGAGGTGCTCACGTGGAGTCACGTGAGGCGCTTGAAATAGTGTTAAAATTCAAGAATTTGAAGCACTGCTTCTTTGGGTTTATTCTTTTGTTCTTTTCTGAGCGGCAAACGCTGTTGGGCCACGTGAGATCACGTGAAGCGACCCAAGAGTAGGGAGTGCCTCCGATTTATTCCACTTTTTGCTTTGTACGTGCCAAGCACTACTATAGGGTCACGTGTGATCACATGAGACAATCTCGATTATTCTCTTTTGTTCATCACAGGCGCTCACGTAGGATCACGTGATCGGCTGTTATCATGTTAGGTGCCGATCCTTTTACGTGCGTGGAGTTTTTGAGTTTCGAGACTTTCAAGCCCAATGTTTTACGAGAGTTGGATTCTTAAGACTTAGTTTTTCTCTTAGGTTTTGGGATCTGTATGATAGAATCTCCCCAATGAGAATTAAATTCTCAACTTGTGGGGAGATCTGCTTCTGCAGATCTTTTACCATAAGGGAGAACTAAGTTCTCATATGAAGTGTTAAACCCTTGTTTCATCAGAGGAATTAAATTCCTACGAATTAAATTCTTACATACTTTTATGAGAGAATTAAATTCTCTGAACTTAGATCTCCCTCTAGGTTTTGGATCTGCATGGAAAAATCTCCCCGATGAGAATTAAATTCTCAACTTGTGGGGAAATCTGCTTCTGCAGATCTTAACCAGAGGAAGAACTAAGTTCTTTTTAAAAGAGTTAAACTCTTATGGAGGTGGAAAAGGGATGAGATACTCACTCTGTATTTTGTTTTTTCTCTTACCTAGAGTTTTTTTTTTCTTTTTTTTTCTCTGGAGAATTAAATTTTCTTTTCTTTTGCTTACGAGGGGTTTCTCTCTCTCTCTCTCTTTCTTTTTTCTTAGAACTTGAAAACCTCCTTCCTTTTTTTCCTTTTCTCTGTATATCTCTGCTCTTATTTATAGGGAAAGAAAAGAATCAATTTGTTTTAGAAAATCTCTCATTGAAAGATTTTGATTGATTTTCTAATTAACCAACATAATCTTTTAAATAACTTGGTGAATTTTATTCACCGTTGGATTTTTAATCCGAGGACTTCTGTTTTACAGCAGATATTTTTTTGTTGTTCTTAGCAAGTTTAGGAAGATATTTCCTCGCACAGAATTTTTCTGTAAATTGGTGAGTTTTTATCGCCATTGGATCTTTAATCCATCGGCGCTCTGTTTTACAGAGCGTAATCTTTCTTGTTTAGAAAGATCCAAGGAAATACTTTCCAAATAAGGATTTTGGTCCCTTTTAATTAGAATTTACTTCTATTGGTTCAGAAGGCATAGGAGTTTATCACGTGTAGCACGTGACCCCACAAAATTGAGCCCACCAAAAGGGGTCACGTGCTATCACGTGAGTGTTCTTTTGTCCAATTGTTTGCTTTATTCAGGCGCCTATATACTTTGTCTATAGAGGTCACGTGTCTGCACGTGAGGCCCAGTTTTAGCTTAGTTTTATCAAGCGCAGCGCCTATCACGTGTAGGTACGTGATGCTTTATTTGGGGACCTTTTCCCGTTGCTTTATTTATTTATTTAGTTTCCGTAAGGGAACACTGGGCTAGGCCGGTTGTTCGGTACTCCCGGTCTCCTTGGCACAAATGGTGGCCTTAAAGAGCTCCTCATTCCATCTGGTTGGCAGGGCACTTTATCCCGGCAGACTGAGTTCTGCCCCTCATCTTTACCATTGCTTCATATCGGCGGGCAGCTTTTACAGCCGATTCGTGGGTTGGGAAATCTCCTGTGGCTAATGCAGCCTGGATCTCCGGATCTAACCCTTGTTGAAATCATCAGGTTCTAATCTCATCCGTCGGTATCAGGTGTGCCGCAAATCTGTTAAGGTGTTGTGTTAGCTGTGTATTAAATGATATTTGAAAATTGAAATATTGAGACGCATCTTATCGACTGAGCATGGTAAACTCAGCATCATACTCATCCATGGATTTGGTCCATATTGAACCCTGTTGCAGGTGGATGAACTGTTGTTCCATGTCGAATCTGGCAGTCTCGGGGAAGTACTTTGCGTCGAACATATCGCAGAAAGTCCTCCATTCGATCGGTTGGGCGAGACGACTTTCTTCCACCTTTCACCAGACCCGTGCATTATCAGTGAGCTACATCTTTCTAACTCGTACCCAAGCGACCTCTGGCACTTGTGCTGCTGCCAGGTCATCTTGAATACTCTGAGCCTATTCTTCAGCTTCTAGAGGGCTTTCTTTTCCTGAGAATTGCTTAGGGTGCAAGGCCCTGAATTGCTTCACCCCAGGTGCTTCTGTCTCGGGACGATTCATCAAGATAGCAGTCTGTTGCTACTATCCCTCCAGGAGGTTGCGGATCGTCTCAAACAGTACCGTATGCTCATTAATCGGAGCAGCTACGGCCGGTGTAATTGGTAGGAGTGGTGGAGTGTTATTGAAGTTGGTGCTGGTGTTGTTTGGGAAAGCCATAACCTTGAAAGAAAAATTTGGGTTAGGACAGATTCAAAATATATGAAATTGGAAGATTCAAGGAATATAAATTGTAAAGAATGTTTTTAGTTGCTAGTTCTTGTGTTATATTACTTAGGTTGTCCATGCAGAGCTGACCTACATGGGCCACTAACAAAACCTGTCATGCCCCGCTTCCCAGTGTACGGGCAGAGGACGCGACGAGGCCACTACACATTTACTCAGAAGTAAACATGCTAAGCATATCTAAGCAATTTAAAATGAAATGTACACAAGAGACAAGATGTAAATAAACAACAATTTTATTTATTAACATACATTTTATGATACAATGAAAAGTAAATACATGGAATGAAAGTAATGCTTAAACAATGACATAACAGAAATGAAAATGAAATGTACAAGTAAACTAGAGCTCCGGGACAAAGGCTAGCTGAATCAAGTCCTCGCTGGTGGACTCTGTCTCCAGAAGGTCTGATCTACCTGAAAACATTCCAAAGAAAGAAGAAAATGAATGTCTTCAGCGAACAATCGCTCGGTAAGTCCCAAAGAATAGGTGTAGACATAATAGACAGAAGGAGAGTGTAACTTTTAAAGTTATATTATATTGTAAACGCTGTTTTTTTTAGCTTGGTACAGAAAATGCCAGTGTATACAAGAGGAGTCCTACTATTCCAATGACTAAGGCATACAAAGCACAAGGTACCGTTCAACAATTGTACAACGGCAATGGAGATTCAGGTTAAATGTATTATGGTTACAGTCTCGTACCACTTTTAACACCTTCCGTACCAATCTACTCCTTATAAACCCCGCAATATATTGATTGTATTATTTGGATTGTTTATTATATAGATGGATGACTTCCCGAAACCATGATATCAGTAATGGAATGGATATAATGGATGAACATGTAAAGGGAGTATATCCATGGTTCGGTTCAGTCAATATAAATTGAATAGATTGAACAGATTGAATATATGGATTCATATTGAATTGTATTTTATACTTGAATTACATTCAAGTCGGACTGATTATATTGAGACTCAGTCTGAGTCAGACACTTTTAAGAAAAACTTGAAATCCTGATTGTTTTGATATTATCGGTAACTGCTGCACATGGACGACAAGATTTGTGTCTTTTTCCAAGACAATTACCGTATTTATAACACCGTTTGTTAGGTTGTCTACATTAAATAGGCAAGCACCCATATCTCCGGCTCCCTGAGGCTCAAGAGACCGGTCCCGCTTAAATCTATGTTTACTAGGGTCCTTATTGTAATATAGTATAACTTGAGGGGTTTAATGTAAAAATAGTTTGGCATAATTTTAAAATACACCTCAAGCATTTAATTATTGTCTTTAGGATTTTCATAGATTTATATATTATAAGTGTGAAATTTCTAGTGAATAGAACCTAGTTTCATAGTATATGGTATTTTCTTGAAATATTGTACTTCTATTGTATTTGTATGGTATTTTCATGTAATAGTGATTCCTTTGATTTAGAAACTTTAGAATATTTATATTATTAAAATAGATATTTTTTTTATAGATATATATATATATATATATATATTTATGAAAATAATTTATTTATTTTCTTGTAGAATCTCATTTTCTAAAGAAAAATGTATAAAAAATTCCATCAAGATCGAATGCTCCTTGCGGAGGTCTGTATCTTTCTCTACTAAGCCCGAGAATGTGCGATAATCCGCACCATCCCGAACGGGGTCCGCAAAAGTGGGTTGTAGAGGCGCAATTGTATGGAAATGATTAATACACTTTTGTATAGAAAACGGTTTTGTAAGTTTAGGGTATTTATTTGTAAAGTCGTATTTCCCGTATTCTATTGTCCCAAAATTCATCGTGCTATGATAGAGATGTGTATTTTTATGAGGTAGGTCATTATCTCGTGAACTATCTAAAGATATAGCAAAAAATTATAACTATTTATGTCGAAACTAAAGTATGTGGTATTTTTCTGTAAAAGTGCGATAAAAATTACAAAAATGATTCTTTTAAGGTGAAACTCGTTTTAATAGATTTATTAATGTTTGTTAAATAATATGTGAGAATATGATATTACCCTGTGAAAGAAAAGTATAGTTTTAAAGAAAACCGAATCGAAAGTCGGACTAACTCCACTTCCGTCGGGTTTTAGAAATGGATATTTTTTATAGAAGAAGAAGAGAGGGGAGAGGGGACTTACTAGTTTGTTGGACTAGAGGAGAGAGAGGGGTCCTAAAGAAGACTTCGGGGCGTCGTTTCCTCGCCGGTATCTTCTCGGAAGTTCGTCGAACTTTCGCCCTTCACTAACTCCACTTGTACACAAAAGTGCTTGAGAATTTTGTATAGTTTTTGTAATAGAATTCCGAGTGAGAGGGGTGTAAAATGGAGTGGGTATTTATAGGGAAAATTAGGGTTTAGGGGTGATGAATTTGAAAATTAAAATGCATTTAAAAGGAATTAAATGGGTGATTTAAGTCCTCTGTGTCAATGCAGAGAAAACAAGCAGTGTGAAAGAAAGTGGGGTAGGCCAAGGGTTGCAGGGGAAAAGATTGGGAGCATTCCCAACGGGGGAGACCGGCGGTGCCGGGCCTATTAGGCTTCTTGCCAGTTTTGTACCGCCGGGTAGGTGTGGGTTTGGTGCCACATGTCGGGGTCGATTGATATTCCAGAGTGCACATGTTTAAATTATCCGTGACTCTTGGTTTTACGCATTGTGCACGTGTAGACTCTTGGGCTTCTAAAAAGATTAAACGAAATTAAAATAAAAGGATTATGTGGCTTGGGTGATTCGATCACAGGGGCTACGTCACAGCAGTGCAAGGCCTTACCAATGTACTACAAGTTCTTTCTTGCTATTCAAAAGCAAAACAAATACTTATTGTATACACAGGATTGTAAATACCCCAATTGTACATTAACTTTTAAACAATTTTATGTACACAGAATTTGGAGTTGTTACAGAATTTTTATCTTCTTGCTAAATGATCGTGAGAAACCTATGGGAACTTTCAAATCATGCAACACTTGCAACAGCATTTTCTTCTCCGGTTGTGACATATAATACGCGGTATTAGAAAGTACAAACTTGCCTGGTTTACCCGCTATCGGTTTAGGATGCAATTCACTTTTAATTTCCAAGTCCTGAAGATCCATCTAAGTATGAAGGTTGTTTTTCGATTTTCCGACTTTACAAAAAAATAAGTTAAGTACGTTCTCGGATACTCCCTTCTTTATGTGCATGTCTTCCAAACAATAATACACTAAATTTGTTGACCAGTAGGGAAGCTCGTAAGAAATACTTAACTTGTTCCAGTATGGTGGTTTAACTTTTTTTGCCAGATCTATCTCGAATGTCACATTATTATAACCATCTCACTGAGTAATCACGTCCTCTTCGGATAATGAGGCTGGAGGCCCAAGAAGCTCCTGATGACCATTAAAGTGAGTAGCGTCTAAATTTTAGGCATGGTCTAGTGGTAGGAAACGCCGATGACCGCAATAATAAACCTTCCTGCTAAAATTCAACCATTTCGATGTTGTATCTTGATGGCAATAAGGAAATGCTTTATAACCATGTACGGACCAACCTGATAGGATTCCATATGCAGGAAATTCATTAATTGTCACATTAAAGCCACATGCATTGTGAAGGTTGTATCTGTGTTTGGATTGTAAGTCTCTACACCATCAATGAATAAAGATTTTAACTCATCGATCAGAGGTCGGAGATAGACGTCGATATTGTTTCCCGGAGAGTTTGGTCCGTCAATAAAAAGAGACATCATAAAGTAAGATTAATCCATAACCAACCAAGACGACATATTATAAACCATCATTACAACGGGCCATGCATTGTGGCTACCACCCATATAGTTGAATGAGAAGAAGCCATCACTAGCCAGTCCGAGCCTGACATTGCAAGAATCACTGTTGAATATGTCACGCCCCGCTTCCCAGAGTACGCTAGATTGGGCACGTGACATAGCCAACCATGCTACCTGTAGGTAGGAAGTATCCATCCACAGTCATATTACGGCTGTAGAGATATCAAGAAACAAGATAAAACTATCTAAAACATGTCCATAATCCAGAATAACAGGAGTCAATAATAAATAAATGCGGAAGCAAATGATCCAATACAAATAACTGAAAAGTGTGTCCCATAATGCGGGCTCACATCAGGAAATAAATGCAGGAAATAAAACTAACTACTACTGAACTCACAGCTCAGCCTGCTGGCTGAAATACTCCTGCTCGGACTGCAACAGCGGTACGGAATCTGGGCCATGCAAAACCCAGACGTCAGCGCGTCATGTCATCAACTAATATAATATGAACAGTGTAGCAGGCAATGTAATATAAAAAAAATGAAAACAGCAAGAATAACAATAATATGAATCATACCAGTACAGGGTAGCGTGTAGTGGGTAAACTAAACTGTTCTATCAGGTTTTCTATTCTAAAGTCTTTGAAATCAATTGATGAATCGTCGATGTAACTCAATAGTATCCCGTACATACCCGGGACCACGGCCACAATATTCTCGGCTGCAGTCGAGACATGCCGCTAGGCCCAAAACAGGAATGTGTACACTCGATAGTATCCCGTACATACCCGGGACCACGGCCACAATATTCTCGGCCGAAACCGAGACATGCCGCTAGGCAGAAAACAAGAATGTGTACACCCAGAACAGGTAGTGAACTGTCGAGTTACAAGTCAGGTTTCACCTTTGATTTTCCCATACCCCCAAGTTATGTATGTCAAGTCAGATATTCAGTAGTCAAGAACTAATGCCAACATAGGATCAGGTAAAAGCAGGTTTGTCTGGATAGACAACAGGAACGGTCCATGAGGACTACATGTTATGTTTGTTGGCATTAGACACAAGATCAGGTAACAGGTAAAGCCATGGTACATCAGGTCCAGCCAGGTAATGTATAAAGGTGTCATGTCATGTCAAGAGTGTACGGTACCATGTCATGTCAAGTAGGAAGTGTAACAGGTCATGTGAGGAAGCACAAGAAGTCATGTGGGTGCTCATAATCAAACTAACATAAGCATGTGTATAAATAAACAAGCATGAGTACTATCAGAACAATAAACTGGAACATGTAATATGATATGCAAATAGATATAATTTCAAGGATATGGATGCACAGTTATCGATTAGGGTTACATTTATAGTTCCAATATTAATTAGTATGCAATTTATTAAAATGGAGTGTTAATATCACATTATTATGTAGTAATGTGGTCTATGGATGCAATTATATGTATCTTAAATGCAATAGATGCAAACAGATATCCGAAAAGTTATAAAACTATAAATTGGTAATGTGGGATGTACAACTAAGCAATATGTGATATAAATATTGATATAATAATATTAATATGGATAACATATTCAAAGCGATTAATAACTATAAAAGATGTATTGATTAACCATGCACAAGAAAGTTCCGTTCAGAAATTCAGCGTCACCCTAATTTGTAAAATAGCTTAAAAATAACAAACGTTCTCCAAAAGGGACGTGTCTTATACCAAAACAAAGATAATTCAATAAGGTTTTCGGTTTTATAAGTATAAGCATCTCAAGTTATCCCTACAAAAAGTTATGAACATTCGAAGTTGAAAGTTTGCTGCTGGAATTTCCCTGGACAGCAGTTTGGAGACATTTTCATTTGCATTTTACGTTATTTAAACAATTTATTTTGCAAGTAAATATTTCATAGAGTTATATTATTCTGAGTTAGTTTCGTAAAAAACTAAAGAACGTATACTAATGATTTTTTTATGATTTATAATGAATTTTATACGGTAAGGTGTACAGTAAATTTCAGATTTATCGTATCCGCTTTCAACGACGTTTCATGTGTAAACTATTATATTTTAAATATATAATATCATAAAATGTAGATTATAAACTAATTAAAGATAATAATAAGAGACGATGTATATTTTAATTGATATGGTTGCAGTATAATGTAATCTAGTATGTCACAAGATAAGTTTTCATGATCTAGATTTAATATGATATAAACGGATGCAAACGGAATATCGAAACGTTATAAAATTAAACATGGGGCACTAGATTTAAACTATAGGTAAGGTATTTATTTAAATAGGTATAAAATGAATTATATAGCATGTAGCAAGATTAACTTGCCTCGATAGGTCGCGAATCGGGAAAATGGAACGTTAGCCGTCGGCGGGGAAAACTTGTGACGGGCGCACGGTTCACGGAATGAACCCAAACGATGAAAAAAGGAACCACACGGGTCGGGGTACCTCGCTGGAACGTCGAGAAGCGTCACCGGCACGACGGAATTCCGGCAACAAAAGAACAGTTAAAAAAATGAGAAATGAGACATGAAGCAAGAAGAGAAAGAATGATAAAGAAAAGTACGAGAGAATATATGAGAGAGAGAGAGAGAAAAAGTGGAGAAAGAGAGAGAGAGAGAGAGAGCTGCAGGTGGGGGCCCACGGAATTAAAAAGAACGCGATTGGCTAAAGGGGAATCGTTAGTTAGGGATAAATATTAATTAAAGATTCAAAACATTTTAAGGAACAGTAGGATATATATATAGGTTAATTTAAAGATTTAAAAGATAGGTAATGAACAGTAAGATATCAGGTTAGTTAGAAAAATATATGCGATGGTTTTAATAATATTAAAATTTGGGATTTTGGCGCCAAATAAAACATTTCCAAATCGCGCCCGGGTCGAGTCCAAAAATTTGAAATTGAAATAATAGGATTTTAAGTGGGATCCAAATTTTAAAATTAAGTGTTTTACGATTAAAAAGCATACCCCCAAAACGGACACATGTACGCGCGCGTAGCCGTCCAAACTCGCCCGTTTCACTGAACGGGACGAGAACACAATGTACGGACGCTACCACGAGGCTAGGGGTGTCAAGTAGGCCAAGATGAATATTTTCAATTTTATTTTAGATGCCAAAATTTGTTATATATAGAAATGACTTTGCCGGGTAAATTTTACAGTAAGTAACAAACAAGCAAGTTAAATGAAATGAGTACCACATTATACTCAAACAGTAACTGAAAATAGTAGCATTGGGCTCGGGTGTTACAGAATATTTGGTGCCTTTTATCGAAATCCTTCCATACCGGTGAATCTCTTAGATGAATTATTTTTCCATCTTCGCTTGGAGCGGCACGGTGATGCAAAATCATTGCCTCGGCTGTTTTCTTCCACATGAATAGCATCTGCAGCCTCTGTATTATAGAAAAGTATCGTGCTATATTGACAGGTATATCGGGTTTCTTATCAGATTTTTTCAGCTTATACCTGACTTCTCCACATGTTGGACACTCTTTCCAATCTGAATTCTCTTTCCGGTACAACACGCAATTTTTGGGACATGCATTAATCTTCTCACAGTTCGGATCCAAACCAAATATTATCTTCCGGGTTTCGTACCAGCTGTCGGGCACGTTATTTCTTGAGGGCATAGAAACTTCAGAAGTATCGTGAATGACTTATTGCTCCATCCATTTAGGCATTTAATGTGGAAAAGTTAGACGAATCATGATAGGGTAGAATACTTTGTATTCTCATAAATTGGTCTTCTAGCATCATTCATGAACTTCTCATACTTATCCGCATGCGGTCCTTGACCGGAAGGAATGCCATCTTCGACAGGAATACTCACCGAGGGCGCCTCTATCATATCCTTCATATCTTCTCCGGGAAAGAAGTTATCGTCTTCTTCTTCCGTCGCATTACTGTCTTCTCTTTCTTCTTCTGCTACATTACCGTCTTCTTCTTGTCCTTCCCCGTGATATAACCAAGTTGTATAAAGTCTAGAAAAAACCATGATTTCTACCTTCTGCCAGAAATATTCCCACATCTATTGCATGGACAGAGAATCTTCTATAACACGATCTTATTATGTGCGCGTGCAAATTCAATGAAAACGGCAACTCCTGCGACAAACTTAGATTGCATGCGTTGTTGGCAATTCACGTACATCCAGTCCTTAACTCTGATGTACTCATGGGCCATGTTAGACTGTTTAACATATAAATTGTAAGTTGTGGTGACTGTAATGACTCTGAATTTACTGTACTAAATTTTCCATTTTAATGTACAGAAATGAGTTTACAGCCTAAGTTGGAGTTATAAGTTAATTTTTTTAAATAACAGCAAGAAATAATTTGTAGCTTACTAGTAAAGCCCTTGCACTGCTGTGACGTAGCTCCTGTGTTCGATCCCTATCGGACACAATATATTTTCTGATTTTTCTTTTTAAACTTTTTTGAAGCTTAAAAGATTGCAGTGCAATACACAGGGAAATGAAAAATCAGAAAAATCGAACATGTGGAAAATGGAGTAAACGGGTATTTAATCAATTGGCACATATATCGAGGAAAAAGCCTTGAGATCGACCGGCGGAAAGTGCATTAAGAACGGCGCCGACGGTTGATTTGAGACCAAAGAGCCCCGGGCTTTGCACACACCCCCCTTCACCTACCCCTAACTCCTCCACACTGTTTGATTTCCCTGCAATCAAACAGAGACCCTTCATTTCACAATTAAACCATATTTTAATCCACATTTTTAATTCCAAAACTCTAATTCTCCATTATAAATACTACCCTATATTTTGACTCAGCACCATTCTGAAAATTCTAACCAAAACTCTCAAAAATTTACAAGTGGAGTAAAGAGGAGTTAGCAAGCGATCAACTTCCGGTGAAGATCGAAGCAATATCCGGAGCTCCAACGATACCACAAGGCTTTCCTCCTCTTCCTCCTCCTCTTCTTAGCATGGTCAAATAGTAAGTCCTTCCCAAACCACCCTTCTCTTCGTTGAATTTATGTTTTTATCAAAATCGGTAAAAAAAGGAGTTATACCGATATCATCTTTTATAAAATCCATAACTCCAATTCCTTTTATATTTTAGTCAAACAAACTTTACCTCTTCACATGTAATTTTAATAGAAATATTTAGAATCAATATTTAACCTAGAATCTCATGAAAAACAACCATAATAGAACTTTTTCATTAAAATACCTTGAACTTTATAAACACTTCTTTTAGTATTTGTTAAAACAATATCTTTAGGAAAACTTCACGGGGTAATGACCTACCCCACATACACACTTAATTCCATAACACGATACCTCTTTTGTATGAATATTGGTTACGAGGGAAACTTTACAATAAAATACCACATAAATCTAAAACCGGTTTTCTTTTAAAAAAATTATTTCCTATTCCTTTGAGATTATGGCTCTACAACTCTCGTTAGGGGACCCGCTAATGGATGTTATGGATTATCGCACATCCTTGAGCTAGTAGAGCGAGATACAGACCTCCTCACGGTGCATTTGATCTCGAAAGGATTTAAATACGGTTTTTAAGAAAAACAAATTTTCTAAATAAATAAAAATTTAATTTTTTAATAATTATATAAAAATTGCAAATCCTTATTTTTAAAATATAATAAACTTATTTTTTTCTAAGAATGAAAAAATAACAAGTTTCAATAAAATACCATCAATCTACCAAAGGACAAGTTTTTCAATAAAATACCATGAACTTCCAAAATTAATTGTTTATCACTAAAATATCTCAAATCCTTAAAACTCATGCTCATGAAAATCCTAATAATATAAATAATACCTCGAGATTTATTTTTAACTATATTATAATGTTTTTCATAAAAACCCCTCGAGTTATATAAAACAATATGTAAGGGTTTTAGTAAATATATGTTTAAGCAGGATCAATTCTCTTGACCCTCAGATAGCCGGAAAAAATGAGTGTTTTCCTATTTAAGGTAGACAACATAACAGAGTTAACAATGGTAATTGTCTTGAAAAAAGACACAAATCCCGCCATCCATGTGCAGCAGTTACCAATGACTCCCAAACCTAATTCAAGATCAAAATCAGTTTACAAGTTTCTAACTCGGTCAGAGTACAATTCAAACATGAATTCAAAGTCAAACATGAATACTTGATCATGAACATGAATACTTGAATTCAAACATCAAAATCAAATATGTATACTTGACTTGACTTGACCAAACCATGGTTATAACTTGACATGACTACTTAAATACATGATTACATCCTGAATATGATTACTTAAACATTTTGTATCCATGATTTCGGCAAGACTTGTAAACATAATCTATACAATACATTATGTGGGGATAACAGGATAGATGGGTACGGAACGTATAACGTGGCATGAGAGGTCACTTAAAAGACACCTACATGAATTATCGTGCCGGTGTCTCTTGGGTTTTGATGGGGCCTTGTACTATATGTTACCATAGTCTACGGGGTAAGATGGACTCCTATCGTATACATAAATACTTTTTGTATCAAGCTACAAACAA
Source organism: Agapanthus africanus (assembly GCA_030015575.1). NCBI lineage: Eukaryota > Viridiplantae > Streptophyta > Magnoliopsida > Asparagales > Amaryllidaceae > Agapanthus > Agapanthus africanus. Next base: position 687,055,728 of record CM057342.1, on the reverse strand, counting down.
CCACGTTAGAATAACAATCATATACCTGTACAACTTACCAGTTCATTTCTCATTATTTGTTATATTCCATTTCTTCTTTTGGGACTTACCGAGCGTTAGTTTGTTGACGACATTCTTTCTATTTCTTTCTTTAGAATGTTCGTCAGGAAGACCGGACTTTCAGGAGATAGAGTCTAGCCAGGAGGACTTGGACCAGCTTACCGCATAGGCTGACTACTGGATTTTCTTGTACTTACTTTCATTTTATATACCATTGTTTTAATCATTGTACCTTTTCTTTTCAAACAGTTGTATGTAAAGATAAATGTAAATAAAAGTTGATGTTTTATTTTAACTCTCCTGTCATTCTTGTACACTTTTATATACTTCTTAATTATGCTTAACGTATTTATTTCTTAGTAAATACGTTGCGGCATGCCACGTCACCGATTCCATATACTGGGAAGCGGGGCGTGACATGTTTTGTTGGCGGCCTTTGCAGGTTAGTTCCGCATGAAATCTTAAGCAATATATCATAAGAATTATAAGAATCAGCAACTATACATTCCTTACATTTCAAATTTCTTGAATTTATCCTGACCATTCTTTTTTATCATGGTCATGGATTCTCCCAACAACACCAGCACGAATGTCAATGACAACACTCCACCGCCTGCTCTACCACCACCACCTGCAATTGCAGCTCCTATAAATGAGGTAATAGTACTGCTTGAGGCAATTAAGAGCCTTTTGGAGGATTAGCTGCAGCAGACTGTTATTCTAATGCACCGCCCCGAAGCCCAGGCACCCAGAGTCAAACAATTTCAGGCACTGCATCCAAAACACTTCTCAGGAAAAGAGAGCCCATTGGAGGCAGAAGAATGAGCTCAATCGATAGAAGATGATCTGGCAGCATCACAAGTGCCGGATATTGCCTGGGTGAGAGTTACTAAGCTGCAACTGACATACAATAGTCTAGTGGAAGGCTGAAGAAAACCGTCTCACCCAACCGATGGAGTGAAATACGTTTTGCGATCTGTTCGATGCGAAGTACTTCCCTGAGACTGCTCGTTTTGATATGGAACAACAGTTCATCTACTTACAACAAGGCTCGATGTGGAGCAAGTCCATGGATGAATACGATGCCGAGTTTACTATGCTCAGCAGGTAAGATATTGTCTCAAATTCGAATTCCTGATATCACTTACTACACTGCTAACACAAGGTCGTAACAGGTTTGCGACATACCTCATTCCTACTGCTGAGATTCGGGCACGACGATTTCAGCAAGGGTTGGAACCAAAAATCCAAGCTGCACTTGCTACAGGGGATTTTCCAACCTATGATCTTGCTTTGAAGGTTGCCCGACACTATGACGTAGTTGTGAAGAAGAAGGGCAGACCGCAGACTGCCGGTGTGAAACGCCCTACCATACAGATGGCAGGATGAGCCTCTTCTAAGCCAACTTTTGCACCCAGGAGACCCGGAGGATCATTTAACTGGTCCAGTCCAGACTTTTGTTTCTTCTGTAAGAGGAATAGACACCTGACAAAAGACTGCAAGCGTGCAAATAGACTGTTTTTGGTTTGTGGCGCATCTACTCACGCCATAGGAGCATGCCCATATCGTCTCAATCCAGCACCAGCATCTTGACCCACAATCACGGTTCCCCAGCGGCCAACCATTCAGGCTCCTGCATCTCGTCTTTCTCTCTCTGCACTACCTCCACGTGGACCTCCAGCATAGCCTCCTCATCAATTCTATCAGGCACAGAGAAACGTGCCTCAAGGGCAGAGAAACATGCCCCAAGGACAGAGGAATGTGCCTCCATCAAGGAGGAATATACCAAGACGTCAGGCTTTCACAATGACGGTTGAGGAAGCCGAAACCATAGGCCAAGTCATCACTGGTCTCAATCCTTTCACATCTTTTCAATCCTTGCATGTCACTGTATTTTTCCTGTATCTAAAACCAATCTCACATAACTTAGGTACTTTACTAGTAGCCGCCCTTCCTGCACTCGCACTTTTCAACACTAGAGCATCACACTGCTTCATGTCCCAACGATTTGTGAGAACGCACAAGATTCCTGTGAAGCCACTCATTTCAAGCTAGAATGTCAGTTTCGGGAATGGAGTATTAAAAGAAACTATTGGATTTGATCAGTTTCTAGTTGTAGTTTGCGAACGAGAATTCTACGTGAATTTCAAAGTACTGGACATCCTAAATTTCGATGTTGTGTTGGGAATGGACCGGCTGGGTGTTTTCTATGCTACGATTGACTGCCGTCAAAGAAAAGTAGTATTTAAGATACCAGATCATCCAGTCTTCTATTTCAAGAGTAGAGATAGAACTTTGGAGCCAGGAATCTTCTGTGCTAAACCAAAGAATGCAGAAGTGTTTACTCTACCGGCAGAAGAAGAAAATCCTAAAGTAGTTCGAGAGTTTGAGGATGTATTTCCTGAAGACATATCAGGTTTGCCTCATGATCAAGCTCTTGAGTTTAGTATTGACTTACGTCCTGGTTCACAACCTGTGATCAAAGCTCTGTACCAGGTAAGTCCAGAAGGATTGAAGGAGATCAATATTCAATTGGATGAACTCCTGAAGAAAGGTTAGATTCATCCCAGTACTTCAAGCTGGGGATCTCTGGTACTACAGGTGAAGAAGAAAGAAGGTTCATACAGGATGTGTGTAAATTATCAATCTCTGAACGAAGTGACGGTTAAGAACAAGTATTCACTACTGCGTATCGATGATCTTTTCAATCAGCTAAGTGGGTCTTGTGTATTCTCAAAGCCAGATCTTCATTCGGGTTATCATCAGGTGAAGGTCAAAGAGTCCGACATTTCGAAGACGGAGTTTAAGACTCACTATGGTCATTATGAATATCTTATAATGCCATATGGAGTGACCAATGCACCTGCTATTTTTATGATCCTGATGAACCAAGTTTTCCGAGAGTACTTAGACAGGTTCGTTGTTTTCTTCATCGATGATATCCTGGTGTATTCAATGAATTGGAAAGAACAGACCGAGCACTTACGGATTGTCCTGGAGAATTGAGACAACATTAACTCTATGACAAGTACAGCAAGTGTGAATTTTGGCTAGATCAAGTTGGATTTCTCGGACATATCGTTTCAGGCGAAAAAATCTCAGTAGATCCAGCTAAGGTGTTAGCTGTCAGCGAATGGCTGACACCAAAGATGGTGAAAAATATACGAAGTTTCTTAGGATTAGCAGGATACTACCGACGATTTATTTAAGACTTCTCAAAGATTGCAGCACCCCTGAACAAGTTCACACGTAAAGATGAAGTATTCGTGTGGTCAGAAGCATATGAAAAAGCTTTTGTAGAACTCAAGTTAAGATTAACTTCTGCACTTATTCTTGTAATATCGGATCAATCTGGAGGATTCGTCGTACATTGTGATGCGTCTGGTAAGGGATCAGGATGTGTTCTACATCAATATGGAATAATTGTGGCTTTCGCATCAAGACAGCTAAAAGTACACGAGCGCAACTATCCAACACATGATCTGGAGTTGGCAGTTGTTATCTTCGCACTTAAGATTTGGCGCAACTACCTTCTAGGAGAACGAGTGGATATATACACTGATCACAAGAGTTTGAAGTATGTATTTACTCAGAAGGAATTAAATATGCGGCAGAGAAGATGGCTAGAACTCATGGCGGACTTCGACATCAACCTACAGTATCATCCCGAGAAGGTGAACGTAGTCCCTGATGCACTTAGTCGCCAGCCATTAGCAATGAACCTCACCGCTCAGTGGAAGCTACAGCAGGAATTACATGAATTGGCGATTGAAGTAGTTATGCTAGGTAATGCTTCACAATTGATGAATCTATAAATCCAGTCCACTCTTATCAATCAGATTAAAGCAGCTCAAGCAAATGATGCCAAGCTAAAAGATCCGAGAACAAGTAGAAAATGGACTTCAAACTGACTTCATCGTCCACGGAGATGGATCCTTGCGATATGGAAGTCGATTATATGTACTACACGGACCTGTTCAAGAAGAGTTGATGAAAAAAGCTCACAGCTCTCCGTACTCAGTACATCCCGATGGTACAAAAATATATAAGGATCTACGGCAATACTACTGGTGGTATGGAATGAAGTGTGAAGTAGCAAGGAGTATAGCCAAGTGTTTGGTGTATCAGCAAGTGAAAGCGGAACATCACAGAACTGATGGTCTACTTTAGCCGTTACCAATCCCGGAATGGAAATGCCAGCACGTTACCATGAACTTCGTGACTGCCCTTCCTCGCAGCACAAAGGGTAACGACGCAATATGGGTTATTGTGGATCAACTCACCAAGTTGGCTCACTTCATTCTATTTCGAGTTGGCCGGTCAACTAAGACGTTAGCAAAGAAGTACATGGAGGTGAGCATGAATCTAATATAAGATTTAACTCTTCAATATGTACTATATTGATACCCATAAACTCATGCAGTAGATTGTCAGATTACATGGAGTACCAATTTGCATCGTATTCGATCGTGATATAAGGTTCAGATCATAATTATGGCAGAGTCTGCAAGCTAGCCTGGAATGAGTCTGAACTTTAGCACGGCTTACAATCCATAAATGAACGGATAGTCTGAGCGAACAATTTAGATTCTGGAGGACATGCTAAGAGCATGCATGTTAGACTTCGGAGGTTCGTGGGAAGATCACCTACACTTTGTAAAGTTTTCATACAACAACAGCTATCAGGAAAGCATTGGAATGTCACCATTCGCGGTATTCTATGGACGGAAGTGTTGTTCATCGCTAAGTTGGGACGACGTTGGAGATCATGAACTCCTTGGACCAGAGATGATCGTGACAACTGTGAACGTAGTTTGCACAATCAGGGAAAGAATGCGCATAGCCTAAGATTGATAGAAGTATTGGGCTGATGCAAAGCGTCGATATCTGGAGTTCCAACCTGGAGACCATGTTTTCCTAAAGATATCTCCGAATAGAGAAGTGATCCGTTTTGGCAAGAGGGGTAAGCTCAGTCCCAGATACATAGGACCGTTCAACATACTCGAACAAGTCGGAGAAGTGGCATACCGTTTAGCACCACCACTCTCATTGGAAGGAGTGCACAACTTGTTCCACATATCTCAGCTACGAAGATATGTGAGTGACCCCAGCCACATACTTGATCACTCAGAACTCACGGTACAGACTGAACTGATTTGCGAGCAACAACCCGTTGAGATCCTGGACCGAAAAGTGAAGACATTACGTAACAAGGAAGTAAACTTGATCCGAGTGATATGGAGAAAAGATTCACCAAGAGAATCAACATGGGAACGAGAAGAAGACATGCTTGCAAGATACCTTATTTATTTGAAAATTAGTCCCTATGTAAATGTAAATTTCGAGAACGAAATTTTTATAAGGAGGGTACAATGTAACGACTCTGAATTTACTATACTGAATTTTCCATTTTAATGTACAAAAATGAGTTTACAGCTTAAGTTGGAGTTATAAGTTAATTTTGTTAAATAACAGCAATCCGGAGCTCCCACGACACCACAATGATTTCCTCCTCTTCCCGCCCTCTTCTTAGAGTAGTCAAATAGTAAGTCCCTCCCAAACCACCATTCTCTTAACTGAATTTATCTTTTTATCAAAATCGGTAAAAGTGGAGTTATACCGATATCATCTTCTATAAATGCCATAACTCCAATTTCTTTTATATTTTGATCAAACAAACTTTACTTCTTCATGTGTAATTTTAATAGCAATATTTAGAATAAGGATTTAACCTAGAATCTCATGAAAAATAACATAGTAGAACTTTTTCATTAAAATAACTTAAACTTGATAAACACTTCTTTTAGTATTTATTAAAACAATACTTTTAGGAAAACTTTACGGGGTAACGACCCACCCCACACGCACACTTGGTTCCATTGCACGATACCTCTTTTGTATGAATATTGGTTGCAAGGAAAACTTTACAATAAAATACCACATAAATCAAAAACCGGTTTTCTTTTAAAACAATATTTCCTATTCCTTTGCGATTATGCCTATACAACCCTCGTTAGGAGACCCGCTAATGGATGGTGTGGATTATCACACATCCTTGGGCTAGTAGAGCGAGATGCAGATCTTCTTACGGAGCATTCGATATCGAAAAGATTTAAATACGGTTTTTAAGAAAAACGAATTTTCTAAATAAATAAAAAGTTTAATTTTTAATAATTATATAAAAATTGCAAATCCTAATTTTCAAAATATAATAAACTTTTTTTTTCTAAGAATGAAAGATTAACAAGTTTCAATAAAATACCATCAAGTTACCAAAAAACAAGTTTTTCAATAAAATACCATGAACTTCCAAAGTTAATTGTTTATTACTAAAATACCTCAAATCCTTAAAACTCATGCTCATGAAAACCCTAATAATATAAAAACCCCTCGAGATTTATTTTTAACTATATTATAATTTTTTTTTCAGAAAAACCCCTCGAGTTATAAAAAACAATATTTAAGGACTTTAGTAAATATAGGTTTAAGCGGGATCAATTCTTTTGAGCCTCAGAGAGCCGGAGAAAATGAGTGCTTGCCTATTTAAGGTAGACAACATAACGGAGTTATCAATGGTAATTGTAACACCCGAGCCCAATGCTACTAATTTCTGTTACTTTATGAATGGAGTGTGACCCTTATTTCATTTATCTTGCTTGTTTGTTACTCATTGTATTTTACTCCGTCAACTCAATTTTGCATATAACATTTTAAAACATCTAAAATAAAATAAAAAATATCCATCTTGGCCTACTTGACACCCCTAACCCCGTTGTAGCGTCCGTGCGTCGTATTCTCGTCCCGTTCAGTGAAACCGGCGAGTTTGGACGGCTATGCGCGCATACATGTGTCCGTTTTGGGGGTATGCTTTTTGATCGTAAAACACTTCATTTTAAAATTTGGATCCCTCTAAAAATCCTATTATTTCAATTTCAAATTTTTGGACCCGACCCGGGCGCGATTTGGAAATGTTTTATTTGGCGCCAAAATCCCAAATTTTATATTTTTTTCCAAACCATTACATATCTTCATATCTATATATATATATTTTTATTGTTCCGAATAATCTTTTAAATTATTTTCCTAACCTCCTACAATCCTTCAACCAATCATTTCTTTTTAAACTCCCGCGGGCCCCATCCCTTCTCTCGCTATCTCTATCTCTCTCTCCCTTTCTCCTTCTCTCTCTCTCTCTCCTCTCTCTCAATACCGATCTCTCTCTCTCCCCCCTGAATCTCTATCTCTCTTTCTCTCTAACAACTTTTCTCTCTCTCTCTTCTCTCTTTATAAATTCCCTCCTTCATCTCTTTTTCAAACAAGGACGAGAACCTAACTTCAGCGAACCTTAGCAACGCACCCCCGTCGCCGCCGCAACCCCATCGCCGGCACCAGCACCGCCGGGCTAGTCATCTCCGCACCCTCATCGCAGCCAAGCCTCCTCCTCCTTCTCCCTTCTTCCCAACACCCTGCATCTTCGCCGCGGCCACCAGCGACCCCTCTGCACGCGTCTGCGCCGCCCCTGGTCGTCGCCGACGATCACCAGACCATCTATGAACGCCTCTATAAGCCTTCTCTCCCTCTTCCCCTCTTTCCTTTCCTCCTTCTTTCCTTTCTCTGCTAATGAATTTCTTGAATCGGCAGATCTTCCCGCGGTCACAGTAGGCCACCGCCGGAGTCCGTCGACCTCGTCATTGTTCTCACGTCTCCTCTCTGTAACCACAGAGCAGAACCTTGTAAGCCTCCTCTTCTTCTTCTTTATTTTCCCTTCCTTTCTTGTTGCAAAGTCTTCTTGACATTCACTGGTCACATTTTCGCCGGAATCCGACGATGCCAACGATGTGATCCGACGTTCCAGCGAGGTACCCCGACCCGCGTGGTTCCTTTGTTCGTTGTTTGGGTTCAATCCGTGAACCGTGCGTCCGTCGTGAGTTTACCCACCGACATTTACGTTCCGTTTTTCCCGGTTCGCGACCCGTCGAGGCAAGTACCCCATGCTACATGCTATACAATATTTACATATATATATGACACCCTAAACCTGTAAATTTAACTTGGTACGATCATTTCTCATTTTCGTGTACAATATTGCATTACATCATTTTACTGTTAAACTTGGAACCTACAGCTGCAAATTGAACCTAATAATCATATTTACCTGTTTAATCACATTTTTAATGTTAACATAACTTATGGCGTTTGTCTTTATAGTTTTGGTCCATTCGGAAACTCGTGTGCATTTTAACCTGTAATAGCTGCATTGAACCTTTATTTAAATCATTGCACCTCTACAATGCTTAAACTCGTTAACATGATTAAAAGGCCATAGTGGTCATACTGCATTCGCATAACCTTGAAATCACCTCTGTGACACGACTGATTACTGTACTGCGAATTGAATGAAACTACCTATTACTTAATTCATTGCTTATCTCATGACTGTTGATACCCATGTTTGATTATATAACTGATTGTGAGCGCACCCACGATATTGTTTACATCTTGACCTGATTTGCTACACATATATATTGATATACCTGACATGGTACCGTATACTGTTGACTTGACCTGATGTACCATGACCTAACCCTTTACCTGATCTGGTGTCTAATGCCAACAAACCTGACATGTAGTCCTCATGGACCGTTCCTGTTGTCTATCCAGACAATCCTGCTTTTACCTGATCCTGTGTTGGCATTAGTTCTTGATTACTGAATTCCTGACTTGACATACATAACTTGGGGGTATGGGGAAATCAAAGGTGAAACCTGACTTGTAACTCAACAGTTCGATACCTGTTTTGATCAGTCTTACAGGCTAGACCAGCCCTGGAGTGATGATGCTGACATCACTAGCCTATACCTGCTACCTGTTACTGCCTAGCGGCACGTCTCGGTTTCAGCCCGAGAGTCTTAGACCGTGGTTCCGGGCATGCACGAGATACTATTGAGTTACATCGACGATTCATCAATTGATTTCAAAGACTTTAGAATAGAAAACCTGATAGAACAGTTAGTTTACCCACTGCACACTACCCTGCACTGCTTTGATTCATATTATTGTTGCTCTCGTTTTATTCATGTTTATATTGCATTTCCTGCTACACTGTTCATATTATATTACTTGATGACATGACGCGCTAACGTCTGGGTTTTGCATGGCCCAGATTCTGTACCGCTGTTGCAGTCCGAGCAGGAGTACTTCAGCCAGCAGGCTGAGCTGTAAGGTGTTAGTATTAGTTAGTTTTTATTTCCTGCAGTTTATACCTGATGTGAGCCCGCATTATGGGACATACATTTCAGTTATTTTGTATTGGATTATTTGCTTCCGCATTTATTTATTATTGACTCCTGTTATCTTGGATCATAGACATGTTTTGATAGTTTTATTTTGTTCTTGATATCTCTATAGCCGTAATGTGACTGTGGATGGATACTTCCTACCCACAGGTAGCATGGTTGGCTATGTCACGTGCCCAATTTAGCGTGCTCTGGGAAGCGGGGCGTGACATGGTTCTTTTGGTATCAGAGCCATAGGTTAGTTGGGTGGATTCTTTTGTAGTTGGGTATTATACCCAATACACGAATCAGAATACCCATGTTTAGGAAACATGTCCTGCCACTTTGCCCTTTACCATTCTTGAATCACATTCTTCCTGATTATATCTCTTACGATGTGCAAACTTCCTTTGTATATCGACTCGGAAACCTGATTCCTTGTTATCTCTGGGACTTAGGTGACTTGGGTGGAGTTAAGTAATTGTGGCTATGATACCGCGGCATAGTTACAATGCGGTACTTTATTTAAGTATCTTGGAGTTCTAGTCTTGATCTATATTTTGAATCTATCATCATGCTAATGTTGGGTGTTTTGATTTCAGGAATATGGAAGATAAGAATTTGAAGACGTACCAGAGGCGTGTGGACGAAACCGCCATGCTTGGAGTGATAAGGGGAATGCTAGAGAATCAAAAGAGACAGACCGAGCTGATCCAGCAGCAAGCAGAATCATTCCAGGAAGGTTTGCGGACCGTTCAGCAGTCCGTAGACAAGGTTGAAGCTAAACCAGTCGACCGAGTAAGGACCGTGGCAGATTTCAGGCGATTGGGTCCGTCTACATTTACTGGTTTGGAGGAGCCGTTGCCAGCAGAGCAGTAGCTAGTTGACATGGAGAATTTTCTTATTGCGGCACAGATTCCAGATGACAAAAGTGTGGATGTCGTACGCATTCAGTTAGTGGACTACGCCCGAGAATGGTGGTTTGTGGAGGAGACCCGTTTGCCCAAGCCGATCAAGTGGGCGGATTTTTCTAAGAGTTTTTCTAAGAGTTTCCTGGAGAAGTTCTTCCCGCGGACTGCACGGGAGGAAATGGAAGAGAAGTTTATTGGGCTAAGGCAGAATGGAGCACCCGTGGATGTGCATGCAGCAGAATGGACGAGACTCAGCAGATTCGCTGGACCTTTAGTTGCCAACGATGCAGACAGGGCACGGAGGTTCATGCGCAGCTTGGATGTGGACATCCAGAAGCAGATTGTCTCCCTGGGTTTGACCACTTTCTCACAGGTTCTTACGGCAGCTCGGGAACAGCAGAGTTTATCTGGGATGAAAGGGAGCTTGCAGTAGACAGCAGTTGCGGTAAGGAAGCCAGCATTTGTACCAAATCGAGCTCATGGTCACAAGGGTATTCCAGTGGACCGTCGAGGTGTGGCACCCATGAAGAAGCCTGTGATCGTTGATCGAAGAAGGAGTGTGATTTGTGACTACTGCCGTTTACCTGGGCACGTGCAGAAGGAGTGTCGAAGGAGGCTGGGATTTTGTTTGGTTTGTGGAGCGGCTGATCACGCCGTTGGTGCTTGTCCTTCGAAGTTTCGTACGAGAGATGATATTCAGAAGCCTCCGTAGAGAACATTCCAAGGACAGAAACAGCTGACTCAATGAGCTAATCAGGCTCGAGCTTTTACCTTGACAGCTGAGGAAGCTAAGGAGTCAGGAGAAGTTGTGTCAGGTACTTTACTCGTTCATGGTTTTCCCGCATTATCGTTATTTGATTCTGGTGCATCCCATTGTTTTATGTCATCCAAGTTTATAACTATACACTCGATTACCTGCACGATCCTGTCTAGTTTCTGGGACATATCCACTGGGAATGGGAAAATCATATCTAGTAGGGAGTGTAAAAATTGTACAGTTGTTGTGTGCGGACGGGAGCTTTTTGCAGATTTCTTGGTGATTGATACAGGCAGCTACGAAGTCATCTTGGGAATGGATTTTCTTGGCACTTTCCACGCTCACATTGATTGTAGGGCAAAGAAAATATTTTTCCAGATTCCCGGACATCCCGAGTTTACCTTCACTGGAGGAAGCAGTTCTGTCGGGTCAGTCGAGTTTAGGGCTAGGCCGACAAACAATATTCTTGCAGCAATGGAAGTTGATAATAGTGAAGAGCCGGCTGTTGTTCGTGATTTTATGGACGTGTTTGAAGATATATCCGGTTTACCGCCGAAGCGAGACGTGGAGTTCGCAATTGATTTTATTCCTGGTGCAGCGCCAGTATCCAAAGCGTATTATCCAATGGCACCGGTAGAGTTGGAAGAAGTCAAGAAACAAGTTGCTGAATTGCTTGAGAAGGGTTGGATTCGAAGCAGTAACTCGCCATGGGGAGCTCCAGTTCTTCTAGTAAAGAAGAAGGATGGCATAAGAAGGATGTGCATCGACTATCGAGAATTAAACCGGGTGACTATTAAGAACAAGTACTTTATCCCCCGCATTGGAGAACTTTTCGAGCAGCTTAGTGGCGCGAGGGTATTCTCGAAACTGGATTTGCGATCCGGATATCATCAGGTACGAGTGAAAGCAGAAGATATTTGCAAGACGGCATTCCAGACTCGGTACGGACATTACGAATACTTAGTGATGCCCTTCGGAGTAACGAATGCGCCGGCAATATTCATGGACTTGATGAACCGAATCTTTTCACCGTTCTTGGATCAGTTTATTATGGTATTCATTGACGATATTCCGGTTTACTCGAAGAGTTTTGAAGAGCATGCTGAACATTTGAAGATCGCACTGCAGACGTTGAGACAGGAGAAGCTTTATGCGAAGATGAGTAAGTGCGAGTTTTGGCTGGAGGAAGTAAAGTTTTTGGGGCATGTTGTGTCTGGCGATGGAATTGCCGTCGATCCAGAAAAGATTGTAGCAGTTCGAGATTGGCCGATTCCAAAGAATGTTGCTGAGATAAGAAGTTTTCTTGGACTCGCCGGATACTATAGAAGATTTGTGGAGAACTTTGCTCGTCTGGCGGATCCGTTAACCAAGCTTACGTGCAAGGAGGTACCTTTTGTATGGACGAATGGATGTGCGATAGCTTTTGAGATATTGAAGCAGAAGTTGATAACCGCCCCTATTCTGACCGTGCCAGACAATTCCGGAGGATTGGTAATTCACAGCGACGCATCTGGGAAAGGATTGGGATGTGTTTTGATGCAGCATGGGAAGGTTGCAGCGTACGCATCGAGACAGTTGAAGACCCATGAGAAGAATTATCCAACTCATGACTTGAAGCATGCGGTTGTAATTTTCTCTTTGAAGATTTGGAGACACTACCTTTTGGGCAAAAGAGTCGAAGTCTTTACTGATCATAAGAGCTTGAAGTATGTGTTCACACAGAAAGAGCATAATATGAGGCAACGTAGATGGTTGGAGCTGATGGCTGACTACGACCTTGATCTGAAGTACCATCCGGGGAAGGTTAATGTCGTGTCGGATGCGCTTAGTCGTTTACCAGCAATACATGTGTTAACTACGCAGAAGGAGCTCGTTGAAGATTTTCGAAGATTTGACTTGGAGGTTGTGTTACCGCGTTCTATGGGACAGTTGATGCAGCTGCAAGTACAGTCATCATTGATCGAGAATATTAAAACAGCACAATCGCAGGACCCTAGACTGCAAAGGTTTCGAGGACAGGTTGAAGCCGGACTACGAACAGATTTACTGATCCACGAAGATGGTTCGTTGAGGTACGGTAGCCGTTTGTGTGTGCCAAAGGGAGATATTCGTGAAGAGCTTATGAAGGAGGCACACAGTTCAGCTTATTCTGTACATCCAGGAGGCACAAAGATGTATCGAGATATTTGACAGCATTTCTGGTAGGAAGGCATGAAACGGGAGATTGCTCGCTTTGTGGCAAAGTGCTTGGTGTGTCAGCAAGTTAAGGCTGAATATCAAAGGGTTGCTGGTTTATTGCAACCACTTCCGATTCCTCAGTGGAAGTGGGAACATATAACCATGGATTTTGTGACGGCTTTACCGCGGAGTCCAAAATGCAATAATGCTATATGGGTGATTGTTGATCGGTTGACCAAGGCTGCTCACTTTATTCCTTTTCGGGTTGGTCAATCAACAGAGACCTTGACGGAGCGGTACATGCAGGAGATTGTAAGATTGCATGGAGTACCGGTGAGCATCGTGTCCAACCGGGACACTCGGTTCTTATCACACTTTTGGCGGAGTTTACAGGAAAGTTTGGGGACTCGATTGAAGTTTAGCACGGCTTATCATCCTCAAACTGATAGTCAGTTGGAGAGAACGATCCAAACTCTTGAAGATATGTTGAGAGCATGCATGTTGGACTTCAAGGGTTCGTAGGAGGATCATCTACATTTGGTGGAGTTTTCTTACAACAACAGTTTTCAGGCAACTATCCAGATGGCTCTATTTGAAGCATTGTATGGTCGTAAGTGCCGTTCACCTGTTTGTTAGGATGATGTCGGTGAACGAAGATTATTGGGACCAGATTTGGTTGTGCAGACCGTTGAGAAGGTTAACACTATCAGGAATCATATGAAGGCAGCTCAAGACAGACAGAAGAGTTAGGCTGACACGTCAAGAAGACCTCTAGAGTTCGCCGTGGGTGATTTAGTGTTCTTGAAGATATCACCGACTAGAGGGGTGATTCATTTTGGAAGTCGAGGAAAGTTTAGTCCTCGATTCGTTGGACCCTTCGAGATCTTGGAGCGTGTTGGTGAGGTAGCGTATCGCTTGGCGTTACCGCAGTCCTTGGCGAACGTGCACGATGTGTTTCACATATCCCAACTCCGTAAGTATGTTCATGATGAAACGTATGTATTGGATCATTCGGAGCTAACAGTACGGGAAGACTTGACTTTTGAGGAGCGACCGATTGAAATTATGGATCGAAGGGAAAAGGTTCTTAAGAACAAGGTGATCCCTCTTGTGCTTATTTCTTGGGGTAATCGCTCACATGGAGAGTCCACCTGGGAACGAGAAGATGAAATCCGGCAGAAGTTTCCTCACCTTTTCTTGTAATTATCTATCTTTGTATTCTTGGAATTTCGAGGACGAAATTCTTTTGTAGTTGGGTATAATGTAACACCCGAGCCCAATGCTACTAATTTCTGTTATTTTATGAATGGAGTGTGACCCTAATTTCATTTATCTTGCTTGTTTGTTACTCATTGTATTTTACCCCGTCAACTCAATTTTGCATATAACATTTTAAAGCATCTAAAATAAAATTAAAAATATCCATCTTGGCCTACTTGAAACCCCTAACCCCGTTGTAGCGTTCGTGCGTCGTATTCTCGTCCTGTTCAGTGAAACGGGCGAGTTTGGACGGTTACGCGCTTACATGTGTCCGTTTTGGGGGTATGCTTTTTGATCGTAAAACACTTCATTTTAAAATTTGGATCCAGCTTAAAATCCTATTATTTCAATTTTAAATTTTTGGATCCGATCCGGGCGCGATTTGGAAATGTTTTATTTGGCGCCAAAATCCCAAATTTTATATTTTTTTCCAAACCATCACATATCTTCGTATCTATATATATTTTTTTACTGTTCCGAATAATCTTTTAACTCATTTTCCTAACCTCCTACAGTCCTTCAACCAATCATTTCTTTTTAAACTCCCGCGGGCCCCATCCCTTCTCTCGCTATCTCTATCTCTCTCCCCCTTTCACCTTCTCTCTGTCAATACCGATATCTCTCTCTCTCCCCTGAATCTCTATCTCTCTCTCTAACAACTTTTCTCTCTCTCTCTCTTCTCTTTTTATAAAATCCCTCCTTCATCTCTTTTTCAAACAAGAACGAGAACCCAACTTCAGCGAACCTTAGCCGCGCACCCCCGTCGCCGCCGCAACCCCATCGCCGGCACCAGCACCGCCGGGCTAGTCATCTCCGCACCCTCGTCGCAGCCAAGCCTCCTCCTCCTTCTCCCTTCTTCCCAGCACCCTGCATCTTCGCCGCGGCCACCAGTGACCTCCCTGCACACGTCTGCGCCGCCCCTGGTCGTCGCCGACGATCACCAGACCACCTGTGAATGCCTCTGTAAGCCTTCTCTCCCTCTCCCCCTTTTTCTTTTCCTCCTTCTTTCCCTTCTCTGCTAATGTATTTCTTGAATCGGCAGATCTCCCCGCGGTCACTGTAGGCCACCGCCGAAGCCTATCGACCTTGTCGTCGTTCTCACGTCTCCTCTCTGTAACCACAGATCAGAACCTTGTAAGCCTCCTCTTCTTCTTCTTTATTTTCTCTTCCTTTCTTGTTGCAAAGTCTTCTTGACATTCACTGTTCACATTTTCGCCAGAATCTGACGATGCCAACGACGTGATCCGACGTTCCAGCGAGATACCCCGACCCGCGTGGTTCCTTTGTTCGTTGTTTGGGTTCAATCCGTGAACCGTGCGCCCGTCATGAGTTTACCCGTCGATGTTTACGTTCCGTTTTTCCCGGTTCGCGACCCGTCGAGGCAAGTACCCCTTGCTACATGCTATACAATATTTATATATATATATGACACCTTAAACCTGTAAATTTAACTTGGTACGATCATTTCTCATTTTCGTGTATAATATTGCATTACTTCATTTTACTGTTAAACTTGGAACCTACAGTTGCAAATTGAACCTAATAATCATATTTACCTGTTTAATCACATTTTTAATGTTAACATAACTTATGGCATTTGTCTTTATAGTTTTGGTCCATTCAGAAACTCGTGTGCATTTTAACCTGTAATAGCTGTATTGAACCTTTATTTAAATCATTGCACCTTTACAATGCTTAAACTCGTTAGCATGATTAAAATGCCATAGCAGTCATACTGCATTCGCATAACCTTGAAATCACCTCTGTGACATGACTGATTACTGTACTACGAATTGAATGAAACTGCCTATTACTTAATTCATTGCTTATCTCATGACTGTTGATACCCATGTTTGATTATATAACTCATTGTGAGCACACCCACGATATTGTTTACATCTTGACCTGACTTGCTACACATATATATTGATATACCTGACATGGTACCGTATACTGTTGACTTGATCTGATGTACCATGACCTGACCCGTTACCTGATCTTGTGTCTAATGCCAACAAACCTGACATGTAGTCCTCATGGACCGTTCCTGTTGTCTATCCAGACAAACCTGTTTTTACCTGATCCTGTGTTGGCATTAGTTCTTGATTACTGAATACCTGACTTGACATACATAACTTGGGGGTATGGGGAAATCAAAGGTGAAACCTGACTTGTAACTCAACAGTTCGATACCTGTTCTGATCAGTCTTACGGGCTAAGCCAGCCCCGGAGTGATGATGCTGATATCACTCGCCTATACCTGCTACCTGTTACTGCCCAGCGGCACGTCTCGGTTTCAGCCCGAGAGTCTTAGACCGTGGTCCCGGGCATACACGGGATACTATTGAGTTACATCGACGATTCATCAATTGATTTCAAAGACTTTAGAATAGAAAACCTGATAGAACAATTAGTTTACCCACTGCACACTACCCTGCACTGCTTTGATTTATATTATTGTTGCTCTCGTTTTATTCATGTTTATATTGCATTGCCTGCTACACTGTTCATATTATATTACTTGATGACATGACGCGCTGACGTCTGGGTTTTGCATGGCCCAGATTCTGTACTGCTGTTGCAGTCCGAGCAGGAGTACTTCAGCCAGCAGGCTGAGCTGTGAGGTGTTAGTATTAGTTATTTTTTATTTCCTGCAGTTTATTCCTGATGTGAGCCCGCATTATGGGACATACATTTTAGTTATTTTGTATTGGATCATTTGCTTCCGCATTTATTTATTATTGACTCCTATTATCTTGGATCATGAACATGTTTAGATAGTTTTATTTTGTTCTTGATATCTCTACAGCCGTAATGTGACTGTGGATGGATACTTCCTACCCACAGGTAGCATGGTTGGCTATGTCACGTGTCCAATTTAGCGTACTCTGGGAAGCGGGGCGTGACAGTAATTGTCTTGGAAAAAGACACAAATCCTACCATCCATGTGCAGCAGTTACGGATGACTCCTGAACCTAATTCAAGATCTAAATCAGTTTACAAGTGTCTGACTGAGTCAGAATCCAATTAAAACATGAATCCAAAGTCAAACACGAATACTTGATCATGAACATGATTACTTGAATTCAAACATCAAAATCAAACATGTATACTTGACTTGACTTGACCGAACCATGGTTATAACTTGACATGACTGCTTGAATACATGATTACATCCTGAATATGATTACTTAAAAATTTTGTATCCATGGTTTCGGCAAGACTTTTAAATATAATCTATACAATACATTACGCGGGGATAACGAGGTAGATTGGTACGGAAAAGACACCTAAAAGAAACCTAAATGAATTCTCGTGCCGTTGTCCCATGGGTTTTGACGGGGCCTCGTACTACATGTTACCATAGTCCACGGGGTAAGATGGACTCCTATCGTATACACAAATACCTTCTGTATCAAGCTACAAAGAACTACATTAGAATAACAATCATTTACATGTACAACTTACCAGTTCATTTCTCATTACTTATTATATTCCATTTCTTCTTTTGGGACTTACCGAGCGTTAGTTCGCTGACGACATTTTTTCTATTTCTTTCTTTGGAATGTTCATCAGGAGGACCAGACTCTCAGGAGATCGAGCATAACCAGGAGGACTAGGACCAGCTAACTGCGCAAGCTGACTGCTAGATTTTCTTGTACTTACTTTCATTTTTTATGCTACTGTTTTAATTATTTTATATTTTCTTTTCAAATAGTTGTATGTAAAGATGAATGTAAATAAAGGTTGTTGTTTTATTTTAACTCTCTTGTCATTCTTGTACACTTGTATATACTGCTTAATTACGCTTAACGTATTTATTTCTTAGTAAATACGTTGCGGCCTTCCACGTCACCGATTCCGTATACTGGGAAGCAGGGCGTGATAGTGACCATATTGAGAAATCTAAGAACAAATTGACAAAGAAGAAAATTCGTAGAGGCAAGTTAGTCGTTGAAAATGATAAATTATCGATTAACAAATTTAGATTGAAGATACCCAAGTATGAGTTGTATTCTGTGTATGCGTGTTTCAATTTATGATATCGCTTAGGTGTAGGGATGTTAGTGTCTTTGTACTCTGTGTATGCGTTTGTTGTGTATTCGTATTGTATGTGTGTGTTTCGACTGTCAGGGGTAAGGCTTCTATCCCATTAAGAATGTATAGAGCAGACACCTATTCGCTTGTGCTTTCATCTGTTTCGAGTAAATTGTGGCAGCACCTTCCCGCTATTCTCCGAGTACACTGTAATAGAATAGATAATCATTTCAATATTGTGAAACAACGTTGAAATGAACATCTAATCTATCTTTGTACACGGAGAATCAGCGGAAAAGTACCAACGAAATAAATCGAAATGAATGAAAATATAAGTAAATGTAGGTGTTTTCTTTATACATTCCTAACTTGTCAACACTGGACAAATCTATCGGCTATCATACGATTGAATCTTCTCATCATATAGACTACACGATGGTTGTTAGGACCAAACGATATCGTCTGATGTTTAACAAGCTTCGTGTAGTTCTATGTCACGACGAATATCGAACGTATATTAACCGATAGACGGGGACTAAGTCGCGCTTTGATTTTCGTATATGATTATCGATGAGAATATGAAAGTTCTATATTATCATCGAATACATACATACACTTAGTGTAATATTTAACTTAAATTGGTTTTACGTTTATTTTCAATTATAAGGGTTCAAAGTTTTTAGTTTAGGGTAAAGTTTTTTAAAATTAAGGGTTTTCTTAATCAAATTTAAGATTTTGAATTTATTGGAGTTAGGGTGGGATTTGATAAGAGTTCAATATAGAGGAGAATGATGATGAATTAAGGTTTGGCCTTATTTGTATGTGTGTATGTGTCCGCGTGTGCGTGTACACACACAGACAGATACATACACATACATGCATACACATAAACACACAATTCGCTAAAGTACCTTTAACTATTATTGGTTTTCTAACTTACACTAAAATACCTTTACCCTAACCCTAATCATTAACCCTAACCTAACCCTAATCAGTAACCCTAAACCTAAACCTAATTATTCATACTAACCTTAATCATTAACCCTAACCCTAATCACAGCCCTAACCCTAAACTTAACCCTAACCATTAATCCTAACCCTAATTAACCCTAACCCGGCCCTAATTAACCCCCTAACCATTAACTCTAATTATAACCCTAACCCTAATTAACCCAACCCAGCCTTAAACTGGCCCTAACCCTAGCAACAAAATTATAATAATTTTAAATAATTATTAGAAATCAACAACAAAAACACCAAAAAATTATTAAAAATTAACAATTAAATCCCTAAAACTGAAGAAATTAACAACAAAATTTTAGGAAAATTAAAATTGCTAAAATTAACCGGCAAATCAAATAAGGAGAGAGGGTGCGGCGAAAAAGAGGAGGTTGGCTTTCGCAGAAACGAGGAGGAGGAGGAGGGTGGCTGCTACGGCGATGATGAGGATGAGGTGGCTGCTGCGGTGACTATGAGGAGGCCGGGAAAGAGGATCGACGTCGGGAGGTCAGGGAAAGAGGAGAGCTAAGGCGACAGCGACGAGATGAAAATTTAGGGGGGATTTAGACGACGGTGACGAGGATGATGAGGTTTAGGGTGATGACGACGAGGAGGGCGAGCTCGGGAGGAGCGGGAGGAGGCAACGGGGAAAATTTGGAGGGGAAATTTTGGGCTGAGGATTTTGGGCGTGGGGTTTTTCTATTTTATTTTTTAAGTGCTTGACTTTACTCCTATAGTGCTAACTGTAGGGGTTTCTTTTGCGGCACCGTAGGAGCAACAAAAGAAAATAAATTTATTATAGTCTTTGCCCCTACGGTGGAAACCGTATGGGCAAACAAAAATTACCCCTATGTATTTTCAATCCGTAGAGGCAACCAACATTTGTAGTAGTGCGTTGCTCTCATCCTATTTAAGTTTTGATTATTGCAAATCAAATTATTATGTATGCTAAACTTTTGCAGATTATACAATATGGTACAAATAACGGAGATTGGAATCAAGAGCAAACAATGAAATTTTTTAGGAGGATAACAAATTAAGACCTCGTAAGGCCCATATGACACAAGCAAAGGATCTTCATTTTTAAGGGGTATTTCTTTCTTGAATTTATTTATTTTCTTTAGGACTTATGTTGCAAAGGTACTAGGATACTAGGAAGCTTTAAAACGCATGCATACATTTTCATTATATTTTCTTAAGCTAGAAAAATAATTTTCATATATATTTAGCGTTTTAAATTATTATTAGATATTTTATTTAAACTCAAAATAATATTTTATTAGCTTTTGTATTAATTTTATGTTCAAATTAGTGTCAATATATCCTTGATTCTTTTCTCAAATTTAAACTGTTTATACCGTTAGTTTTATGAAATTGTGTTATACTTTTAGTGGTTTTATTCATTAATATTTCAATTTAATCATTTATTAATATATTAATTGTTGGAGTTAAAATTTTTACTGTCAAATATGAAAAATACTTATATATATAAGTACATCCTAGTGATCAAATTTTGATCAAAACATGATCAAGAACAAATTGAAAGCTTGTTCATCACCGGTAGGACCCCTTGCCTAAGATGGTCCCTTTTTATACAATTCAAAATTGAGTTATCTCAACTTAAAATTGAACTGATTTGGGACATCCCTTGTCGAGATGTCCCCTTTTGACCTCAAGAGGCTCCTAATTTGGGTGTAGTGTCGGGACCTTTTTCTATAGAATGGAGTTTATCTATTTCACAGTAGATAGTGAGGAGATTTCCTTCTCCCCACTTCCTCTGATATTTAGGAAGTAGTTATGCACTACTCTCCACTCACAGAGAGATATAAATACCCCTTGTGAGCAGTGGATCAAGTATTGAATCCTTTTTGGCGTTAAAAACCCTAGAATTTTGGTTAAAGTTCAGGGAAGAAAAAGAAAAGCCGAGGAAGAGGAAATGAAGAAAGTGGGGATGTGGAATGGGATACTCGTATTCCTTCACTCCTCTCTCTCATTTTCCTATATCATCTCTCTCTCTCTCTCTCTCTCTCTAGCTGATCAGAAATAGAGAAGGATGGAAACTTATACAAGTTTCCAGCTCTAAATCAAAAGAGTTTAAAAGCCATAGCCATTGATTTTCCTTCAAGAAGATGAAGCTCGGAATGCAAAGGTGTTCTTGATCAATATGAACTGAACCAAGCTTATGAGCTAACCCATGTTCTACATATTTTGAAATATACCATCCTATTTTCTACATATTTAACAGAAATGGATAAACTATTTCTTGAAGGACATAGATCAAAACCCCATGTCCTTCTCTGTAAACATAAGTGAATAGAACGTTCTATTCACTTTGAGACATAAAAGTATGTCTCTGAAAATATCTATGAAAAGGAAAATTTTATTCATAAGACATGAAAAATCATATCTTCTGACATATGAATAGGAAAGCCCTATTCATTTTTCTAGACATGTCTATAACTGACATGTATGAATGGAATACTCTATTCATGTCCTAAGGCATGAAAATCACATCTCAGAGAACTTCTATAAATAGAAAAAATATATTCATAAGACAATAAAATCATGTCTCTTAATCATGAATAAGGAACCTTATTCATTTTCATATATAATCATGTCTGTGTGTGATAGGTCGATAAAAGACATACATGAGATACTCCAATCATGTCCCAAGACATGAAAAATCATGTTTTCGGGACTTTCATGAATAGAAAAACTCTATTCTCAACCAACTTATGAATATGAGTACCATATTCATTTATCAGACATACAAAATATATTTAATTCGGTAAATACAATGCCAAAAAACTGCATTCATTACATAAACATAGCCTCAAAACCATGTTTTTACTCTTGAACACAAATCCATGTGTTCATGTTGCACAAACTACTAAGGATGATACCCTATATTATCAGTATATGCATGAAATTCAAATAAAGAAGTTCCATCCAAAGAAAATCTAAAGAGCTTTTGATTTAGCATGAAGCTGCCTTCACGAGGCCCCAGAATAGCCTACCGGCTGCTTCAAGACCTGATTGTTAACGTTTTATATATGTTTTAATTACCGCAATTAAGACGGTTTCACTTGGTAGCTAGCCGGTTGAGTATGTGTTGATCCACGGAGAGATATAAATCTTTTTCTTAGTATTTTAACGAGTTAAATTCAAATTGTCCGAGTTTATTCAAAGTTAACTATGTGCTTAGATATGTATGTTAATAGAAGCTTGTTAGTATTAGGATTTGGTTATTTTGAGTTAGGAGTTCGCTCACTTCTTTCGTTTGCTACTCTTGATATCAATGTTATGGTAATCGGCAACAACGGAGATTAGCACGACTAGGAAGAAAACTTACGAGTATAAGCTAGGCTTTTCAACGCTTAGTTCCTTCCTTTTGGTTCTTGTCCGTCCGTTCTTGGCTCTTAGCCATAACCTCCGGTCAATTCAACCACAACCATCTCACTAGTGTGTCACCGCTATCATATAGGATAGGGTGCCATAAGGAGCGGATTGTGGTTGAATTGACGGAAGTTCGAATCAAGTTGTTGGGAAAAGAAAAGAGTGAGAAAGATTTTCTTTTCTCAAACTTTCCTTATCCTACCCTAACAAGTGAGAAACTACTCACTCATTATAAAAGAAAAAGAAAATAACATAAGCAAAGAAGATAGAAAGAAATGAGATAGAAAATTACAACTAGCTACTTGGGACCTCACCTAAGCAAGGATTACTCTTAAGTATCATGGTTGCAAGGATAAAAGAAAAGAGAAGAAGAAAAAGAACAAGAAAACGAACAACTACTTAATAAAGAAAATTACAAGCAACATATATAAAAACTACTTAACAAATTACAAGACATGCATATAAAAAGAACTCTTCTTCATTTATCATCTACTCAAAAGCTCTAAATACAATTTTAATGTAGGAAAGATGAAGAAGAAAGAGAAATTACACAAAATTCTAACACAAAACTATTGAAAATATACATCCTTCATATGGCTCCGATCTGGAGTATTTATAGGTAGTGAAGTGAAACCCTAGGGTCATATTCTGAGCCCATACAAAATTACCAAACTACCCATGAAATACGAACAATAGATGATGTGATATGGCTGCGGAACTGCCGCACAATGGGCCTATTGGCCGCGGTTACGCGACCGTTTGGTGTGATTGGCTTCTCGTTTTTTCTGGGATGTCTTGTGTTGCTATATTTCTCTGTTTAGTACACTTGATTTTGCAGAATTATTCTATTTTTCTCCCAGATGTTCAACAGTCCAAAAGATGACAGAGTGTGGACATTTTGCCTTGATTTTCTCGAGCTCCGCGTTGTCACTTGATTCTCGTGCTGCCTCTCTCTTGCTTTGTGCATGAATGACCCTTGCTTGACTTTTGTCTCTCGAACTGGTAGGCGATACATGATGGATGGTGAGCGGAACTCATATTTTTATCCGTTGTTGGCAGTTGTCCTGAATTTGTCGTGACTGTTCATGATTTTCATTGTTTTGGACTGAGAACCTATAATCTGCAATTATGTAGCAAACACAGATCAAAGGTATCTATCTATATGCAATGCGATCAAGAATAGGTGGTATAAAAGTGCAAAATTCTGATATCCACAAATACCTATATACTTATCTTTTGCTCGTCCTGAGCAAATCCATTTTATTCCCCAAAAGCTCACTTTCGTAGGTATCACTGTTGCACTTAGCATGTGCAACAAACCGTTAAATCCCTATGTTGCCCTAGAGGAGGAGTTTTGTCTCCTGAGGGTTTTCAGCGGATGCTACCCACAAAATCCTGTCAAGTTGGTCGTCGACTCTAATCCTACAGTTCAGTATTCTAGCTAGAAACTCTACCATCCTAAGTTAGATATATACATCCTTTATTCTTCACACCTCCTATTCATTTAACCTAAGATTCTATACGTTTTGTCAGTTTATAAAGATCTCGGTATCTCTTGAGTTTTCCTTCTAAAACGTAGTCTCCAATTTGGAATTTTTATCATCTTTATGGAAAACATAAATCTTATTCTTTATCTCTATCTTTCTTACAAATATCGATCGTATACCCCTACGTGTGTGTAAATTTTCAACCCTACACTTAAGAATTCAATTCAAGCTATAGTACCTTACCCTAATACCTACTACTACTACTTCTTTTTATTAATGATGGACGGATTCACTCACATATATTTCATGCGACTATTACTGCTTCCTGAGACACTAATCAACCGATTACTGAATGTATGTGCTTAAAGCGTAAATAGCAGTATCCAGATCTTGTACATTTTTTTCTTTTTCTTTTCTTCCTTTCAAGACTGGATATACTTTTCAATGATGCTCTTTTGGTGGTTAGTTTTAAATACCGTTTTTTTCTTTCATACTAGATTTTCAGGCAAGAGTATTTCTAGATATCATATACTATCCAAGTTTCAAGGTGCATGTATGTACGATTTGTAGGGTATATACTTTATGAATTTGGACTCAAGAATAGAAACTATTTTTCAGACTTATTCATCAATAAACCTTTCAATACTTTCCCTTCATTTCAACTTAACCCAAGAACTGAACTCAAGATTAGTTACTTCTAAACAAACTGTAAGGACATCTATTTACTACAATTATACTTCAAGGAAGGTTATTTTTAGGATTTTCAATTACTAAGCATAGAATTTAGTTATTTCAAACCATTCAACCTTCATGTCAAACTCGAGTCTAAATAGCCAACTTTGACAAAAAAAAATTATTTTTTATTTTTATATATTTTTTTTATTTTTTTTATTTTTTTAGGGATAACAATGCAATGCAGAAATATAAATATGATGCAATGCGGAATTTAAACATGCAAATAAAAGAACAAATATCTACAAAAAAACGTGCAGATGCAGAATGCATGGATAGCTATTTACAACAAACCTTACCCCAAACTTACTCACAGCAGTGCCTTCAATACTGCTTACTGCGTCTCCTAGAACCAAAGACGGTACCGCTCGTGTTAGCTCCACCGGTGTCAGTACCACGATCCCTCGATCTCGCTCTCTTTCCCCATGCCAACAGGGTAGACATCCTATGCTCAAGACTCGTAATTCGCTGATCATAAGTCGTCAGTATCCCTAACACTCTTTCTCCCCCTATGAGTACGTCGCCGCAAGCGTGCTTGCTTGGCAGGGGTTAGCTCCTCATCACTCACTGTGGAGCTCGAGCTGGGGGTCTCTACCATCACATCCTCGGCCGGCTCGGTGCGCGACTATAACCCGTGAAGTCTAGTGTATGACGTGGACACATCCTCAAGTATGGGTCGAATGGGAACCCCAACATGCATAAAGGTATCGAATTCCTCTATAGGAAGGAAATAGCGACACAATTATGTCACTAACATTGGGCACGGATAATTAGTGCCCCCTTGCCGGCGCCAATCGAGTGTAAAAACACGGTGCACATGCAATAACTTGGGGTTTTTCATCATCAATGTGTGCACAATGTGTGGAGATGGAGTGAAAAAGGTAGTGTTATGCGAACTACCAAAGATATTATTTTGTGCCTAACGGCACACGGTTAATACATTCGTATACAGCGTATGTCCCAGAATTCTTTTTCTGGGTTCCCTGGAACAAATATCGCCCATCAATGATATGTAATCCTCAAATTGGAGTGGTTGGTCGTGAGCGGGGATACGGGGTATGAAAGTTACTTCATGAATGAAGTTCCTATCTATTACAATTTCCCGATCCCCCCAATACAAGCGTATAAACCCATAATTCGCTAAACATCCCTCCTTCATGTCTAAAATAATCAACGAGATCCGAAAGCACGAATGAGTTTGGATGGTTATAGAATAGGTAATTCCATCTGCATTTCCGGATTTCGTCGTCAAAATAACTACCATATATGTTGTGGGGGAACAATTCGGAGAAATCCTTCTCAAATTGAAAATTATGAGCTATTGAACAGAAAATACAAATTTTACAGTTCTGCAGAGAGGAGAATAAGAAAGCAAACCTCCTCTGAAAATTTCAAAGGGAGCAACGACGTGTCGGCGATGGATCCGTGGTGGTGAGACATTTTTTGAGGCGGTTCCACGGCGGATTTGTTGGATCTCTGGTGGAGATTTAGGTCTCAGCTAGGGTTTTGAGAGAGGTTGGGGTTGAAGACTCGGGGATAGAAAAAAAAGAGAAGAAGGGTTTTTAAAAGGGAAAGTCAAGGTTTGGTCAAAATGTGACCTCTTTTTGCACAAAAACCCTTCTAAGAATTTCCTTTTTCACATATTCTTGAATATTTATAAATGGCCCCCTTTTTTTCTTTTTTCTTTTTTTTCCTACAAAACGGAATTTCACCAGGCAAGAAATTTCCCGACACACAAAACTGAGCGTTTATAAGACAAAAATGCTCGTCAGAAGAACAAAACAAAATGGATACGCACCGGACAAGAATATCCATATATATATACAAGATGGTATATACATACCCCCAAACTTATTTGAAACAGTGTTTCCATTGTTTATTGCTGGATAACCGAAATTTAGTGGTAAACGGAGGAAGATTAGGCAATATAAACCGGTTCCTGCAACATCAGGAGCTCTTCCGGTGGTTCTGCGATAAGGAACAGTTTTAATCTGTGTTTGAATAGTGAACCGTCCTATGGATTCTCTGAATCCACCGCGCCGTGCGGGTATACACACTGACAAGAAAATGTCCCTTCCAATGAGATCAAAACCGGGATGAAAATGGAGTCTAGTGTCGTAAAGAAGTACGTGTTGTCTAGGCATGAAAGTTTTGCACGTAAGGTGTTTATCATGAAACACCTTCGTTCGGTTATTTATAAAACCACGTTTTTGTAAGCCTCATCCTGAAGCACGTTCAATTCGTTAAGTTGCAGCTCCTGATAGTTTCCCGTATCTTTAAGGTTGAAGTTCAGCTCTTTGATCGCCCAAAATACGCAATGCTCGATTTCTACATGGAGGTGGCAAGCATTTCCGTACACAAGCCGATAGGGAGACATACCAAGATCATTCTTGTACACAGTTTGAAATGCCCAAAGGGCATCAGTTAATTTCAAAGACCAATCTTTACGGTTTCTAGAAACCGTTTTCTCTAATATTTGCTTGATTTTCCGATTTGAAACTTCGGCTTGCCCACATGTTTGGGGATGGTAGGGCATGGATAGCTTGTGATTAATCGAGTATTTCCGCATCAAGGTCTCAAAAGACCTATTGCAGAAATGTGTCCCATTGTCGCTAATGATAGCGCGAGGGTACCCAAACTGGGAAAAGATATTTTCTTTCAGGAATCTAATGACAACCTTGTTGTCGTTCGTCCGGCTCGGCACTGTCTCGACCCATTTGGAGACATAATCAACAGCTAAAAGAATGTACAGGTTCCCAAAAGAGTTGGAAAACGGGCCCATGAAATCTATCCCCCAAATATCGAACATCTCAACAACCAAAATTGGTTGGAGCGGCATCTCGTTTCTCCTGAAAATCCGGCCTAAATGTTGGCACCGGGAGCAAGTCTTGCAGTAATCATGGGCATCTTTGAAAAGTTGTGACCAGTAAAACCCATATTGCAAGACTTTCTCAGCTGTCTTTCCTAGGCCAAAATGCCCGCCAAATACTTGATCGTGGCAAAATGACAAAACACTCTTGAACTCATTATCAGGGACAAACTGGCGAACGATTTGGTTTGGACAATACTTGACCAGGTAGAGTTTGTCCCAGTAAAAGTGTTTTACTTGGATTAAAAATCTAAGTCTGTCCTTACTCGACCATTCGTTTGGTATGAGTCATGTCGCCAAATAGTTCACAATATCTGCAAACTAGGATTTACAAGATACTGTCAAGAGTTGTTCATCAGGAAAAACATCGTTAATTTGGAGAGGAAGCGTCGGTGAAGAAGGAAGTTGTGAAAAATGATCGGCCACTAGTTTTCACATTCTCTTTTGTCCTTAATGACAAGGTCAAACTCTTGAATTAAGAGGATCCAACGTATTAGCCGAGATTTTGCATCCTTTTTCGCGAAAATATGTCTCAGAGGGGAATGATCGGTGTAGACAACGATTGGGGAGCCAATGAAATATGGCATGAATTTCTCCAAAGCGAATACAACCGCCAAGAACTCTTTCTCGGTTGTTGTATAGTTCATTTATGCGTCATTCAGGGTTTGGCTCGTGTAGTAGATTATGTGCGGCATCTTATCGATATGCCGTCTTAAGACCGCACCGATATCAAAGTTGGATACATGGCACATAAACTCGAAAGGAAGCGTTCAGTCGGGTGAAGAAAGAACAGGAGCAGTGGTGAGTGAGATTCTCGGTGATTTAAAAGCAGTCAAACAGCTCGAGTCGAAGTTGAACGTGGTATCCTTGGCCAGAAGAAGAGTCAAGGGTCTAGCAATCTTGCTAAATTTCTTGATAAACCGTCTGTAGAAACCAGCATAGCTAAGAAAAGCTCAGATATCTCTAACGTATTTGGGAGGTGAGAGGTTGGAAATGACATCAATCTTTGCATTGTCAACCTCGATACCATTTCGCGAAATGATATGTCCTAAGACAATACCTTCACGCACCATGAAGTGGCATTTCTCCCAGTTTAAAATGAGACTTTTATCTTTACACCAGGTAAGGACAGCATCAAGATGTTACAGACACTCGTCAAAAGAATCGCCAAAGATGGAGAAATCATCCATGAATATCTTCAAAAAAATTTCAACCATGTCAGAGAATATTCCCATCATACACTGCTGAAAAGTAGCGGGAGCATTGCATAGCCCAAATGGCAGGCGGCGATATGCGAACCTGCTGAAAGGACAAGTGAAACTGGTTTTGTCCTGGTCATTCTCGGTGATGGGAATCTGGTTGTAGCCTGAGTAACTATCCAGAAAATAGTAGAATTCATGTCCAGCTAATCTCTCGAGCATTTGGTCAATAAATGGCAGCGAAAAGTGATCCTTTTGCATTGCGGCGTTGAGTTTTCGGTAATCAATGCATACTCGCCACCCAGTTTGGGTGCGAGTAGGGATTAGCTCATTTACCTCGTTTGTGACGACCGCAATGCCCGACTTTTTAGGGACAACGTGTATTGGACTGACCCATTGGCTTTCTGAAATAGGGTAAATAATACCACTATCTAGACATTTGACGATTTCTTTTTTGACAGCCTCCTTCATGATTGGATTCAATCTCCTGTGTGGATCCCTGGCTGGTTTGGCATCATTCATCATATGAATGTGTTGTTCAACGATTAGGGGACTAATCCCCTTGATGTCTGCCATCGTCCAGCCAAATGCTTGCTGATTTGATTGTAAGACCGCGAGAAGGGCTTTCTCTTGCTCTAGAGCTAGAGAAGCAGAAATGATCACTGGAAGAGTTTCATTCTCACCTAAGTAAGCATACTTGAGGTGAGACGTCATAGGCTTGAGTTCGAGCATCGGAGGAGAAACGACTGAAGGCAACATCGGAGAAGATGTCTCGAACTCAAAGGATTCCAACAGAGGCTCAAACCGAGTGTATGCAACCAAGTCGGATGGTTCAACTAACGCATACGAAAATTCAAAAGATTCAAATTTGGGTGGTGACAAGTTAAGATCGTTAAAAAACGTGAAGCACTCATATTCGTTGTCGGAAGCAGAAGCAGCAGGTTCAAAGAGGAACGCACCAGTGGCGTCAAGATCATTGTGATCAAAAAGAAATTCTTCAACTTCACAGTCCTCAAGGGCGATCTCCTGAATGGAACATACATCCAGTATATGAGCGTTCGGTTCGGATGACTGATTACCTAACCTAAAAATATTGAGTTCAATTGTCATGTTGCCAAAACATAGGTTCATGGAACTGTTTCGACAATTGATCACTGCATTTGAGGTTGCAAGGAATGGGTGATCGAGAATCACCAGAATTTGATTCCGGGGGTTGGATACAGCTTGTGTATCCAAAACAATGAAATCTACGGGGAATATGAAGTCCCCAATCTTGATCAACACATCCTCTAGCTCACCCCTAGGATGGGTAATAGATCGGTCAGCTATTTGAAAAGTATAATGTGTAGGTTTCAGTTGTCCTATACCGAGTTGCTCATATACTGAATAAGGAAGAAGGTTAACACTGGCACCAAGATCCAAAAGAGCGTGACTGATGTTCTTATCCCCAATGGTTATTCAGATGGCCCATCGATCTATCACCCAACCATGGGGTAAGCTAGAGGACATGTTAATCAAAGTCAGGGAATTTATATTTCCTGTGGACTTTATAGTTATAGATACACATCTTGTGGCGAACCCACGAAACCAAATCCCAGTGATTTTAGGTCGGCCTTTTCTAGCGACTTCCAACGCTGTAATCAATTGTTATAACAGTTCTATGAACCTATTCTTTAGAAAGATGATAATTGAGCTTAGCATTTACACGTTAGGAAGTGAACTCTCCAAACCTTATACTCATGTATGTTCTGTCGAAACGATAGATTCCGACGGTAGCGAACTTGAAGAGGTTCACGATACTTATCTAGACTCCACTAGTGCGTTAATTTTCGATCCTATTATTTATGAGGACCCTTCTTTCGACAAGTCCATACCCAAATCCGAATCCTTTGACTTGTCAAATAAGTTAGTAGAGCTGTCTGGGTCTACATCTAACGCTAAATATGAACTTTTTATAGAGTCCGAGGATCATACCTTTCTTTCCAATAAGTTATCATTCGGAATATCGATGAAAACTTTGAAGACATTTTTGCCGATTAAATCGCATTTCTCGAAGACATGGGAGTTATGATGAATCAACCCCTACCCTAAGAAGTTGAACTGCCACCCGAGATTGCGAATATTCCATCCATTCCTTATTTTTCATATTCTCGTTTTCATCCACCATCACTGTTTCATCTCTACCAACCGAGATGTAAACTCGTTCTATTACACTTCTTATCTCCTCCTCACTTCTTCTTATCTATATATAATATGATCTTCTACAAACCATGTTGCTTCACCGATAAAATATTCGAATGGTTGATGTTGACCTTTGGCCTTCGTAAAGCATTATATAGACCAATAATTTTACCCCCCTTATATTTTTAAATGCTTAATATTGTTTCACTCAAGTTTGGGGGGATAAATATATTTTGGCTCTTGATAACAAAAATTTACAAAATTGTGAGCCGAAAATAAGTTTGGGGGAGGATTTCACTGTCATTAATTCTTGTCCATTTTAATATCTTTTTCTCCTAAGTTTACAGGTTTTTGAGCTTAAATGATGACATTAGTAAGGACAATGCTGCAAATAGGTTTGGAGGAGATTTGTGCTTATTTACGCTTATCATTTTGCATTATAATAAATAAAAGCACAAAAAAAATTTGATAATGAAAGTTAGAAAGTGAAAACTTACATATGAAAGATATGATGATATTTAAGAAAAACAAGAAAATTAGATGTTCCATAACAAAGCTGGTAATACGTAGTCATGAGGTGTTGTCCTAAGGGCTAATCTAAGGATAAAAATAAGTCTGAAAAATAGTCTATATTCTTGAGGCCAAATATCTGAACGTTGATACTCTACTATACGCACTTGCACACATCTTGAAACTTGGGATAGTAGAGGATACATTGAAATGCTCCTGTCTAAAAGTCTTAGCACGAAGAAAAAATATATCAACAAAATATAAATGACACATAAAATATAAATGGTGAAGAAAAATGAACACTGGTTTTGTAATTACTTAAGGCAACATAAAAAATATAGCGAGGGTGCTTTATCACCTAGTGCCTTAGACCAACTGGTTTGGGAGTCACTGCTAAGCCTTGGGTATTACAAGACTAGGATATTACTAATTACACCTAGTTGAGTGAGCATATTTGGCAATCGGTTGGTTAGTACCTCAAGTAATATTAACGGTCGCATGAAGAATGTGTGAGATATCTAGTTTATATATGCATTGCAAATTTAGTAACCAGAGAAGTCAAAACCATATTGGTATAACATTGGAAGGGCAAGAGATATCACCGAGCGACCAGTTTAGATATCTAGGTTCCGTCATCCAAAAGAATGAAGAGATCGATAGTGATGTTAATCAAAGGATCCAAGCTTGTTGGTTGAAATGGAGGAGTGCAAAAGGGATTTTATGTGATCGTAACTTTCCGTTAAAATTGAAAGGGAAGTTTTATCGGAGCGCTATTCGGCCTGCCTTATTATATGGTACAGAATGCTGGGCTCCTAAGAAGCATCATACACAGAAGATGCACGTAACGGAGATGTGCATGCTTCGTTGGATGTGCGGTAACACTAGAAAAGATAAGGTACGAAATGAAGATATTCGTGCAAAAGTTGGTGTAGCACCTGTGGAGGAGAAGATGCGGGAAAACCGGCTAAGATGGTTTGGTCATGTACGACGCAGACCTATGGAAGCACCAGTTCGTTGAATAGATACTCTCGATATAGGCAATGACAAAAGGGCAAAAGGGAGATTGAAGAAAACATGGATGGAGGTGATACGAAATGATATGGTTGCCAAAGGACTCAATGAAAGTATATTGTTCGATAGGAGTGAGTGGGGGCGGAGGATTCTTGTGCTGGACCCGGCGTGATTCTCATGTTGGTTCATGTAGCCTACCCCATATGCTTGGGATAAAAGGCTCAGTTGTTGTTGTATGAAGAATATGTGAGCAATTCCATCTAAATATTCACCGACTAAAAAGTATAAAGGCAGACGGACAAGAGTATGATGGCTTGAATTGAATTATCTAAGTATAGGGATGTCTTTTACACACACGTAAGGGTATATAATCGATGTTTGGAAGAAATGTAGGGAGGAAAACTAAAGGCGATATTTTATTGAGGGGTGATATGATTTCTGATATCTTTTCATGACCATTAAGATAGGGCTCATGGCAACTGAAAAGCTAGTGTAGTTTGAAACTCTTATTTTCAAGTTCTTTATTTTATAAATCATTTTTGCTGTATATAATTTTCATCTTCTTTCTTTTATTATGGGATTTTGTAGGTGTAATCTGCTGAAAACCCTCAGGAGACAACACTCCTCTTACTAGGGACACCTAGAGATTTAAAGACTTGTTGCACGTGCTAAATGCAATCGTGTTGCCTAAGAAAGTGTGCTAGGTTTTTCTTTTTTCTTTTCTTCTTTCTTTCTTTAATACCAGTTTGTTCGGGACGATCAAAGTTAAGTTTAAGGATATTTTAGTCGAAAATATTGCACATTTGATTGAACATTTTCCTTACTTTTGTTAATAACTTAAAGGTGTTTATTGTAAATATAGAACATATGAGGGTTTATCTGTAAAATATTTATTATCATATGTTTCTACATTATATTTAACATTATGAAGGAAAATATATGCATATAATATTTATATGATATTTTGGTAATTAAAATATGCATATCATATCAAATATTTCAAATCAATATTCTTAAAGATTTAATATCATATAAAATGGTTAAGATAATATATCTACAAGATAACAAATATTACTAACACTATAATTTGAGATATTGTGCAGATGTTAGCTCAGGTCTGGAATCAAGGAGGTCCGAGATGTCGGAATCAAATCTGTCGAAATATTGAAGCAAATCATAAGATTTAGCAACGGCAGAGATTCAGAGTAAGATATGCAGAATATAGATATCTAAGAAATCTCCAAATGTCAACACCAGAGACAACAATAAATCTCAACTCATGAATCCACTAAATCGCCTCGGTTTAGCGGCCAAATGCAATATATGCCGTGGATCCGCGGCAAGCTTATGGCCATAGGATCTGATATTTTGGTGGTTAGATGATAGCTACATATCCTAACTTATGGGATATAGGGTTCTGGCTGAGATGACTATATAAGAGACCGAGAGGTTCACATTAAAAATCATCAACTGAAGAGATCAAGAGGTCCAAAATGATCCACGCATCTAGGTGATCATCTGCTAGTCATCTACCTCCAACAAGAGAGAGAGAGAGAGAGAGAGAGAGAGAGAGAGAGCAAAACTAGGGTTCTTTGTAATCTACTTTCAAACGGAGAGTTGTATGAAATAGTTGATTAATAAAAATAGTTTTTTTATTATTCTTTTCACATTTACTT
The DNA here is from genome assembly GCA_030015575.1 of Agapanthus africanus. Classification (NCBI taxonomy): domain Eukaryota; kingdom Viridiplantae; phylum Streptophyta; class Magnoliopsida; order Asparagales; family Amaryllidaceae; genus Agapanthus; species Agapanthus africanus. Next base: position 687,021,210 of record CM057342.1, on the reverse strand, counting down.
TCTACATTTAATTCCTGCATTACTTTCTACATTTACATTATGATCTCCTTCGCTATTCTTTCTTCTTCTTCTCAAATCATGAGTGAGTAATTCCTAGCTTACTAGGGTTCGTAGGATTAGGGTAGATCAATGGATGAGAAAATATTTTAACTTCTTTTATATCTTTTAAAATTTATAAACTTTAGCAAAATAAATGTTAACAACCTAATCAGGCGCGCTATCAAATTATTGATAGCCACGACCGCGATTTGATATTAGATTAATAATTGTTTTGTTAGAGCCTAGACATGAATAGAGATCAATGAAAGGACAAGGGTTAATAGTGGAGAAACCCTAATTTCCTCCAAGAACCTTACTCTTCATTCATCACTATCGATCTAGTATTAAATCTATTAAAAGATAAAATGAGTAATCTTTAATTAGTCATCCATTACTACCAAATTTTATAAACCCTAAAAGCCCTTTCCTTATACATTCTACATACATGTTCAACATAGATCTTAATACAAGCATCCTATATTCATTCAACTCGTCTAAAGCAAGTACAAAGTTCCACGCATCCCTGCGGACAACTCGTACTCATCTCGGCTAGCTACCAGCGACACCGTTATTGATTGCGGTTACTACTAAAACACTTTTTCAAAACTTAGATCAATCAGTTCTTCAAATCGAGGCTACTTCTCTTCAATTCCTCGCTCATACGAGTACAAACGGTTCGAGTAAGTTCCCTCCCATTCTTCTTCTCTTTTTTGAACCTCTTCCATTTCCATATCATTTAATTGTTCTCATGTTTGTAAGTAATCCTTTTTCTCTTTCCCTCCTCTCTCGATCGTTTCATATCAAACACTCTTAAAACGATATCGATAAAAGTGAAATTAGTTTTTAACAATTTCTTTTAAATAATTTTTATCACAAATATCATGTTAAATAAGTCACACTAATTTTTCTAACACCACCTTAAAATACTATTCATCTCATTAACTTAGAAAGTATTTAGAATTTCATGTTAAATAAAATATGCATAGAACTTTACGAGAAAATACCATGAACTTTACACATACCCTTTCATCGTTATCATGACCTATACCTATAGAAAATTCATAGGGTAATGACATACCCCACTCACATACACTATGATTTCATAGTACGATATTTTAGATACATGTGCTACCTTAAAGAAACAATTTTCAAGAAAATAACCTAGAATTCTAAAACTACTTTTATGAATCGCTATTTTAACACCTTTACAATTACGCCTCTACAACTCTTGTTAGGGGACCCGTTTGTGGATGGTGCGGGTTATCGTACGTCCTTAAGATAGTAGAGCGAGATGCAGAACTCCTCATGGAGAATTCGGTCTCAAAAGGAATAAAATACGATTTTAAAGAAATTCGACTTTTAAAACAAATTGAATCGTTGGAAAATAATATAAATCATAAACCCGTATTTTCAATGATCTTTTTTTGAAAAAAATACTTTTTAAATGAAAAGATTAAAGTTTTAAGAAAATACTCTCAAGTTTCCAAAAGTAGTATATTTCATTAAAATACCATAAAGTTTAAAAGTTAGATTTTTATATTAAAATACCAAAAAATATAAAATACGTTTTTATACAAAAATCTAGACTTTTTAAACAATATAGTTTTATTAAAAACATATTTGAGACTTTAGGACGAATTAAAAACCCTCAGAATTTTAAATGATATTTTTACTAAAATACCCTAGAAATCAAAATACTAGTCTAGATTACATGCTTAGGTTGCAAATTGGTTTAAGTGGCATCTTCTCTTGTCGGTTGCTTCGGAGTTACCAGAGACAATGATGCACCACTTGCCTCTCCCTAAATATAGATCATAACCATAGGATGGAATTTATCAAGTGGCAATCGTCTTTGAAAAAGACACAAATCTTTTCTTCCATGTGCAGCGGCTGTCGATATTTTCCAAACTCAAGAAATTCACCAGATTAAACCTAGTAATAAGATATGACTATAACCTGAATACAAACTCAATCTTGACTTGACTCGAACTTAAACCCAAATCTGAACACTTGAACTCGAACTTGAATATCCAAACTTGAACTTGAACACTTGACTTGATATGAAATTGACATGAATACCTGATTGCCACTTGAACCTGAACTTGTACTCTTTATATTCATAAATTCTGCCAAGACTTGTAAACTTGAACTATATACTACAATACACAAGGATAAGGGGTAGGTTGGTACAGAACGTATATCGTGGCACGAGAGGTCACTATAAAAGACACTTAACCTGAATTCCTATGCCGTTGTTTCGTGGGTTTTGACGGGGCCTTGTACTTCCTGTTATCTTAGTCAACGAGGTAAGTTGGAATCCTCTCATATACATGAATATTTTCTTTATCAAACTACAAATAACCATGTTTGAATAGCTATCTTCTATATATAAATGGCATCCTTAGATACTCTCACATACAACATTTCATATTCACTATTACTTGGTTTCTATTCATTTTCATACCTTCGGTAATCATTACTTATTTCTTTTGCGGATTTACCGAGCACGAGTTCGCTGACGACATTCCTCTCGGTTTCTTTTCCTTGGAATGTTCGTCAGGAAGACAGTAGTCTGAAGAGATCGAACCTAACTAGGGGGACTTTGATTAACTTACTGCCCAGCCAGATTATTAGTTTCCTTTTTTCTGCATTTATATTTTGTAAGCCATTGTTTAGGCCTTTCAGTATTGTATCTTTTATTCCAGACATTTGTACTTGAAATTGATTGTAAGTAAAGTTGTTGTTTATTTTATTACTCTTGTTAATTCTTGCATATGATTATATTGCTTACATACGCTTAACATATTTATTAAGGGAATTGAACTTCTCTTAGTAAATACGTTGCGGGCCTCGTCACATGCTGTTACCGTCTTCTGAAAAGTGGGGCGTGACAAAAACAGTTGGAAGACAGATCCATACCACAGAGGATGAGCTGAGGAAAATAAACCTGGGAACGGAGGATGATCGACCGACATTTGTTAGCAAGCTGCTATCCAAAGAACAGGTGGCTGCTTTGAAGAATGTACTTGTGGAATACAAGGATTTTTTACGTGGAACTGCTCCGAGATACCAGGATTAGATCCAAAAATAGCAGTGCACAAGCTGTCTATAAAACAAAAAGTGAAGCCTGTTAAGCAATCGCCAAGAAGGATGCGGCTTGAGCTCGAGATGAGCATCAATGCCGAAGTCAAGAAGCTCATATACTTCGGCTTTATACATGAAGTATAATATCCAGATTGGATCGTGTTGGATATAGTGCCCTCAAGGAAATTATTGTAATCGCAGACAGGTGATTATGATGATTGAGGGAAGACCTATACGGGTAGAACAGTTTTACTCGAGATGATAATATACTATTTGGTTCATCTTTATCAACATGTACATATATTATATGGTATTACAGATCACTATTATATATTGATAGAGCCTATAGTATTCTTGCTTAACTACCAGGGTTATTGAGGCGATCACACTTGTGAAAATTGGGTAATCTATAAGCAGATCCTTAAATGTCCCTAATCATGGGAATATCATGACTGGGTATCGATATTCCATAGTAGACTAGTGTATATGTTTCTTAACCCTGACGAGGGGCGATGGCCGGTATCATAGCCATTTGTGTTAGTTAGTCACCAAAGATAGTATAGAGGTGCTCATTGGGTTATGAGTTACACTGGACGGACTCGCCAGTATCATGCTAGATGGTATTATACCTATTATCAGATAGCAGTTCTCAGGTGACATGAGTACAGGTTAGTCTGTTGACCCGAGATGGTTATTTTTCTCATGTGAGTTCCAACTTTGCTTTGATTACTACCCTACCATAGCTCAAAGTAATCGTACAAACAGGTTTTAGTTAAGTATAGTCCCGAGCTACATGGAGACAGTGAGCGGATCGTCGGGGATTCGTCTCTCCTGGTATATGGGGTAGATGTCGCGCTGTGCACGGGTGGCCATCACCAGAAATCCTTGGCTAAGGTGGATGAGATTTACTGATTTGGATTAGTAGTTTCTCGGTGGGTGATGGGCTTCACACCGACACGACTTATCGCGTTATTAGGGGTCTGACTTTATCCACCCCCTAGACTCGATATGCGATACTCTTAGACAAACAGACTGGACTGTATGGAGACTGTCACAGACAGACTCAGTAGGAGTACGGATGACCTTGCTCGTCGGCCTTCTTTTTATTTAATACCTGGGTAGCCGTTACGTACAGCTAATGCCGCTGACGTGCTTGTGGTTAAACCCACTGCCAACGTATTGACGAGTCTTTAGAGTCCCACACAGAAGTTTTTCCCAGTTCAGGTAAAATGATGTAGTGGCCGCATATTGATACGTACAGGGTTCCGATTAAGTATGTGTACTAGCTACACGGATTTTAATCGGGCGGATGATAATACTAACTGACTTTGGATTAAGTTGGATTATTAAATCAAGTTTTATCTAATAATTTACATATATATTTCGATATATATATTCTAGTATTATGTTCATTGTGTTTTTCTATCTCTTGTGTATTCATATTTTGCTACGAATACGGGTATGTATTTGTAGGGACGCATTTTTTGTATTCATACAAAAATACATTTAAGATGGTTGACACCTCATTTGTGTTGATATTCTATTTTTGGAAAATAGATATTTTGACATGAGGTGGAGGATAGAAATGGTAGAGGGTATGGGCAAATGAATTATTAATTCATTTGCTCATACTATTCAAGCATGGTTGCATTTTAAATTGTAAAAATTCTTTTAACAAAAAAAAAGATGCGTGCATGAATTTAGAATGAGATTTTCATTTCAACCATTTAGTTTTCTCTCTCTTCCATGGCTCATTCTTCTTCTTCTTCTTCATTAGCTTGTACCATTCTCATGTGTTGAGAAAAAAGAACATAAAGAGAAAGAAAAATGCTAGAACGCTCACACTACATCCCTAAACTTCACTTCTTGGAAAGTTGTGAACCTTAGTTGCTTCACTAGTTTTTTGGGTATGAAGCTAGTGCTTGGACTTGGTTTCCTCTGGTGGATCATCTTCAGTGAAGGAAGACCGGATTGCAAGCACAATTCGGAGCCCTTGAGAGCTTGCTAGAGTCCGACCTAATTGGAGCAAATGAAGAAGTTACAAAGGTTGTAATTTCATATTTGCCTCTTGTTGTTTTCTAGTTAAGGTTTTAGTGTAGATTCTTGTGTTTAAGTTTCTAGTGCCAAGAAAATTTCATTTTTGGATTCCACATTAGCCCCGGGTTAGTGACGAGGGCACTAGGAATTTTCAGGTCGCCAACATTATCCCCGTAATAAAGAAGAATGGGACATTCAGATATGTGCACTTCCAAGATCATAACTGGACATGCCCGAAAGATGATTGTCCCATACCTATCACGGAGTTGATGATCGATAACACATCCACTCATGAGGTTTTCTCGTTTATTGATGGATCTTCCAGATACAATCAGATAAGGATGGGGCTTTAAGATCAAAAGCCCACGACCTTCCGTACCCCCGCTAGGCGTGTTTTGGTACAAAGTGATACTCATCGACCTAAAAATTGCTGGAGCTATGTACCAAAGAACCATAATAAGGATATTAGACGAACTTATACACGACTCGTTTAATGCTACATCGACGATCTGGTGGTTAAGAGCAAGTCTTATGAAGAATACCGGGAACATGTCAGGACCATTTTCAAACACCTTCGAAAGTACAAGCCGAAGATGAAGCCGCTGAAGTGCGCCTTTAGAGTTTCTTCTGTAAAATTCTTTAGGTTCATAATTCATCATCGAGAGATCGAGATTGAACCCTCCAAAATTAGAGCTATTATAGATATGCCCCCACCAAAAAATCAAAGACAGTTATGGTCTCTTCAAGAAAAGCTCGCCTACATCCGAAGATTCTTTGCAAACCTTTCCGAAATTGTTGTCCATATAGTCACCTTATGAAGAAGGGAACTCCCTTTATATGGGATCACAAATGCCAACAAGCAGTAGAGGAGATCAAGCAATAACTGCAGAATCAGCCAGTATAGGCTGTGCCGGTTAAAAGAAAGCCCCTTATCCTCTATACAACAGCCTTTGAAGGTTCGTTAGGCATGTTGTAGGCCCAAGATAATGACCAAGGAAAAGAAATATCTCTCTACTATCTATGTCGATTTCTTCTGGGAGCAGAAAACAATTACTCTCCTAACAAGAAGCACTTCTTATCGCTGATCTTCGCCGTCACGAAGCTCAGACACTATGGCTTGGCGCATGATGTCCACTTAATATCAAGAGTGAATTCCTGATATGGATTTTATTAGTTTCCAAATTTAACCGCAAGCATACAACTTATCACAGTTGTACTTGATGATCGTTTCCACAGAGAGGTGTGTTAACTACTTTTAAATTAAATTAAAGAAAAGATTTGATTTTTTTTATCAATATCTAAAGTAAGAAAATTTAAAAGATTAGTTTGAAAAATAAAAAGAGATCTAGGGTTTTGCTTTGCTTTTTCATATATGATAGTTTATATGATAACACTTTATCCTTTTTCATAGGTTTAATTAACGATATATTAATAGCATAAAAGTATAGAAAAAAATTATTTGATTTAATCATATCTTATCAATTATATTATATCATTTAGATTTAATTAAAACCTTAATTCTATTTTACTAGATTTAACCGTCTATGCGTATTTATAGATCTAGAAACTACAACTACCATATATTTTGTTTTCACATAGATCAAATTATTAACTAGTTTGAATATCTTTTAATCTTATACTTTGGTTCTTACCATCCCTAATTAGATTTCTAGGTGTTTACTATCATGAACCTAATTAGTTTTCAGGTATTCTTTTCTATTCATAATTTTACTAAAGGCATCAACTTTTTATCATAAAATAACTTTTTCTAAATTATGAACAATGAGAACCATATATCGATCAAAACAGATTTATATCAAAACAAGAAATAAAGCATTAATAAAAACATCCACCACACATATAAGCAAAACAAAAATCTAGACTGCCTTTAGCCACGCATATTCAAAGAGAAGACAAAATTAAATAAAAATATCTTTATTGAGAATTTAAAGTACTTACAATGGTTGACCCTTCTCTTGAAAACCCTAGTTCTTAAATAACCAGAGAGATATGAAACCCTAAAGCTATACAAGTGCTAATATAAGGCTAAAGAAAATTGGAGAACAGGTAATAGAAAATACAAGAGAATCTATTTACTAACAATTATAATAATCTAATCTAATTGCTCTATTGGATGCTGTTACGAGCCTTTAGAATCTTTGAAAAATAAAGAGATGTATCTCGAAACAATGTACGTGCCAAGACGATCATGCCTATAAAAATTGGTGATGAACGGCCCAGATTGTGCGGCTAAACCGCTGCGTATATGCTCATTCTGCGGCTGATCCGCGACCCTTTGGTGGTTTCGTGGCATGAATTTTTTTGTACTTAATTCTCTTGATTTGTCTCTTTTTAGTTGTCAGATCATGAAAATTATTCTCGTAGCTCTGCAGATGCGTGGATCTCCGAATTGTTCCTAAATTTGGCATATAATTAGGGAGATTTATTTGATGCTTTTGATTTGATTTTGTCTCTCCATCTGATTTTTGTTGTGATGATTGATTCACCTTTATTTCTTGCAACCTTTAATGATATTCCAAAATTTATTACAAATTTGCAAATTATCCTTTTGATTTCCTGGATAATTCTTTAATTCTCCATTATACACACGTAATCCTTCTTTTAGGAAAATTTTCCGTCTTTTTGCACCCAAGCCCTGTAATCTGTAATAATTCATAAAAGATACCCAAAACAGCATAATATATGATAATAAAATGATGAATGGGTTAGAAAAATATGCAATAAATTACATATATCAGATCCGCTCATGTACCTCATGACCAAGGCTATATTGACAGGAAGACTAGCAAAATGGGCCCTTCTACTTATGGAATTTTCAATAACCTATCGCCCCCTCAAAGCGATAAAAGGGCAGGCCATTGCCGACTTTCTCGACGAGCATCCAATCTCAGCGGACTCCCTATTAAATTGTGAGATTCCGGATGAGCACGCATTCAATGCAACTAACAGTAAATAAGACGATAAAGTGAAGGCGCGTTGGGAGCACTACTTCGAAGAGGCATCTTCGATGAAAGCATGGAAGAAGAACATCTCGATGGTCAAAGCTAGGGTAGGTCTTATTTTCTTGACTCCTCAAGGAGGGATACTTCGCTATGCCTTCTCGCTAACAGTACCAAGGACCAACAACGAGGCAGAATATAAAACTCTTATTGCCGGTCTCTAAATCACAATAGAAATAGGCATTGAGGATCTCCTCATATATGGAGATTCTCAATTGATAGTCAGTCAAGTAAATAGTGACTACTAAACATGTAAGCCAGAGCTGATAAGGTATGGTGAAAGAGTACATCAGTTGTTAATACAAATTCCATCATACACATTAGAAAATATGCCACGAACGGAAAACAGCAAAACGGATGTATTAGCCAAGCTGGCCAAAGAAATGGCAGATGAAAGCCTCGACGACATGAGGATCACCATCCAAAGCCATAAGGTCCTAGCACCAGCAGAATTCCCTTCGGAGTTCCCAGCAGAAGCACTCAACAAGGATGAAATGATTGAGGGGGATGTTCTCTAAGCACAGGAAGAAGAAAGCTAGGATTGGCACCAATTCTTTACAAATTCAAACAAGTACCTGAAGATGCATCGCATAGGCATCAGCTCGCTAAACGGGCTTTGTCATTTACCCTCGTCAACGGAACTCTCTAAAGAAGGTCTTTCGATCACCTTTGGCTAAGATGCTTAGGACCAAAGGAAGTCGATAAGGTCATCTAAGAAATCCATGACGGACTCTATGGATCCCATCAAGCCGGTTCAAAAATGAAGATCAAGATTAAAAAAATGGGCTACTATCGGCCCACAATGATTCAAGATTGCATCGAATTTACAAGGTGATGCCATTCTTTTAAAATAAACGAAGATTTCATTCATCAGCATCCCAATCTGCTGCACCCAACTGTAGCCAGCTAGCCATTCGAGAAGTAGGGAACGGATATAGTTGGCCCCATTGAACCAGCGTCATCTAAAGGGTATCGGTTTATTCTTGCAACAACCGATTACTTCTCCAAGTGGGTGGAGTGAGTACTGCTGAGGGAAGTAAAGACGGAAAACATCCTGCACTTCTTCAAGACTCATGTCATTTACCGGTTCGGAGTCCCACGACGGATAGTCTTAGACCACAAACCAGCATATCGAAGCCACAAAATAAGTCGCTTCGCCAACAAAACAAGATAGACTGGAGATACTCTTCCTTATATAACCCCTGGGCCAAGGTCTAGCTTAGAATTTCAACAAGACCTTGCCCAAACTCATAAAGAAGGCAGTGTCCAAGAATAAAAAAGATTGGCATGAAAAGCTACAGGAAGCGCTATGGGCCTACCGGACAACGTTCAAGATGGCCACGAAAACGACACTCTATGCATTGGTGTTCGGATCAGAAGTGGTGCTCCCGTTAGAGATTGAAATACTTTCTCTACGAATGGCGATTCAGCAGGAGCTCACTGACGAAGAAAATGCTCACTTTTGACTTGAAGAACTTGACGCATTGGATGAAACCCGTCTTAATGCAAAACAAAGCTTCGAGGCCCACAAAGTAAGGATGATCTGGGCATATGAAAGATTAACCAGACCGAGAACGTTTCATCAAGGCAAACTCGTACCGGTGGTCAAAAGACCTATGATTCCCAGCCATGCAAAACGGGGAAAGTTCAAGCCCAACTATGAGGTCCCCTACATCATAGAACATGTCTATCAAGGTAGAGCATACATGCCGATAGACATTCATGGCGAAAGACCTCTTCAACCAATAAACGGTCGATTCCTCAAGAAATAATACACTTAAAGAGTGGCGATTCAGGTCAATTATAGATGACAACGCTTGTTTCCGCTCTCTATCTTCCCAAAATCAAGGCTCTGAAAGCCTAACCAGATGATGGTACCTCAAATACACTATGCCCTACGGCATGGATCATATAACCTACCATATACAATCTACGGGCACGGACAGTCTATGTCCCCCATGGACCACAATGTCTCTAAACTGGAATGACGGATGGCCTAAGTCACCCCTGGACCACTATGTCCCCAAACTAGAACGATGGACAGTCTATGTCCCCCATGGACCCCTATGTACCAAGCTGGAATGATAGACCGCAATGTTCTTAAACTAATATTGGACCACCATGTCCCTAAACTGGAAAGATGGACCGTAATGTCCCTAAACTAATGTGTTGCCCTACGGTAGATCTACATATTGATCGCCGTATACAATCCACGGGCATAAACGGTCTATATCTTCCTCAGATCCTACTGGAAAGGCTACACCTGAAGTCCCACCGGCGATGAACTCCACCAACGAGTCGTTCGTTAAAAAAATTTAAAAAAACGGCATGTCCACAAGAAAATGGGAATGGATGAAAATACAAAAGGGCTTTATGAGTAAAATTAGCAGGGCTGCCATCGAGCTTGTGAAAATCCGAAAGGGCGCAAACTCATAAAAAATGCACTTGCAAAGTCCTCTCTACCTTGTAAGGAGAAGAAACCTGTGTGGGATCCTTACGACTGATAAAGGATCAATACACTTAGGAATCCCCACGATCGTTAAGGAGAAAATGCACTTACGACTCATACGGATAATATCCCCCTGTAAGATCCCTAAGGAAACAATCCATGGGCAAAAATATCTTAAAAGAGAAGCATGTTTTGCCATGCTGAAGGAAGGAAGAAAGTCTCAACGGCTACATACACAAGCTCAAAGAACATTGGACATCATCCCACCTCGCAAGGGTGCAGTAATGACTTCCCGGGGCTTCAAACAAAGCCTAACCTCAAGGTAAAGTGCCATGGTGATGCCTAATGCTGAATCATCTAATAGCTGTCTACACATTCGACTAGGAAGATTACTTGAGATGTTGTATCCCCCCTATTTGATTGGATAGGAGATATGGCAAGTGCATAGCTACTCGAAACAGCGACCTGAGTGGACTACACCTACTACCACAAACCTAATGGACTCTTGTGTTAACGAGGGTTGTATATGTTTAACGTTAGGCCGAGTTTATCCATCAAAGGACGATAAGCTAACACTCTATGTCGAATACATAAATTAAGCCAGGTCATTTCAGCACAGTAAAAAAAAGTGTGACCCAAAAAAAGTTACTCTTTTATTTATCAAAAGAAGAATACAACTTGTACTAAAAAAGGGAGTGTCTTTCATTCACAAGTCAAAATTGATGAAAGGCACGAGGATACAATAAAGCAACTACAAAGGTGGAACTCTCAACTGATCGGCCATATGGTTATTCTTTTGTTGGATTTCCCTTTCTCGCTCTACCAGCACGGCTGATAGAGCTTCGGATTCTTCCTTTTGACGGCGGCATTCGGTGAGCTTGTTGTCAATTTCTCGTTTTTCAGCTTTGTAGCTCTCTGCCATTGCTTTCATAGCCGTGATTTCTTTCTCCAAAGCCAGACCTTGAGCCATAGCATGGGCAAGGGCCTTTCGGAGCATACAAGCATGATTGGCAGTACCCAATAGCTCCCTTCTTAAGCGGCCAAGCTCATTAGCAGCTGCGAGACCCTCCGCCTTCTTTTGGGCTAACTTTTGCTCTTCAGATTAGATAAAAGCGATGCAGTGCTCGACCCGCTCACCTAGCTGAGCCTTTAATAATGATTCTCCTGGGATGGAGCGTGGTGATTCAAGTTCATGAAGGAGGACTTCGATCTCCCGGAAGTAATCCACCCAAGCGCGAACCGAGGCCTCCTCGTGATAAATATTGAAAGTGGCCAACATGAGATTGACCACTTTGGAAAATTCTCTTGCAGAATAGGAAACCCCCGCATGAAGATCTTTGATGAAGGCCATCAGAGATTGTTCATCACTCACTGCCAACCTAGGCGACACATATCGAGCGTGGAGTCCCGCATGCAGAACTATCTGAGACTCAAAAGGTATCATGTCCACCGAGGCTCCTATAAGCGATGGGCCAGGAAGTGCTGAGGGTGCCTCTGAGTCCACATGATCTATAAGTTGCACTACTGCAATTAGAAGTCACTCCCCCCATGAATATTAGTCTCTAAAAAGAAGCCAGAAGGAATGAGTAAGGGATGAGCTTATCAACGCTGAATTCGGATACCGGGTATAGCATCGAACCGTGAGCCAACCCTTCCAGAGTAGCCACGTCAAATCGAGATATTACCATGCTTGTCTCTGAAATCCCAGGTGACCACATAAAAGTTAGTTCAATACGGAAAACGAGAGATAATAACATGAAGAGAAGAAAATCACCTTCTGTCATCACGACTAGAAGGATCCACGGAAATTCGGAAGATACAGGAGGAATGACCATGGTCATGACGCCCGTTGAAGTGGACCCCCTAACTAGAGGGTTCCTGCCACTTATAAGGACAATCGCCATAGATTTCGCTGCCGATAAAATGGTCGTCGCGGCAACATCTGAGATAGAAAAGACATTAGCAAACATGCTTGATGGAGGTCGAAGAAAATTAAAAATTATTGATGAGATGAAGCAAACCAATAGGGCCTACAGGTATTGGTGAGGTAGAAGTCATAGCCATCTCGACAGGGCTGCTAACTTCGATGCCCGTCTCGACAGAGCCACTAATGTCTGTCTCCATCTCTATGGAAGAGACAGAATCAAGAGCAGAGGTCTTATCCCTGGAAAAGATGACCGTTGTCACTGCGCTAGTTTTCCTGGCGGATACTTGGGATCCACCAATAGAAGCAGTGGCATATGGAGTAATGTCCATGTTGTCTGGAAGGTCGACAGCGGGATCGTGGGTCTCAGAATCAGAAGATTCAGCCACTGGCTCTGTGGGCTCGATCAGCAGGATCTCAACTTCTTCCGGAACATTCAAGGGAGCTTGAGCACTGGAACTAGCGCCAGCTATAAAAGAGAACACAATAAAAAAACATATGTCAAGAAAGTAATAGAATGATCATTCAGGCCCAAAACAAAAAAAAGAGAGAAGAGGATAAAAGAAAACAAACAAGTTCCTTATACCTAAAGAAACCTGGTGCTCAGCTTCTTGACGAAGACGACACGCTTCCTCTTCTCGAGCAATCTTCATAGACTTCCTATGCACAGTTGATAAATCGGCCATCTCATCACCGGAGGATTCGGGGTTGGAGGTAGATGATATAAGACGCTTCAACGCCCTCTCCCAAAATAATCCAATCGGACCATCGGCAGGGACGTTTGGCCTCGAATGGCGTGCAGCGGTTGGAGGAGGAGAGACATCTACTATGCGAATCCCAGCCGAAGAAATCCCTGCAATAAGAAAGCTTTAAATATTCTATACAAGATAAATCGAGCGGAACACAAGAAAAAGGGTGGATCATGCCAAGGCCCCTAGTGGCTCTTCGCCTTGTTTCCTCCTCCGCCTGGAGCATATAGCTAGGGTAGCCTTCTTGATGGAAATTGCTAAAAAGGGGGGGTTATTAAGATAGAGATATATGATAATATCAAAAAGCACATGAATGGAACCGAATGAGGTATAACGATTTCCGCAACAACCTTGATTGCTGCTTCTTTTTGGGTAGTTTGTTCAGAAGCAAATACAGCTTTATGAAGGTGAAAGATATAAGGAGTTTTCTAGGCTTAGCAGGATATTACAAACGCTTCATCAAAGGATTTTTAAAGATCGCAGCACCCCTGACCAAGCTCACATGTAAGGACGAAGCATACGTGTGGTTAGAAGCATGTGAGAAGGTTTTCGTAGAACTCAAGTCGAGGTTAACCTCTGCACTTATTCTTGTAATATCGGATCTATCTGGATGATTCAATGTACATTATAATGTGTCTGGTAAAGGATTAGGATGTGTTCGGTAAAGGATTAGGATATGTTCTACACCAGCATGGAAGAGTTGTGGCTTTTGCATCAAGACAGCTAAAGGTCCATGAGCGCAACTATCTAACACATGATCTGGAACTGGTAGCCGTGGTCTTCGAACTCAAAATTTGGCGTCACTACCTTTTGGGAGAACGAGTGGATATATACACCGACCATAAAAGTCTGAAGTATATATTTACTCAGAAGGAACTCAACATGCGGTAAAGAACAAGGATAGAACTCATGGCGGATTTCGACATCAACCTACAGTATCATCCTGGAAAGGTAAACGTTGTTCCTGATGTACTTAGTCCCCAACCATTAGCAATGAATCTCACCACTAACTGGAGACTACAGCAAGAACTCCATGGATTGGAGATAGAAGTAGTTATGCCAGATAATGCTTCATCATTAATGAACTTACAAATCCAGTCCACTCTTGTCAACCAAATCAAGGCAGCTCAAGCAAATGATACCAAGCTACAAAAGATCTAAGAACAAGTAGAAAGCGGTCTTCAAACTGACTTCATTATCCACGAAGATGGATCCTTATAATATGGGAGCCTTTTATGCGTGCCGGTCATCTCTGTTCGAGAAGAGTTGATGAAAGAAGCTCACAGCTCTCCTTATTCTGTACACCCCGCGGTACAAAGATGTACAAAGATCTACGACAATACTACTGGTGGAATGGAATGAAGCGTGAAGTAGCAAGGAGCGTAGCAAAGTGTTTAGTATGTCAGCAAGTGAAGACTGAACATCAACAGAACTGTTGTCTATTTCAACCGTTACCAATCCCAGAATGGAAATGGCAGCACATTACTATGGACTTCATGACTGCTCGCCCTCGCAGCATGAAGGGTAACGACACAATCAGGGTTATTGTGGATCGACTCACTAAGTCGACTCAATTTATTACATTCAGAGTCGGGTAGTCAACCGAGACGTTGGTAAGGAGGTACATGAAGATGAGTAACAATCTGAAGTAAGATTTAAACCTTCAATATATACCATATTTTTCTTGATACCCATAAACTCATGCAGAAAATCGTGAGATTACATAGGGTACCTGTCTGCATCGTCTCTGACCATGATACTAAATTCTGATCCCAATTTTGGCAGAGTCTTCAAACTAGCCTGAGAACGAATCTGAATTTCATACGGCGTATCTTCCACAAACAGATGGATAGTCCGAGTGAACTATTTAGATCCTTGAAGATATGCTGAGAGCTTGTATGCTAGATATCGGACGTTCGTGGGAAGATCACCAATACCTTTTGGAGTTTTCATATAACAACAGCTACCAGGAAAGCATTGGGATGGCACCTTTCGCAGCACTCTATGGACGTAGGTGTCATTCCCGCTGAGTTGGGAGGACGTTGGAGATCGTGAACTCTTTGGGCCAGAGATGATCGTAGCAACGGTAGACGTAGTTCGCACGATCATGGAAAAGATGCGCATAGTCCAGGACCAACAGAAGTATTAGGAAGATGCAAAGCGTCGACACCTAAAGTTCCAACCCAGACAACATGTATTTCTGAAGATCTCTCCGAACAGAAGTGTGATACGTTTTGGCAAGAAGGGTAAACTTAGTCTAAGGTACATCGTACCGTTCGACATACTCAAACGAGTTGGAGAAGAACATACCGCTTGGCACCACCACCCTCATTGGAAGGAGTGCATAATGTGTACCACATATTCCAGCTACGACGATATGTGAGTGACCCTAGCCACATACTTGATCACTCAGAGCTCACAGTATAGACCGATCTGACTTGCGAGTAGCAACCAGTCGAGATCTTGGATCGAAAGGTGCTTACGGAACAAAGAGGTAAACTTGGTCTGAGTAATGTGGAGAATGGATCCTTCAGGGGAATCAACATGGAAATGAGAAGACGATATGCATACACAATACCCTCGCCTTTTTGAAAATCAGTCTTTGTGTAAAGTTTGATGACAATTTTTATAAGGAGGATAGAACGTAACGACTCTGAAATCCTTGTACAAATTCAAATGTATAGAAAAAGGTATTTCGGCCTGATTATAAGTTATAAGTTATTTTTGTTCAATAAAAGCAAGAAACAAGTTATAGCTAACCGGTAAAGCCTTTACACTGTTGTGACATAGCTTGTGTGTTCGATTCCCATCAGTCCCAATTATTTTTAATATATTTCTTTTAAACTTTTCGGAAGCCCAAGAGTTGCATGAGCAATACACGGTGAAACGAAAAGTTTCAGAAAAATCAAACTAGATAAATGAGGTTTTAATTACGAGTTAAACACAAGGCACGAATCTCGAGGCAGATGGCCCCCATCTGACCGCTCGTTTGCCTCTCTAGGCCGCCGGCGGCAGTTGGATTGCCCTCGATCATCTCCATGCTTCGCCCCTGCACCTCTTCAACTCCCATTTACTTCTCTGTTCTATTTGATTTCCCTCAATTTACACATAGATCCTTCATTTCAACCATTAATACTATTTTAATTCTTTTTAATTCAAATTCATTAACTCACACACTCTCATCCCTACACTATAAATACATCCCATCCCCTAGCTTTCACCATTCAGAAAATCTCAAAAATTCTCTAAGTTCAAAGAAGAGTTAAGGTTAGTCAAGTAGAGTTAGCGATCAAGTTCATTCCATTGAAGACTGGAGCCACTCCCGACGATACCACGATGCCACAAGACCCTCTCTTTCTTCCTCTCTTCTCCTAGCACAAAATAAGTTAGTCCCTTCCTCCCCCTTTCATTACATCTTTACACCTTTCTTGAAAAATATCAACAAGTGAAGTTAGCTCCAATAATTGCCTTTTCAATATTTTAATCCACATGTTAAGAAAATTAGGTCACCCTAACATCCTAACACCACTCTTAATCTTATTTACATCATTTAGCTTTTAGCGTAATTAATATCCCATGAGGAATAATCATATAACAAATCTTTTCACATAAATACCATAAATTTTAATATAACCCTTTTCGATAATTAGCATATATATTTGTAGAAAACTCATGGGGTAATAACCTACCCCATCACATATACTACGGTTTCATAGCACAAAGTTTTTGGATGTATGGTTAATTTAAAGAATACGGTTTTTCAATAAAATACCATCGCTTTTACGATTAAATGTTTTTAATCATTATTTTAAAATCCTTTGCAATTGCGTCCTTACAAATCTTTTAGGGGAACCCATCTATGGATGGTGCTGGTTATCGCACATCTTTAGGATAGTTGAGTGAGATACAGAACTCCTCATAGAGAATTCAATCTCGAAAGGAAATGAAAATACGATTTAAAATAATACCACTTTTAAAACAAAATTAAATCTTTGGAAAATTATATAAAATTATGAAACCATATTTTCAATAAAAACAAATTATGAAAAAAATATATACTTTTTAAATGAAAGATTAAATTTTAATAATATGCCCCCAAGTTTACAAAAGGAGTAGTTTTCATTAAAATATCATAAACTTTTAAAAACAAGGTTTCATCGCTAAAATACCACTAAAATTAAAATACATGTTCAAAAAAACTCTTAATAATATAAATCACCCTCGAGCTTTATTTTTAAAAAATATTAAAGTATTTTTCATAAAACCCCCCTCGAGGAATGCAATTAATATAAATACAATGTAAACAACAATAATAAATATTTATGGACTCTAGATTACTATAAGTTTAAGCGGTATCGCTTCTTTTGAGCCCTAGGAAGCCAGAGAAAGTGAGCGCTTGCCTATTCAGATTAGACAACACTGTAAATTAACGGAGTTATCAATGGCAATTGTCTTGGAAAAACACAAATCCTACCGTCCATGTGCAGCAATTGTCCAATTATTCCGAACTTAAGAATTTCGATAGTTAAATCCATTTATAAGAAATGTCTATAACTCATATAAAAACTCGAATCCAAACTTGAAATTAAAATCGAACTCGAATCCAAAACTTGAACTCTAATCCAACTTGAACCCAAGCTTGAACACTGACACTAAATCAATCTACTCGACTAACCTGTCTCAACTCGACCCACGATTGCAATTAACATGACTCACATTCCACTCGACCTACTCGACTTTATTCTTCAACTTTTGTAATCTATGGTTTCGATCAAGGCATGTTATAATTGACCAAGCAAATTAACTAAGGATATCTTACAGTTATATATATATTATACTCGGGGTGTTTGGGATAGTTTCTTGTATGAATCCAACGGAGCTTCAGGAGTCCCGTATTAACCTATTTTACTATTTACTTGAATTTCAATCGGGGCGACTCCTCCACAGTTTGGAGTCTCGATGCTAACATATGAAATGGGCTCGTGTTTTCTTGCTCCTGGTGCCCCACTCTTGAGCTCATGAATACTTCTAAAAATGCGTTAACCTTCATACTTGGAAGTTAACGTTAACATAGTGACCATATAAAAACTTATTGTACATATATCATGTTCATATATTTTTCCTTGTCATATACATTATTTCATGATTATTTTATACTTGTCACTTTCTACTTTTAGCTTTGGAACTTACTGAACGCTAGTTCACTAACATGCATTCCACCCATCTTTGTTTTCATGGAATGTTCATCAGATACCGAGGAGAAGGGCGTTACAGAAGAGTACGACCAGATCGCGGCTAAGGATTTAGACTAGCTACTTCTTTTCAGCTTATGTATACCACTTGTTTAAGCAATTTTCTTTTATTATATTTACTTTTTCAGTTGAACTCATGCATCTGTAAAAATTTCAAGTTTGAATATAAATAAAGATATTTGTTGAAAATTGTACAATCTCCATTTATTCTTGCATTGTGTATTATTGTTTCAATACGCTTAGTATATTTATTTAGGAAATGATCTTATATAAATAAATATGCCACGGGCTTGCCACGTCATCATTTCCGTCTACTGGGAAGTGGGGAATGACAGGTTTTATTGGTGGCCCATGCAGGCCAGTTCTGCATGAAGTCGTAAACAATATACCACAAGAATTAATGAATTCAACAAACATTTACATTCTTTGCATTTCAAAATTCCTTGAATCTATTCTAATCTATCTTTTATATCAAGGTGATGGACTCTGCGAACAATACCAGCACCAACGTCAATGACAACACTCCACCTCTTACTCTACCACCACCACCTACTATTGTAGCGCCTATCAATGAGAAAACGGTACTCCTTAAGGCTATCAAGAGCTTATTGGAAGGACAGAGGGAGCATACAACCCTCATACACTAAGGACTGGCTCGCCCTGAGGCGGAGGCATCCAGAGTTAAGCAGTTTCGGACACTGCACCCAAAGAACTTCTCGGGTAAGGAAAGCTCGCTTGAAGCAGAAGAATGGGCTCAGGCGATTGAGGATGACTTGGCAGCGGCTCAAGTGCCGGGTATAGCTTGGGTAAGAGTTGCTAAGTTGCAACTGACTAATAATGCCAGAGTATGGTGGAAGGAAAAGGAGAGTCGTCTCGAACAACCAATTGAGTGGAAGACATTTCACAACCTCTTCGATGCGAAGTACTTTGCAGAGACTGCCCGCTTTGACTTAGAGCAGCAATTCATCCATCTACAGTAAGGCTCGATGTGGGTTAAGTCTGTGGATGAATATAATGCTGAGTTTACCATGCTCGGCAGGTAAGTTATAGTCTCAAGTTGAATTTTCTTATCTCACTTAAACACTGCTAATACAAGGTCGTAACAGGTTCGCTGTGCACCCCATTTCCACTGCTGAGATCCGGACACGACGATTCCAGTAGGGGTTGGATACTGAAATCCAATCTGCACTCGCTACAGGATATTTCCCAACCTACGAGCTTTCTTTGAAGGCTTCCCGATGCTATGAAGCAGTTGTGAAAAAGAAAGGCAGGCCGTAGTCGGCCGGTGTGAAATGCCCTTTGCACCAGATCACAGGAGAGGCCTCTTCCAGGCCAGCTTTCAACGGACCATCTCAGAGGCCAGAAGGTTCGTCTGCCAACAACAAGCCAGGCTTTTGCAGCTGTTGCAAAAGAACAGGGCATCTAGTAAAGAACTGTCGTAGGGTGAACAACTTGTACTTGATTTGTGGGTCTTCTACTCACACTATCGGAGCATGCCCCCAGTACCGAGGGACTAATAACCCTCCCACTAGACCGGCGATCCAAGCTCCTCCTACCCGGTTTGCTCTACCAGCACATGTTGGATATAGTGCCCTCAAGGCAATTATTGTGATTACAAGTAGGTGATTATGACAATTGAGGGAGGACCTATACAGGTATAACAGTCTTACTCGAGATGATTGTATACTATCTGGTTTGTCTTCATCATTGATGAAGCCCGTAGGATTGTTGCTTGAAAACCAATATTATGATAGCGATCATATATATGGGAGCTAGGTTGTCCATAAGCACATCTTTAATATCTTTAGTCATGGAACTATTGAGACTGGGCATCGATATTCTGGAGTAGACTAGTGTATACGTTTCTAGATCCCGACGAGAGGTGGAGGCTGGTCTTACAAACCATTGGTGCTGTGTCACCTAAGATAGTATGCATGTGCTCACTGGAGATGAGTATACGGAACGGACTCACCGAGAACTTCTAGATGGTATTATATCTATCGCCTGATGGAAGTTCTCAGGTGGCATGAGTACAGGTTAGTCCTTTTACATGATATCGTCATTTATCTCATGTGAGTTCCCACTGTACGTTGATTACTATCCTACTATGGCTCAAAGAAGTCATGCAAACAGGTTTTAGTTGGTACAGTCTTGAGCCATATGGAAGAAGTGGTCAATTGTCAGGGATTCGTCTCTCATGGTATTAGAAGTCGATATCGCGCTGTGTTCAGTCGGCTATCACTAGAAATCTGTGGCCACGGCGGAAGAGATTTGTTGATAGTTGATCAGTAGTATCACTGTTAGTGACGAGCTTCACTCAGACACAACTTATCGGGTTGGTAGGGGTCTGACGTCATCCACCCCTAAACCTGATATGCGATACTTTTTGACGAAGAGACCGGACTGTATGGAGATTGTCACATTCAGGCTCAGAAGGGTAAGGACGTACTTGATTGTCAACCCCCTTTCGGCAAGTACCTGGGTAGCTGTTACATACAGCTAGAGTCGTTGACGTGCTTATGGTTAAACCCACTGCCGACGTATTGTCGAGTCTTTAGAGTACCACATAGAGGGTTTTCCCGGTTCAGACGATAGATGTAGGAGTCATATATTGGTACGTGCAGGGGTCCGATTAAATATGTGTGCAGGATAAACGGACTTTAATCGGACGGTTGATAATACTAGCTGGCTTAGGATTAATCGGATTATTAAATTAGGTTTTGATTTAATATATATATATATATATATATATATATATTAGTATTATTGTTCACTATTCATTTTCTCTCATTGGTGCTATCCGTATTTTTATACGGATAAGCGTATATATAGCGATATATATACCTGGTGAAGTATTCCGTATTTATATAGGAATGCTTCTAGAAGAGGGACGCCTCGTATTTATTTTTCTATTTAGAAAAATAAATGGAAATGAGGTGGAAAGTGAGGATGCATGAAGCATGGTTGTGCTTTTAGATGAGTATGGCTTTGACATTTAATGTTGATATAATTTGGGTTCACTATTGAACCATGGTTGTAAATAGAAAAGCCATTCTATTCTGCAAGTGAATTATTGATTCCATTTTTTTTCTTGAGTTGCTTCATGGCTCAACACCTAGCCATTTTTCCTCACTTCCTTCTCCTTCTTCTTCTTGCTCTTTCCTAAGCATGGTTATAAAGAGAAAAAGTCTAGTGAAAAATTCCTACATCATCCATAATCCATCCTTAGCAAGTTTAGAGTATCAATCAGAGCCTTTTCCGGTTTCTCTCGGGAGGATCTTCTTCGGCGAGGGTAGTCGACCTTCAAGCTCGATCTTGGCGTCTACTGGCTTGGAGGGGTCTTCGCAATGTCAGGCTGATATACCTGTCAATATAGTACGATAATTTCTCATAACACAGAGGCTGCAGAGGCTATTCATGTGTAAGAAAACAGCCGAGGCAATAATTTTGCATCACCGTGTTGCTCCAAGTGAAGATGGAAAAATGAGTTATCCAAGAGATTCACTGGTATGAAAGGATTTCGATAAAAAGCACCAAATATTCAGTAGTGATCCTTGCAATGTCAGGCTCGGACTGGCTAGTGATGGCTTCTGCTCATTCAACTATATGGTTGGAAGCCACAGCACATGGCCGTTGTAATGATGGTTTATAATCTGTCGCATTGGTTGGTTATAGATCAATCATACTTTATGATGTCTATTTTTATTGATAGACCAAACTCACCGGGAAACAATATCGACGTCTATCTCCGACCTCTGATCGATGAGTTAAAATCTTTATTCATTGATGGTGTAGAGACTTACAATGCAAACAAAGATACAACCTTCACAATGCATGCGGCTTTAATGTGGACAATTAATGAATTTCCTGCGTATGGAATTCTATCAGGTTGGTCCGTACACGGTTATAAAGCATGTCCTTATTGTTATCAAGATACAATATCGAAATGGTTGAATTTTAGCAGGAAGGTTTATTATTGCGATCATCGGCGTTTCCTTCCACTAGACCATCCCTAAAGGTTAGACGCTGCTCACTTTAATGGTCATCAGGAGTTTCTTGGGCCTCCAGCCTTATTATCCAGAGAGGGCGTGATTGCTCAGTGGGATGGTTATAATAATGTGACCTTCGAGATAGATCCGGCAAAATAAGTTAAACCACCATACTAGAACAAGTTAAGTATTTTCTACGAGCTTCCGTACTGGTCAACAAATTTAGTGCATCATTGTCTGGACGTTATGCACATAGAGAAGGGAGTATCCGAGTACGTACTTAACTTGTTTTTTTGTAAAGATGGAAAATCGAAAGACAAACTCCATGCTCAGATGTATCTTCAGGACTTGGAAATTAGAAGTGAATAGCGGGTAAACCAGGCAAGTTTGTACCTTTCAATACCGCGTATCATATTTCACAACCGGAGAAGAAAAGGCTCCTACAGATGTTGCATGATTTGAAAGTTTCCACAGGTTTCTCACAGTCATTTAGTAAGAAGATAAAAATTAGGAAAGGAAAGATCGATGGGCTGAAAAGTTATGATCACCATGTTATTATGGAGCATCTTCTCCCATTACCCCTCAGGGCTTCCCTTCCCGAATTGGTTGGTTAAGTAATCAATGACCTTTGTTGTTTTTTTTTAGAGAATTGTGCGCTAAAACCTTAGATATTGTGACGCTGAAGAATCTAGAAAATTCTATTTTATTGATAATTTACAAGCTTGAGCGTATTTTCCCATCATCGTTCTTCAACGTCATAATACATCTGACAGTTCATCTTGCAACTGAGGCGAAGTTTGCCAGAACGGTACAATATCGATGGATGTATCCCATCGAAAGGTACATCGAATTTTTCGTTTCACGCGTTTTTTAAAATTATTGTTGTTCTATATGCATGTAGTTATTTATTTAACATTTTTTCTTTAGGTATCTCTATACTCTAAAAAAGTATATATGCAAAAGAAATCGACCAGAGGGTTCTATCATGCAAAGGTTATCTTCTAGATGAAGTAACTATATTTTGTTCC
Source organism: Agapanthus africanus (assembly GCA_030015575.1). NCBI lineage: Eukaryota > Viridiplantae > Streptophyta > Magnoliopsida > Asparagales > Amaryllidaceae > Agapanthus > Agapanthus africanus. The sequence continues at coordinate 686,997,639 of CM057342.1, read as the reverse complement.
CGCTATCTGGACGAGAACATTAAGATGAAGCTTAACTGGCCTTGGAGAATTCAGAACGGGCCATATGGTAAAGCTGATTATAAGAAAGTAGACACTGTATTGATCAACAAGATATATCGGTTTATTCTCCTCAATAGCGTATGTTTTGAAGAAATTAGAGAGTAAGTTTTTTTGGATTAATTGTTATATTTGTTTTTGTGTGTGTACGAAATGATATAATATTAATTTCATAATTTATTGTTGAGAACAGAATTCATATTGATGAGGTACGTGAGGGGCATCCTGATTGGAATGATGAACGATTGGAAAAATATCATCAGGATAATTTTTGCGATTAGGTTGCAGAAACTCTAAGTTGTTCGAATAATATGTTATTACTACCGGTTTTAATCTAAACTTATATCGTTATGTATTTGCCATAAAATTTGTTTTGTCATATCCACGATCCGAACTTGTTTGTATTATTAGAGAAAGATTCAAGATGTTTAGCTCGGTTTCTTAGAATAGAGGTTGCATATTATAAAGGATTCGGTGTCCTTAGATACAAATTTGAAGTTAAGAGCATAAAAACATCTCGAACCACTCAGAATAGTCGGATTGCGACCGTAGGATCGGATGATGTGATTTATTATAGATACTTAAATTGCATACTTGGTATCCAATATCCCGGACGATCAGAACCATTTTATATATTTCAGTGTATTTGGTATGATACATGAACTGATACGAATAAGTAGAGAAACAATCTCGGGACTTGGAAAGATGAATATAGATTGACTAGTGTAAACATACTTCGATTTTACGGTCAGGACGATCCATTTATCTTTCCATAACAAGCGTTTCAAGTATACTACTCACGGTGCTTGAAGCATCGGGGATGGAGTGTCGTATGCCATTGTAAACCCAGGGATGTTTACGATGTCCCAGAATTCGAGGATCATATAAAAGACAGCGATGAGGATGAAGAAGAGAGAAGACTTAGAGTGCTCCGACCGTCTGTTTCAAAAGGCAAGTTGTCTTCGGCTGATCGTGAAGTTACATGGGATAGAAATGATATCGATGATGAAATCCAAGTAGATATGTCTATTGCGTCTACGAAACGAAAAAGGTTATCAGTAATGTTATATTATTACATCACATTTCTACGATCTATACATATATTGCATGTATATGTAATGATTATAATCTTATTTAGGTCTGATGACGACGCCCGGAGCAGCGAGGGACAGTAGGAGCACCGGCCGCGGCAGAGGAAATGGCAGAACGGTTCTGCCGCTCGGGGAGCTGCGTAGGGAGCTCCAGAGAGATGGTCTTGCATCCCGATCCGTATCCCCTTTGGATGACTCTTTCTGTGTGGAATTTGCTACACCTCCAGATATATTGCATGCATATTCATTTTGAATGTAATATTATAGATATTAACACATATTTATTTTAAAATTACTTATATAATCAATATTTAATTATCTAGCTACAGATGGTGCGTCCACATCAGAGGCAGAGGCCACTGCCGAACCTGTAAGTATGTTTATATATCGTATAGTGCATGCATATTTATTTAGAATGTTATATCATAAATATACACACATTCTTTTTGCTTTTACTTAGATAATCAATTTTTGATTGTCTAGCTGTAGGTGGTGCCTCCACATCCCGAGTAGAGGACACCACTGCACCTGCAGGTACGCTTATATATCTTATATTGTATGCATATTGATTTAGAATATTATATTATAGATATACACATTCTTTTTGCAATTACTTATGTAATCAATTTTTAGTAGTCTAATTGTAGGTGGTGCATCCACGTCTGGCTCAGAGGCCACTCCCGCCACTTCCGTATACTTCGCTCAGTCTGCAGATTAATATTCTTAAATATGAAATATTTATTCATTTTACATACCCTCTAAGAATAACCATGAACTTCATATACTTTTATCGTCAATATTTATTTTCTAGTTGGAAGGGATGCGTCCACATCCGGGTCACCGTCTGTTTTTCACCGGAAGAACTATCGTCCCACTCGTGCTGCTGTCCGGGCCTAGGCTCGTGCTACTGTCGCCAAAGAGATATATCGCACTTCAATTTTTGTTAATCCTTGATTTTTAGATACTGTTTTGTCTTAATATTGTTTGTCTTGATATTTTTTGTAGATGCAGAGCAACCTCATCCCGAGAGGGGGACACGAAGGCCCAATTAGTCCCATAAGCTAAGGCCCGATAGAGTTAGGGGGAGGCACCATTCCTACTCTTCTTTACCCCTGATTATCGCTATACTGGCGATTATGCCGAGAGGTTCGGCCGGTATATGGAGGATGACAGTATCATTTCATGTTGAGTGGGGCGATCAGCACCGGCACTCATTTGCCCCCTTCTGAGATCAGGCTCGGGTTTTAATATATATTTTCATTTGACTTATCAAATAAATTTATTATTATTTAACACTTATAATTTAATACATTATTCTCTTATATTTGCAGTTGGATTACGACTTTCAGCTTATACCCGACCCTAATCGCCCTGACAGAGTGCTCGATCTTCACGCTCTTTATCTAGATCCCATGAAGAACATGTAATCTAAGGTCCAATATAATAGGGACGAGCTGAAGATGGATTGCTATTTAGTGTGGTCGGCGACCCTCGAGACGGAGATGGCGGCTCTCCTACATTCTTCGGCCTTTGCCAGAGTCGACGGAGATACATGGTCTCTCTTGTGCCAATATTATAACTCTGAGCGCAAATAGGCTTGTAATTTAAATGTAATTCATTATTTAGTATATAATTTATTTTTTGTAGTGCTTAATTAGAAAACTAAATCTGATTGTATTGTGCAGAAACATGCCGATCAAAATAAAGAAAATAAGAAGTCGGCGAAGAGGGGTCGCCCCACTTTCACAGGTGGCTCGAGAAACATTACTCGTGCCATAGAGGCATCGGTAAATTACAATAGATCTATTTTGATATAATACAATATTAAGAGTTACTTTATAATATATGTAAAATTTTGGCGAATTGCAGAGAGCTCAGACCCTATCGTAGGGTGGTACACCGAGCATGTTGACCGCATATCTTTCCGTCCACGGTACCTCTGCAGATCCCGCCACGGGCGAGCTTCGGTTCTCCGACACTTCTACCCAGGAGTATTGCGTAAGTGTTAATATTTATTCTAATTCGAATGAAATCTTTGTTTTGATAAGTTCAAATTTAAATAATATACTTATATTTTAATGATTAATGTGGATGTAAGAGCGGGTGGTGGAGCAGGTAAAGGCATCGGAAATCGATTTTAGTGGATATACCGATCCGATACTACTGATTCCAATCCTAGATGCCTCATACGGAGGGCACCACGGAGGTTGAGAGGCCCGGGACTGGGTCCTAGCAGGTCCCGTATGAAGTTGGTTCCAATTTCGGCGGTTACTTCCCCCACCCCCCGTGAGCGACATCTGGAGCATGATATTGCCGTCTCGAAGACCACCGTCAAGGAGTTGAAGAAGATGTTGGTACGTATATTACTTAATTAGAAAATATTATATCACATTATGGATAGTAACATATGCAATATTAGTAGCCTAAACTTATTTGGTTGTAAACTTAGTTTTGATTAATCATACTTAAATAAAACTATCTAATTAAACCGAACTCTATAATCATAATCATGCCACATCTTTCTTCATTTTGAAGTTTAAAAAGTTATGATTATTCAAATTCAAAACTTAAGAAGAAAAAATTTCTTTGTAAATTAGATAACTTCAAAACCAAGCATCCAATTAAAGCTAAACAATTAAGGAGAGATACGGGCTTACAAATTAAAGTAAGCATCATTTCTTCCTCCACTTAAAATAAAATACGGTTTTCCAAACTAAATACCCAAACTAGATTCCACACGAAGAAACAGAACGTGTGGAATCTCCAAAAAGCATATATAAATTCGCGTTTTCGCAATAATCTAATAATGATACGAATTCGACTAAAATCTAATACACCGTTCTTACTCGTTTATTACACACAAAATTTTACAGATTCAGCAGGCTATTTCGGCTGTGAATCCACATGCATCTCCTTCAGCTGCGGCTCCGCAAGCCACTACCTCATATGCGGTAGCACAGATCACTGCTACAGCTCTACAGTCCGCTCAGACTCCCACACAGTCCGCCCCTTCATTAGTCGAGTTTTTGACGGCTCAGGGTTGTACCGAGGTGCAGGTGTACCAGATTACGGCGATTATCTGAGGTGGAGGAGCTAGATCGAGCTAGAGTGGCTTTATTTATATTCTTGAGGATATATGTACTTATCGGATACATATTGTATATATTTTGGACGATATTGGTGTTTGTTTGTATGGTCATGATGATTTTAGATTGATTTCGTATTCTGTTTGTTTATTTCTTTTATATATTATGCGTGAGATGTTGATTATGAATACTTCTGTATTTGGCAATATGATATATATATTATTGTGCACAGGACGGGAAAAAAACGGAAAGCTCTTTTTTTTAAAAACCTGATATAATGTCCTTACGGATTAATCCGTAGGGGCAACTGTTTCACCTACGGACTAATCCGTAGGGTCAAGTTTTGCCTCTGTTACTGAGTCTATAGGGACAAAATAGCATATATTCTGATATTTTGTCCCTTTGGAGAAATGTGTAGGGGCAAAATTTGCCCTTGCGGATTAATCCGTAGGTGGATTTATCAGGCTCTACGGATAAATTCATAAGGGCATTTATCAGGCCCTACGGATAAATCCGTAGAGGCAAGTATTTTATTTTATAAACAGATAAATAAAATAAAGATTATGTTCCTGCGGAATAATCCGTAAGGATAAATGTCCCTGCGGATTAAGATGTAAGGGCAATTATTACTCCGTAGGGATATGTTCAGAACGAAAACTCGTACCTACGGCTTTTAGACCTACGGCGGAATTTTATGTCCCTATGAATATATCCAAGGGGCTGTGGTTTGACCCTACGGCTAAATTCATAGGGACAAGCGATCACAATAGTGTTGACGCCGATGAGAATCTTAGTTCAAGACAGGCTGTCTAAATTAAGCCATGAAAAATTCCACTTCATATACATTAATATACTCAAGCAGTTGCTACCCTTTCTCTAAATTATACAACACTAACCAAAGATTTAGAAGCATTCTTTTCATCTTTAATTGTACTTAACATGACCTTAATGAGCTCTTAAGTCAACTTTAACCATCTTTTTGTTTGCAACTTCTTATAATCCAAACCTTAAACTAGATATTCAACCCCCACCCAACTTTTCTCTATCTGTTTCCACTCAATAAATTTGAGATGGCTACTACTTCAGTATCAAAATCCACAATTTATGCATTATCCATCATCTCTCTTCTGATCCTCAGCTGCTCTGTCACCATTTCGCCTACGTACTTACCTTTTTTTGGGTCAACTTTCACTTCTATTTAAATGAAACGCAGTGGTTTTCATTTTCCCTTTTGGCCAAAAGTTTAATGTACCAATGTGAACTCTTTGCTGGTTCGGTTTCAAGAAAAGTCAATCCTTTTATGATGAAACGGCGGAAGAAATCACATGCGCTGCCAGCGCCGATGAAGAACCCTCTTGACGGATGTCGGATCACGTCAAGATGTTACCTTCCGTAGATCTGCTGTTGGCGATGATGGACGGCTGAGATTGGATTGGAGGTTGCCTCTTAAAGCGTGTGGATTCTCAATGGGTTTGAGGTGGTTGAGGCCGAGCTACCTGCAAGGAAGTCCCGGGATGGTTGTACCACCGAGAACCCTCCGACGATCAAGTTAGACCGGACATTTGAGCAGAGTAACGGCGTAGTGAGGAAAAAAAATGACTTACTTGAACCTTATGAAAGAAGGGTTTCTATAGCGGTGGCAACAGGCAGGCGCGAGAATCACGCCGGCCGTTACGCTCCTGACTTCACGCCCGCGTGATAGGCGGGATCCCGCATTAATGACGAGACAGGCTCGTTAATGGGGGATCGTGATGGCGTTGAACACGGGACGTGGCCGGCGAATATCTCGCGCATCGAGAGATTCGCGGAGGTGAGACGGTTGCGCCTGCAATTGGTTCCGTTGGCCGGTCGATGAGACCGAGGAAGATGAGCTCGGCGGGAGGCTCGGGGACGGGCGGGAGGCCGAGGTATCTTGGTTCTGTGGTAGCTCGGAGACGAGCTGAGAGGGTCGAGGAGGCCGGTTGTGCAGGGGGCTCGGAGGTGAGCCAACGGTTGTTTGCAAGACGGGCACAGAAAAGTTGTGGACGGACGCAGGAGGTCGGCTGCGTCCATGAGTTGCAGACCCCGGGGTATTTTACCGACATACGGTCCCTGGTCCTTTCTTGCTAGCTTCGGGACACGTCATCTGCCACGTGTCACGATTTGGGAGATCACCGATATCGAGCATCATCATTAGCCCCCCACTCTTGTCCCGACCCGCTCACTGGTCGGGTCGAGAGTGGTCTGCTGGGTTGCCCTGGGTGATCTCCCGTTCAAAGATATCGTAAGTGCGTGTTCCCTGGCAATCAGCCGTATTTTTCTTAATGACGTCAGCGGATCAGGAACCAGATCTTCCATTAAGGAGGATGCGACGGATCGTGTATACGTTAGCCGAAGCGACATCCCATGTATCTGGCGCTGGTTGGCTGACGCGACGGGCCGCAGGTTCCGGCATCCGATAGGGTACGACCAATGAGCGTGTGACAGGTGGCGATGGAGGTCGTCGAATGCAAAGAGTAATTTTGGCGAGAGATGACTGTCGCCGTTGGATGTGTATGCCGGCGGCTATAAGTAGAAGAGGGGTCCCCATTAAGGCCCATACCTCTTCAAATTTTCCTCGTCTTGAGTCTCGTTAGCTCGGCGCTATTCTTTTTAGGTCGGATCTCTGCGTTTTCTCGTCCGAGGACTCCTCTCCATCAGGTTAGCTGTCTTCTTCTGAGAAGTCTGCAAATGTCATCCGGGTAGATTCTAGGGAGTCTTTTAGAGCTTTCTCTTCTGAGTCGGAGTCCTCCCGGGAAGCTAGGGTTGGTAATGCTTCCCGAGGTCGTTCGACGGGGGTGGTCCCCAGAGCACAGGTCTCAGGTGTTCTTGGCGTACGGTCCTTGCTAAGGCGTGCGGAGGAGCTTGTCAATATCAAGACTCATTTCCTTATTCCTCGCGACTATTCGCTTCGGCTGGCCGAGGAGAGAGAAAGGGCAAACCAGGTACGGGGCAATGAGATTGCCCTATACCTGGAGGCCTTTTGGGCTGGGTTACGTCCGCCCTTCGCCCCCGAGGTGATTGCGGCGTTAAATTGTTTTGGGTTAGCCCCAGACCAGCTGGTACCAAACACCTGGAGGATCCTTCTCGGGTTTCTGATTCGGTTGAGATTGAGTCAGATCCCTTTCGGCCTGAGCCTCCTTGTTTCCTCCCTTTGCTACAAAAACCACCCCGGCGCTCGCAAGGGCGAGCCGAGCTGGGTGTATATTTTCTTTAGAAAACAACGGGGTAATGCTGCCAGTTCGGGGATTGTCATAGTACCTTCTTCCATCCATGAATAGAAGAGGAAGTTTTTCTTTATTGCGCCGCCCGAGGGTGAGGATTGACCTGTGCCCACCCTGTGGAAAAGGGCTAGCTGTCCGCGGGGTGTGGCGCTCGAATGATCCTGACACGGTGGTGGTGTCAAAGTGGGAGCCCCTCCTTCGAGTCGACGTGCTGCTGTCTGAGCGAGCCCTCAGTTGGACCGGGCTCAGCCCCGCCGACTACACGAGTAAGTTGGGAGCTCTCAGGCGACCTGTTTAGACTGGTGCATTTTTTCTATTTTTCCTAGTATCGACGACTCCTCGTATTTTTGTCTTGTGCAGGACCTATGGATATGAGCAAGTTTCGCGCGGCAGTGACCAACGCGAAGAGGGGAAAGAAGTCTAAAAGCACTGGCTCTTCTCGCCCGCCGTCAGTTCCGGCCCCACCGGTGGCCCTTTCACCCAGGTGCCCAAGTAAGCCCCAGTCCCCCGAGTCTAATCGTGCGCTGGTTCGAAAGCGTGCTTGGGCATAACAGCCTCGGGCCTCCGAGGTGGGATACGAAGAGGGTTCTCCTGAGCCTCCCCTCAAGAGGTCTCATAGAAGGGCGCCCTGCTCCCCGGCTTCCCCGATCCTTGTGAATGATGGGGAGCTTCGCTTCGAGGTGCCCTCGAGGCTTTCTGTCCCCGACAGCCTGCTCTTGAATATGGAGAGGTCGTTTGTCCACGGGTGGTCAGGCGCTTCCCTCCCCTTTTTGACCCTCTTTCTTTCTTCAGGTCCTTTAGCATGTCACCCTCGTCGTCCACATGGAGGACGAGGAGATTGTTCCGGCGATGCGGGCTGCAGGCGAGTTCTCCTTGCGGGAGGAGAGCTTAAGGCAGGAGCTGGGGGCAGCGACGGATAGGGCTGCTGCCCTTAAGGACCGGGTGGAGGCTGGGAACAGGGAGGTCGCTCGGTACCTAGAGGCTGCTCGAGCAGCCGAGTGTAGGGTTCCTAGGCAAGATAATGAGGTCTCACAAGGCATCAAACATGCCAATTTCAAATTTTTCCGGTGCCGAGATACCCTAATACGGATCGTTAACTAGAATTTTAGGCGAAACATGAAACTAGTTAACGACTTAACTAAAAGTAAGAAGCTACAACCTTTGTAGATCCGGTTCTCCACTTTCTTAGCTCCACGTAGACGTCCTCTCGCTGTCCAAGTCGGATCTCGGACTCTAGCATCGGCTTCATCGGAGAAATGAGCGGACAAGTCGTCGGCTACGATGCCGAAGATGATCTACGTCGAGGTTACACAAGATCAAGTTCCAACTTCACCAAGTTGTGAAACTTGTGAAGAAAACACCCTATACTACTTGGCAAGAGGTAGAGGGTGAAGAAATAGGAGGTGGGTTCACTTTAGAATTGGATTTCTCACTCTTTTCATCAAATCACCATTGATGGTGCAAGCTTTTCTTCTTTGTAAAGATGAAGAAGAAGAAGAAGATGAATGTGATCAGTTTTTTTAAAATATAAAAGAAAATGAATACTTATCATATACAAACCATGGTTAAGTATAGAGAATGAATCATGGTTAAGAGGAATGGTTAGGGTTAAGCATGAGACAAAAGTGGTCAAACTTTCAACACTTCATGAAGCTTCATGAAAGATACAAAGAAAGCCACCATATCTATTTATCCTTTTAATTTCCAAAAAAGAATAAATAAATAAATAAATGAATAAGCAAAACCCTAATCATCAATCTAACCATGGTTTAATTCTTTACACTTAACCAAATAAGCATGTATCATCAAACATGATACAATCATGTGCACAAAAGTATATCACATATACAACTTGCACATCAAGTGAGAAAATCCATTTAAAGTATACCAATACTAGTTAATGCAAAGTAATATATCAAATATATAATTATACATTAAATCATTAAATCAACACGTGATTTAACGATCCGGTCATATCGCATATAACCGACTAGTAACCTATGTATCGGCTTATCGAATCAATCCTTGATTCGATATCTAGGTTATATCGCATATAACCAATCGATACATTTATCTCAAGAATGAAATACGGTATCACATATACACATCATTCTCGGTCCCTCACATATCTCATATGCGCCCCTATTTCGTTTCGCTTGAGCCAGGAAACCTCTGTGTAGGACTTTAAAGACTCGTCAATATGCCGGCAGCAGATGATGATCATATCAATCACCCACAAGCCGCAAGCGGTCTGCTAAACGTAACGGCCACCCGGGTATTGAGCGATCAGAAGATCGACGAGCTAGCCCGCTCACACTCCTGTGAATCCAACCAGTAACACTTACCGTACAGTCCGGTCTGTTCGTCTGATATGTCGCATATCAAGTCTAGGGGTGGTAAACGTCAGACCCCAGTAACCGATAAGTCGTGCCGATGTGAGGCTCATAACGGGTCGAGAAATTACTGGTAACACTTACCAGCAAATCTCTGATCAGCCCTGGCCAGGGACATCCCTGTTATGGCCAATCGAGCACTGTGCAACATCAACCCCCAATACCTGGAGAGACGAAACCCCTCCTATCTCTCATTGCCTCCATGTGACTCGGGACTGTACCCAAAGACCACCGTTTTGCACGCCCTCATGGACGTGGTAAGGTGGAGATCAAAGCACAGTGGGAATCACACAAGACTCTATGACGATTTCGGGTCTACAGACTAACCTGCACAAGTGTCACCTGAGAACTGCCATCTGATGTGAGGTATAATACCATCTGGGAGTTCTCGGCGAATCCGTCCAGTGTACCCAGTCTCCACTGAGCACCCGTATACCATCTCTGATGTCAAACACCAATGGATATGGGATCATCCATCGCCCATCTCATGGGTCGAGAGGCGTATACGCTAGTCTACACCGGTATATCGATGCCCCGTCTCGATACACCCACGACTAGGGACCTTGAAGGATGTACTTATGGACTACCATGTCCCCACTAGTATGATCTGCATCATAGTCCAGGTAGTCAAGTACACATCCTAAGGGCTTTATCAACATGTAACTATAAGACAGTTTAAAGAGACTAGTAAACATGTTAAGATAAAGAGAAACCAGATAGCATACTATCATATCGAGAAAGAAAGTCATCTCTATATATGTATAAGCATCCAATATAATATACATCATCTGTACAATACTGGCCTCTAGGGCATACATACAACTAACACCGAGTCCCAGTTGGAGGACTCCCGGGTGTTCGTTGCTACCATGAAGAAGACGGTAAGCACTCTCCGAAAGGAGAACGAGGCGGGGAAGGACCGGGCGCGGAAGGCGGTGGAAAGCTACAAAAATCCGGATCAGTTCTACGTCGACCTTGCCAGTGCTGGGGGCTTCATTTGGCTCGATGCCCTCGACTCTGTCAAGGCTCAGATGCCGGAGTTCCCTGACGCCGAGCTCCGGGCCTTATACCCTTTCAACGACGACACGCAGGGGAATGCCCCTGGGCCTGATGCAGGGAAAGTGGCCCTCGGTGGGAGTGCGAGGGGTAAGTCGGTCGCCCCAGATGCCGGCGCTGAAGTTCCCGCCGGTGGTGCCGACCCTAAAGATGTCGCCCCGGGGGTCGTAGGGGAGGCACTGCTCGCCGAGGTCGTCCCCGCCCCTGAGGCTTGAAGACCCACGTCTTTTATTTCTATCTTTTGCTCTGAAATTTTGTAAGCCTCCGGGCACTTTTGTTAGGCTGGAGAGCTCATAATACCTTTGTAAAGACTTTTGATTTATGTGAATAAAAAATCTTTTTGCAGCTTCTTTGCGTGCACATTATCCTTTTGTTTGTGGAAAACATTCCTATTTTCATATTCAGCTTTCATATCAGGTCAGTTCTTCGTCTGGCGATCACACGTCGAGTTGAATTCGACCATTTGCCAAGTGTGCAAAGACCGGTGAAGGGTCGGTATCTACATAGCCCCAAAGTCGAGGTAGGGATCGCTTAGATGTGGATGGCCTCTTGGCGAGGGCTTGGACCGTGGCATCGGTGGGTAGTAACACCAGCTATGGATGACCAAGCAGGGTGGCTGGTCGATTGCCTCTTGGCGAGGGCTTTGATCTCTGGCGTTGTAAGAAGGGAGCTACCAGCCAGGGATAACCGAACAGGGTTGCTGCCCGATTTCCTCTTCTGAGGGCTTTGATCCTTAGCGCGGGAGTGGCCGTAAGGGGCCTGCTAAGGATGGACCGAGCAGTGAAGCTGCTCAGTTGCTTCTTGGCGAGGGCTTAGATCCCTGGCGTTGCGGGGTAGGGAACTACCAGCTATGGATGGCCGAGAAAGGGCGAGCCTGGTTGTCTCTTGGTGAGGGCTTCGATCCTTAGCGCGGGAAGGGCCGTAAAGGGGCCTGCTAAGGACGGGCTGAGCAATGAAGCTGCACAGTTGCCTTTTGGCGGGGGCTTAGATCTCTGGTGTCTTGGGGTAGGGAACTACCGGCCGGGGATAACCGAGCAAGGGCAAGCCCGGTTGCCTCTTGGTAAGGGCTTTGATCCTTAGCGTGGGACGGGTCGTAAGGGGCCTGCTGAGGATGGGCCGAGCAGGGTTACTGCCTGGTGACTCTTGGCGAGGGCTTTGATCCTTAAGGACAGGCTGAGCAGGGTTACTGCCCGGTGCCTCTTGGCGAGGACTTTGATCTCTGGCGTTGCGGGTAGGGAGCTACCAGCCAGGGATAAACGAACAGGGTTGCTGCCCAATTGCCTCTTGATGAGGGCTTTGATCCTTAGCGTGGGAGGGGCCATAATGGGCCTGCTAAGGACGGGCCGAGCAGGGTTATTGCTCGGTGCCTCTTGGCGAGGTCTTAAATCCCTGGCGTCGTGGGGTAGGAACTACCAGCCAGGGATAACCGAGCAAGGGCGGGCCCGGTTGCCTCTTGGTGAGGACTTCGATCCATAGCATGGGAGTGGCCGTATGGGGCCTGCTAAGGATGGACCGAGCTATGAAGCTGCTCAATTGCCTCTTGGTGAGGGCTTAGATCCCTGGCGTCTTAGGGTAGGGAACTACTAGCCGGGGATAACCGAGCAAGGGGGAGCCCTGTTGCCTCTTAGTGAAGGCTTCGATCCTTAGCACTGGAGGGGCCGTAAGAGGCCTGCTAAGGATGGAAGCTGCTCAGTTGCCTCTTGGCGAGGGCTTTGATCCCTGGCGTTGCGGGGTAGGGGGCTACCAGCCAGGGATAACCGAGCAAGGGCGGGCCTTGTTGATTCATGGCGGGTGTCCGACCTTGCCGGTGTGAGTATCAGGAAGAAGGACAGTCGCAGGTGACACGCGTCAAGGACGCGTGGGGGAGGAAAAGCGTCGGAGCTGCGTCGTTTCGATTTCGCCAAGAAAGGCTTGGTGTCTGCCGCGTGGTGATACAGTTGTAGGCGAACTAAGCGACTGTTGGACTCCTGGGCGTTGTGGGCTATAAAACATAGGGAGCGTTGATCACCCCTTCCTTCTCATCCAAAACATAAGAATGGAGGACTTCACTTTTACTATCCACGATATCGTAAACTTCAAGGACGTGTACCTCTACGATCATCATTGCACCGAGGACACGGTGCAGTTAGTGATAGGCCGCATTGAGGATCATTTTGGCCGACTACTTCCCCGTCTCTCCCCTCTGCTCCAGTTGTTGATGTATTCCATTTAGAGGGCATCGCCGGGGCTCTACAACCCCTTGTCCGAACAGCTAAAGGACAAGGCGGTTGGTAAGCTAAAGTCTTTGCGGCGCTTCGGCCTAATCTCCACGGGTCGGCGAGATCGCTCGATGGCGCTCATTCTTGAGTTCTACCAATTGAGGCATGATGCCGACGTTCGCGAGCGGCATCAGAGGAAGAAGTCTAAGGCCGCGAGGGCTTGGCTGGCAGAAATATCCTCGGAGTACCGCGAGCAATGTTTTCTACACCCATTTCCCTCACTACTGTAATTTTCTTTTTTGATGCACGGCTGATGAGCCTATAGTACCCTTTTGAATAAACAAAACTATTCTTTTTACAATGTTTTATTGATCCCTTCTTATTATATAAACAGAAAGATCTTTTGAAAAGTTTACATTGCCTTAGTAAAAGAAGTACACGCTAGTAGACGTTCTTTTTATTGGTACGATTTGAGCTTCTCGGTGGTGTAAGGCTGTCAAAAATGATCGGCCCGGTCTCCCTGGCCCTCATCCTCGGATGGCTGTTGGCCTCCACGGCCGGCGTGAGGTGCCGAGCCTCGTAGGTACTCAACGTACCCCCCGCTGACATGGCCATAATTTGGCCGATTGTCAACTCGTCGGGAGGGGACGCTGCTCCTGCTAACGGTCAGCTTGCTGCTTGTCCTGCAAGTACGCTGTCAGGTGTCCCGAACGGATGAGCTCCTCGATATAGTCTCGGAGCTGCTTACAGCTCTCTGTGGAGTGGTATTGCGACCTATGGAAACCGCAGTAGGGGCCCCGGGTGCGCTTTGCCCCCATGCGCGAGATTGGGTGGAGCTTGAAGAACCCCTCGCCTTTAGCCTCCTCTAGCAATACTGTCTGGGAGACGTTGAGCGGGGTGTACTCCTAAAATTTCGGGGAGTAGGACTTTGGCCGCTCAAGTCTCTTTCTCTCTTCCCTCATCCTTTTCTTTTGCTCAGTTTGTTCTGCCCCGGGGAGATTTTTGTTCACCTCAGACTCGAGCTGGATCTCACGCTCGGTCCAAGCCTTTACCTCGGCCATGTTCTTAGGTTGCGCTAATGCAAAGGAGCGTAACCACTTCTTGTGCATGAGACCAGACCTAAGTGTTGTAATGACCGTCTCATCCCGGTGTTCTAGGACCTCGAGAAGGGCGTTGTAGAAGCGGGTGATGTACCCTTTGAACGTTTCTTTGTCCCCGCTCTTGATTGTGAAGAGATGGTCGACGGTCCGTTTCCGCCGTCTGTTCCTGATGAAGTGGCCGAGGAATTGGGTGGCCATCTCGTCGAAGGTTGAGATTGAGCGTGGCGCGAGTCCTCGGAACCAGTCTCGTCTGGAGTGGATGAGAGTGGCCGGAAAGCTCGGCATGGGCGGCGTCGGAGTTGTCTTGGAAGCTCATTCCTACAGTGAATGCGTCCAAATGGTCCTTCGGGTCAGATTTACCATCGAAGAGAGAGACCTTTGGGGGCTTGTTCCGGGAGGAGACATGGACGGCAAGCAGCTCCTCGGTGAAGGGTTTTGTGAGCGAGTCAGCGGCGTACTTAGCCCCGTCGCTCAAATGATGACCTTCCCGATGCATACCCTCGATCTTCTTTTCGAGGGCGTCGAGTCGGCCGAGGTATCCTGACGATTCGGCACATTCCGATCTTTGGCCTCTGCTATTGGGGACCTGTGTCTTGCCACGGCCCCGGTTTCTTTCGATGAGGTTCCTTAGGTCTCCTGGTGAGGTAGTCTTCGAGCTGCCGTGACGAGTCCCGTCTGCGCAATCCCGTCGAGGGAGGGAGTGTCGATCATGCCTGGGAGCAGACGAGCTGACCGACATCTCCTTGGGAAAGACAGGGGCGCGAAGGGGCTCAGGGCGAGGCACTCTGGCGACGGACCTCGGTGTTGAACTGTGGGACGCCCAGCGGGTCATAGAATATTTTGGCCTAGGAGATCTGCGGCCGTGAGAGGCAGCGAGCCTGTGGTCGGCCGTGCCGACACGAGCAGAGTCTTCTCTCCCTCTGTATTGGTCCCGGCCCCGAGGTGGGGGAGCGGCAACCTGGGGAGCTTATCCCGCCGTTTAGACACGGACGAGCGCATCGACAACAGACACGGGTCGATCTATCCGGATGGTTTGGGCGTTGATAGCTTTCGGGGGAGGAGATTCGTCTGCGCCTCCGTTGTGAGGGAGGCGGCGACTACTGCTTGGATCGTCGCAGTGATCGCTCGCCATTGAGTTGAGATCGGAAGATGAACTTTGTTCAGTAGAATAAAAGGTTCCCACAGACGGCTCCAGCTGACGGATGTTGGATCACGTCAAGATGTTACCATCCGTAGATCTGTTGTTGGAGATGATGGATGGTAGTGATTGGGTTGGAGGTTGCCTCCTGAAGCGTATGGATTCTCAATGAGTTTGAGGTGGTTGAGGCCGAGCTACCTGCAAGGAAGGTCCGGGATGGTTGTACCACCGAGGACCCTCCGACGATCAAGTTAGACCGGATATTTGAGCAGAGTAATGGCCTAGTGAGGGAAAAAATGACTTGAACCGTCTGAAAGAGGGGTTTATATAGTGGTGGCAACAGGCAGGCAGGCGCGAGAATCACGCCGGCCGTTACGCTCCTGGCGTCACGCCCGCATGATAGGAGGGATCCCACATTAATGACGAGACAGGCTCGTTAATGGGGGATTGTGATGGCGTGGAACGCGGGACGTGGCCGGCGGATATCTCGCGCATGGAGTGATTCGCGGAGGTGAGACGGTTGCGCCTGCGATTGGTGCTGTTGGTCGGTCAATGAGACCGAGGAAGATGAGCTCGGCGGGAGGCTCGAGGATGAGCGGGTGGCCGAGCTATCTTGGTTTTGCGGTAGCCCGGAGACGAGCTGAGAGTGCCAAGGAAGCCGATTGTGCAGGGGGCTCGGAGGTGAGCCAACGGTTGTTTGCAAGGCGGGCACAGGAAAGGTGTGGACGGTCGCAGGAGGCCGGCTACGTCCATGGGTCGCAGAGCCGGGGTTTTTACCGACATACGGTCCCTGGTCCTTTCTTGCTAGTTTTGGGACACCTCATCTGCCACGTGTCGCAATTTGGGAGATCACCGATATCGAGCATCATCACCTCTAATGGGGGAATAATAGGCGGGCACCTCCTAAACCTATTAATTCCCTACATTATGCTCCCCCAGCTCCAACCCCAGTCTCTTGAGACCACATCTTGTATTGCCATTAAGTTTAATTAATTGTGTGTTAGCTATAAATGACATGTGTTTATTTTTGTGGCATCAGCCATAATTTTTTCTTTCAGTTTATTTGTAATATTGAGAATAATGGTGTATATGGTGTTTCTTTTATCACGGCTCGCCGCTTGTTTTTAGGGTGATCTATGTAATTGTCTTAATTTTGACGGTCTACAAACTAAATTATAAATGCACACGCTCCAAACACGCCAAAGCTTATGAAATCACAAGATTTTCTTGTATCTATTTTTCAGCGTAAGAAAATCAAGACGGGATGAGAGTTGTGGTAGGCTTAATTTAGACAGCCTGTCTTAAACCCATCATTGCCGGCCCCAATTCCGGATGAGAAAGGGTGAGCTTTGTGGTAGGCTTATGACAGCCAATGTAAAACTTTGTCACATTTTATGACATGAACCATAATAAGAATATCGTTGGGGCGTTCTCTAGTTAGCGACGCATTGTATCGAATCCCGAGTATAATATTAAGTATGCAAGGGCTTCTAGGTCGTCGTCCGGAAGCGACGCGCTATATCGGACCCCGGTTGTAATGACAAATAAATAAGGGTTTTATAGGACCCGTCTAGTTTCTTAGAATATAAGTCCCCTTACGGGTAAACTAACAAAATTAGTATAGATGATGAGTAGGAAGAAAGTTGATATTATGTGTTTACAAAAAACTAAGTGGATAGGTGAAAATGATAGAGTCATAGAGCCTTGAGGTTATGAGATTTGGTATACGGATAGAGATAAAAATCATAATGGGATACGTGTAATTATAAATAGATGGTTGCTTGAGATTATAGTTGAGATTAAGAGAAAAAGTAATAAAATTTTACTGGTTAAGCTTATTCTTGATAGGGAAATTCTTAATATTATTAGTACTTATGCACCACAGATAGGTCTTGATGACGCTAGTAAGCGTCTATTCTGAAAAAATTTAGACAAGATGGTGCAAAAGATACCGAGTGAAGAGAAGTTATTTATTGATGGTGATCTCAATGGACATGTAGGTACTAGTCGTAGTAGGTTTGATACTTTCCATGGAGATTTTGGTTTTGGACAAAGAAATGAAACAGGTAGCTCGATTCTATATTTTGCATTATCTTATGACTTGATCTTAATAAACACTTGGTTTAGAAAAAAAGAGTCCCACCTTATCATCTTTAGGAGCGGATCAAGTGCAAATCAAATAGACTTTTTTTCTGACGAGAAGGATAGATAGAACTTATTGCATCGACTGTAAAATAGTGCCAGGTGAGATTGTAACCACTCAATATAGACTTTTAGTTCTAAATTTTTTATTTAGAAGAGAATCTAAAAAGATTAGACGTAAGGAAGGATCTAAAATTAAATGGTGGCAACTGAAGAAAAGTAACCAAAAGATTTTTGTAGATCGTGAAATTCAAGAGGCAGATTGGCAGTCTGAAAATTATTCAGACAGAATATGGAACAAGATGGCCAGATGTATCAAGAGAATAACTAGAGATATACTTGATGAGTCGAGAGTTGGTACTCCACCATCTAAGGACACATCATGGTAGAACGAAGAAGTAAAGGCTGCTATTAAAACTAAGAGAAGTTCTTATAAAGATTTGAAAAAAAGCAGAGATGCGGAAAAATTTGAGAAGTATAAAATGGCTAAAAAGAAAATTAAGAAAATTGTTTGGGAAACTAAATCTAAGGTCTATAAGGAGGTGTACGAGAAGTGGGACACTAAGGAGTGTGAAAATGATACATATTGAATTACTCGGATGCGGAAAAAGAAGACCAGAGACTTATGTGCAGTGAAGTGTGTCAAAGATGAAGATCGGAAGGTTTTAGTTCAAGATGAGAATATTAAGAAAAGGTGGAAAGATTATTTTGACAAATTGTTCAATGAGAGCTTTACTAAGAATTTAAATGAACTTGTCATTCAATCTCAAGATATAAACCGTGATTTCATGCGTAAAATAAGAATACCATATGTTAAAGAGGATTTGAAGAGAATGAGATCAAGAAAAACGGTTGGTCTAGACGGGATTTCTATCGAAGTTTAGAGATGCTTAGGAGAAATAGGCGTTAAATGGCCGACATATCTGTTTAATAAGATTTGATGGACCAAAAATATGCCAAATGAGTAGAGAAAAAGTAACCTTGTACCTATCTACATGGATAACATACAAAGTTGCTCAAATTACCGTGGAATAAAACTTATGTGTCACACCATAAAGTTTTGGAAGAGAGTGATTGAATACAAACTGCCACGCCCCGCTTCCCAGTATACGGGCAGAGGACACGACGAGACCGCTACGTATTTACTGTGAAGTAAATACGCTAAGCGTATCTAAGCAATATAAAATAAAAGCACAAGAGACAAGATATAATAAAACAACAACTTTATTTATTCACATTTTTTCTGTACAATACATGGAAAGTAAATACAACTGATAAAAAGCAATGCCTAAACAATGGCATAACAGGAATAAAAAGTACTGAATGGAAATTGTACAATGAACTAGAGCTCGGGGTCATCACTGAATTGGTCCAAGTCTTCAGCAGTGGGCTCGATCTTTGACGTGTCCAGATCACCTGACGGCATTCAAAGAAAAAGAAAGAGAATGTCGTCAGCGAACAGATCGCTCGGTAAGTCCCAAAGATAAGGAAGAATAGAACAGACAGAAAGAGAAGGTAGCTTTTAAAGTTGTATTATATTGTTATAATATTGTGTTAACGCTGTTGTTTGTAGTTTGGTACAGAAGGATGCCGGTGTATACGAGAAGGGTCCCTATATGCTAAAGACCAGGGCAAACGGAATATAAAGTACAAGGCTCCGTTATATAACCCGGAACAACGGCAATTGGATACGGTTAGGTGTCTTAAATCTTGCAGTCTCATGTCACTTTTAACACCTTCCATACCAGTCTATTCCGTAGTGTTATCTTAATTGTATTGTTGTATTTTATTGTATTGTAAATTGTATAGATTGTATAATTGGATGACTGACCGAGACCATGATATCAGTAAACGGATGTAACTGGAGAATCTTGTAAATGGAATAACTGGAGAACCATGTAAATGGATGTATTTACATGCTTCGGTTCGGTCAAATTGTATAGATTGATATTTGGATTCATGTATTCATGTTGAATTGTAATATTGAAGATTGTAGATTGTATATTGTAGACTGTAGAATTATAGATTGTACTTGAATCATATTCAAGTCAGATTATAATGAGACTCAAACTGAGTCAGACAATTAGAAAAGTAAATTGAAGTCCTGATTGTTTTGATGTTATCGGTAACCGCTGCACATGGGCTGCAGGATTTGTGTCTTTTTCAAAGACGATTACCGTATTCATAACACCGTTGTTAAGTTGTCTACTTTAGATAGGCAAGAACCCATATCTCTGGCTCTCTGAGGCTCAAGAGACTGGTCCCGTTTAAACCTACGTTTACTAGAGTCCTAGGGTAATTTATAGAACTTAAGGGGGTTTTATGTAAAAATACTTTTATATACTTTTCAAAATACACCCCAAGTATTTATTATTCGTCTTTAAAGTTGTAATGAATGTAAATTTTATATTGTGATATTTCTAGTGAAAATATCCTAATTTCATAAATAGAGCTATTTATTTGTAATATTGATTTGTATGGAATTCATGGTATTTTAGTGTAAAATGATTCTTGTGATATTTTTAGAAAAAAAGTGGAATATTTATAATAATTCAAAATAGATATTTTTATATTACATATACATATATTTATATGAAAATAATTTTAGTATATATAATATTTCTAGAAATTTCATTTTCTTTAGATTTTCGTATTTTAAATCTTTCGAGACCGAATGCTCCTTGCGGAGGTCTGCATCTCGCACTACTAAGCCCGAGAATGTGCGATAATCCGCACCATCTTGAACGGGTTTCCCAAATGGGTTGTAGCGGAACTTTGCAAAGATTTGTATAAATACTAAATCGTTTAGAAAATTGTTTTATTATTAAAAAGTATTTAAATGAAAAGATGTCGTTTTCCCGTATTCTATATTTCCGAGGGTGTCGTGCTATGTTGTATATGAGTGTGTGAGGAGGTAGGTCATTATCTCGTGATCTACTTAAAGGTATAGCAAGTTTTGTGATGTTGGAATAGCGAAATGAAACTATATGGTATTTAAATGAAAAATACGGTAAAATGGTAATAGCAATTTCTTTTGAAATAGAACTTGTTCAGTATGGTTGGTTAGTGTTTAATAGTCAACATGAATTGGTTTAAGTATAATTATATTAAAGAAATGTGAGTTTTAGGAAGAAACCGAATCGGAAATCTGATTTGTTTCGATTCCGTCGGGTTTTTGAAATTCCGTATTTTTAGAAAAGAATAAGGAAGATAGAATTAGGACTTACGGGTTGTGAACTAGACAAGAGGGAGATGGAATGAACGTAGCTTCCGGTGCGTCGATTCGTCGCCGGGAGCTCCTAGAGTCGTAGTCGGAATTTCGTCGGCGCTTCGCCTCTTGCTCACTTCGATTGCACACTAGGGGTTTCTAGAGAATTCTTGAGAGTTGGCTCAGAGTATTGGGATGAGGGGGTAGAGTGTAGGGATGGTATTTATAGGTTTAGGCTAGGGTTAAGGTAGATGAAGGGTTTAAATTGAAAAAATGTAAAAAAAAAATGTTAAAATTCATTAAAATAGAGTAAATGGGGTATTAAGAGCACTCTGGAAACTATCTAATTAAATGGAGTGTGCAGGGGGTTTCAGAAGAGGAAAAGCCATAATTTTTGTTCAGGGGATTCGGCCGTCCGGCCGAGTTCGGCGGGCGGGCCGGCCGACTCGGCCGAGTCGGGCCGAGTCAGGCAGTGGGGAGGTAGGGAGTCGTCGCATGTGGTCACTGGTATGTTCACTTTTCCTAGGGTAGTAGGTTTTTTGGAAGTTATCACGTGTTGACTGTTGGTATTCTAAAAAACTCAAAATAAAACAATATTAAAAATAATGTGGGGTATGAGATTTGAACTCTAGTGGCTTGGTTCAGCAGTGCAAGGTATTACCAATGAGCTACAAGCTCTTTCTTTTAATTAAATTGCTAATTAATTACTTATCTTGTGCTCAGGCAATAAATACTCCTTTATGAATTTTGAAAAAAATTTGTATAGAAAATTGTATAGGAATTTAGGGTTGTTACATTCTACCCTCCTTATAAAAATTTCGTTCTCGAAATTTGTAAAACGAAAGTGTAATAGATTTAAGGGAAAGTTTGGTGACTGAAGTACTTGATAGTGTATAACAAGAGGATGCAAGGGTTTAAAAATATGAAAAAGGCTTACCGGTGTTACTTTGACCTACAATCTCGGTTTCTACGGCTGCTAATATGAATGTCTGCCGCCGTGGTATATTCCTTCTAGTTGGAGGCACATTCTGTCCTTGGGGCTTGTTTCTCTGCTCTCGAGGCATGTTTCTCATTGCATGATAGAATTGGCGAGTAGGCTGTGCAGGCGATGGAGTAGGGAGTGGAAAACGAGGTGTAGGAGCCTGGATATCTGGCCGCTGTGGGTAGTTGGTGGGTGTGTGAGCTGGATTGCTATTATAAGGACAATTCCCAATTCCATAGTTGGATGCGCCACAAATTAGACACAGGCCTTTTGCGCGCCTACAGTCCTTCCACAAGTGTCCCTTTCTTCTGCAGTAGTAGCAAAAATCTAGAACTCGACTGGTTATTGATTTCTTCAGTTCTCCTGGGTTCGAATGATGGCCTGGAAGAGGCTCCTCCTGCTATTTGAGTGGCAGGGCATTTCAAACCGGCAGATTGAGGTCTGCCCCTCGCCTTTATCACTGTCTCATAACAGCGGGCAGCTTCCAGAGCATCTTCATGAGTCTGAAATTTCCCTGTGGCTAGTGCAGCCTGGATTTCCGTGTCCAAACCTTGTTGAAATCGACGGGCTCTGATCTCATCCGTCGGTATCAGGTGTGCCGCAAATCTGTTACGGTCTTGTGTTAGCTGTGTAGTATGTGATATTTAAAAAAATTGAAATATTGTGACATATCTTACCGACTGAGTATGGTGAACTCAGCGTCATACTCATCTATCGATTTGATACATATAGAACCTTGTTGTAGATGAAAAAACTGTTGTTCCATGTCGAACCTGGCAGTCAAAGGGAAGTACTTCACGTCGAACTTATCAGGAAATGTCTTCCATTCAATGGGCTGATCAAGATGGCTTTCTTCCGCCTTCCACCAGTTCCGTACATTGTCCGTGAGCTGTAATTTTGCCACACGAACCCAAGCTATTTCTGGCACTTGTGCCGCTGCCAGATCATCTTCTATACTTTGTGCCCATTCTTCAGCTTCCAGTGGGCTTCCCTTTCCTGAGAACTATTTAGGATGTAAAGCTCTGAATTGCTTTACCCCAGGTGCTTCAGCCTCGGGACGGTTCAAAAGTTGCTGCTGTCCCTCAAGGAGGCTGCGGATCGCCTCAAGAAGAACCGTTTTCTCGATGGGTGGAGCAGGATCTGTAGGTATGATTGGTAGTGGTGGTGGAGTGTTGTTGAAATTGGTGCTTGTGTTGTTTGGGGAATCCATAACCTTGAAGAAAAATTTTGGGTTAGGACAGATTCAAAATATTTGAAATGATAAGATTCAAGGAACATGAATTGTAAAGAATATTTTAGTTGCTGGTTCTTGTGTTATATTACTTAGATTGTTCATGCAGAACAGAACTGCATAATAGAGTTTCATACAGCTCAGACTTGCATGGGCCACCAACAAAACCTGTCACGCTCCGCTTTCCAGTATACGAGCAGAGGACACGACGAGGCCGCTACGTATTTACTGTGAACTAAATACGCTAAGCGTATCTAAGCAATATAAAATAAAAGCACAAGAGACAAGATATAATAAAACAACAACTTTAATTATTCACATTCTTTTTGTACAATACATGAAAAGTAAATACAACTGATAAAAAGCAAGGCCTAAACAATGGCATAACAGAAATGAAAAGTACTGAATGGAAAGTGTACAATGAACTAGAGCTTGGGGTCTTCACTGAATTGGTCCAAGTTTTCAGCAGTGGGCTCGATCTCTGACGTGTCCAGATCACCTGACGACATTCAAAGAAAAAGAAAGAGAATGTCATCAGCGAACAGATCGCTCGGTAAGTCCCAAAGATAAGGAAGAATAGAACAGAAAGAAAGATAAGGTAGTTTTTAAAGTTGTATTATATTTTTATAATATTGTGTTAACGCTGTTGTTTGTAGCTTGGTACAGAAGGATGCCTGTGTATACGAGAGGGGTCCCTATATACTAGAGACTAGGGAAAACGGAATATAGAGTACAAGGCTCCGTTATACAACCCGGAACAACGGAAATTGGATACGGTTAGGTGTCTTAAATCTTGCAGTCTCGTGCCACTTTTAACACCTTCCGTACCAGCCTACCCCGTAGTGTTATCTTGATTGTATTGTTGTATTGTATTGTTGTATTGTATTGTCTTGTATTGTAAATTGTATAGATTGTATAATTGGATGACCGACCGAGACCATAATATCAGTAAATGGATATAACTGGAGAATCATGTAAATGGAATAACAGGAGAACCATGTAAATAGAATGTATATCCATGGTTCGGTTCGGTCAAGTTGTATAGATTGATATTTGGATTCATGGATTCATGTTGAATTGTAATATTAAAGATTATAGATTATACATTGTGGACTGTAGATTGTAGATTATAGATTGTGCTTGATGTTAGTGTATATGCCCTAGAGGCCATTACTGTATCATACTAGTATGTATATTACTTGATGGAAGCTTGGAATATTCACAGTTGTACAGACAATCTTGCTCTATATAGTAGTATGCTACTTGGTTTGTCTCTACTTTAATGTGTACATGTGTGTTTATTCATTATATCACCTATACGCATTAGTAGAGCCCTTAGGATCTTTGCTTGATTACCGGCGTTGTGATGGCGATCACACTCGTGGGGGCTGGGTAATCCACAAGCACATCCTTTTACATGTCCCTAGTCATGGGAGTATCGAGATAGGGCATCGATACTCCGGAGTAAACTAGCGTATGCGCTTCTCATCCCAGTACGGGAGATGATCTGTCCCACAGCCGTCAGAACGTCGTACTTGAGATAGTATGCGGGTGCTCGTTAGGTTACGAGTACACTGGACAGGACTCGTCGAGAACTGATGGTTGGTATTATACCTATCGTCAGTTATCAGTTCCCAGGTGACATGAGTACAGCTTAGTCCGCTGACTTGACACTGTCACTTCGCCTCGAGTGTGTTCCCACTGTTCTTTGATTACTACCTTACCACGGCTCTACTGAGTTGTGCAAACAGGTAGTAGTTGGGAGCAGTCCCGAAACACTTGGAGGCAGTGACGGTTAGACAGGATTCGTCTTTCCCGGTATTGGGGGTTGACATCGCACTGTGTCTAGGAGAGCCATTACACGAGTAGTCCCTGGCCAGGGCAAGCGAGATATACTGGTAGGTTTCCAGTGTTATCTCAGGGTGTTCTGGGCTTCACTCCGATACGACTTGTACCGCTATTAGGGGACTGACGTTTACCGCCCCGCTAGGCCCGCCATGCGATGTATCAGACGAACAGACCGGACTGTACGGAGATTGTCACATACAGACTTAGTAGGAGTTCGGATGGGTTTACCTCATCGGCCTTTTTATCGACATCTACCTGAGGACCGTTACGTACAGCTAGTGCCGCTTGCGGTCTGTGGTTAAACCCACTGCCACCGTAGTGTCGAGTCTTTAGAGTCCCACACAGAGAGTTTCCCTGCACTGAGCGAAACGTGTAGAGGCCGTATGGTTTTACGGCAGGGCTGCGATCACTTATGTATACTTGTATGTGTGTGGTGTTCGGGCAGGCAATACTAGTGGGCTTTGGTTTAAGCCAGATCCTAGTATTGTACGGATGGTTTTGTTTTGTCTTCTGTGCATCCGCATTCTACGGAATACGGATGCAGGTGTGTATGCACAGTTTTCCGGAGCGATGAAGGAGGAGGTGCCTCATTAGGGTTTTGGCAGTTGGTTCGGCCAAAATCGTTATGTGGCAGGCTCATTAGGGTTTTGACAGTTGATTCGGTCAAAACCATTTTGAGGCGGACTCATTAGGGTTTTGACAGTTCGTTTGGTCAAAACCATTATGAGCCGCGGACATCATTTACTAATCCTATTAGTGATAATTTTATGATGGCTAATTGCATTGACCATTTGACCCCGTTGACCTCTCTTGACTTTGTTGACCGGTTGACCATGTTGACTATTGACTTTCAAGAGAGATCTACACTCTTCCTTTCTTTTTCTTTTGGATTATGATAATGGTCATTTCAATGTAGCCATCAAACTTTATCTTGATGGGATTAGTAATGATGTTGTTTTTGCATTATTGCAACCATGGTTACTTTTCTTTAGTTGATAATTTTCTTTCTCATTCTCTCTCTTGCTTTTTCAAGTGAGAAGAAAAAGAAATGAACCATGGTTGCTAGCTTCTCCTTCTTCTTCCTCCTCTTGATTCATCTTTTGATCTCATGTGTTGAGAGATAAAGATACCACAAAGACAAAACCATCCCTTGATCACTTCTACACAACCTAGGGTTTCTAGATTAGCAATCTCTTTGCCCTAGTTACCTCGGCTCAAGGTGGAGCTCGGTGTACATCTCTCGGGTGGATCGTCTTCGACTCAAGGAGGCCGCGGAGGTGACCAAAGTCCGGATCAAGGCTCGGAGCAAGTAAGGAGAAGAACAACAAGAAGAGAAGGAGTTCAAGTTGAGGAGGCCGCGGAGGTGACCAAAGTCCGGATGAAGCCTCGGAGCAAGCAAGGAGAATAACAACAAGAAGAGAAGGAGTTCAAGTTGAGATATAACCCCTAACCGAGTAGATAGATCTCTAGTTAGGATGCTAGTGTATTGTTTAGCAAAGATCCGGCTTTTACGGTCCATGTTACCAAGTCTAAGAAAAAATTTTGTTTTACCGTTTCCGCAACCCCGAAAGTACCAGGAGAGGTAACGTTGACCTAACAGTGGTATCAGAGCCTAACTAAACACACCCTAGCATGTTAGCAAAGTATTTAGAATTTCGACCGGACAAAAAACCACAAAATCATCCCGAAAAATTCAGTTTCTGCCGATTTTCAGATCTGTTCCAAAAGCAATAAATTATACATTAAAAATGGGCTCAGGCTTTTGTTAGAACAGGCAAGAAAAATGATCGCACGAGTCGACCAACTCACCGCGGTTCCGCGGCAGAAGCTTTGCTTCTGCCGCGGAACCGCGACTGAGTTGACTCGGCCGTGGATCATTTTTGTTGCAGTTTGTTTCTGGTGGGTTTTTGGGATTTTTGGTATATGATTTTTCTGTCCAGTTTTTCCAGAATGCAAATTTTGTTTTTGGGGCTTGAAAATCCGTATTTTTGGTCGATGTTCTGCAGACTTTAGCTAATGGTTATATCTGTAATATTATATGTGTATTGAACGTCTACTAATCGCTATACGTCGATTAGTGGGGGTTATACATATCTGTGATCTGTGCTATTGATGGTATGTGTATATGAACTCGTTGGATTGTCGCGGATGAATAGCCGGGGTGGATGTGAGATGAGTGTTTCTTTTTCTTTCATTCATGTAATAAATTTGTAAATTGATGTAATATTGTTTGTATGGCCGCACAACCGGGTCGGGGTTGTAGCCGTCATTGTATAATTCTTTTTACTGTTTTTGCTCCTAGGATAGACCCATGGAGGGGGTGCACAAACTACCGGGTATCTCGAAGTGCCGAGTGGCCTACTCATGGCGTTGAGGGAGGTTGCTTTGCTTTGGGTACTTTGCGGGTAGTTTGCTGCACCCGTAGGGGTCTTGGGTGGGGTATTGGCTATTCATCGCGACCGTGTAATCCGCTTTTCATTGCAGGCTCGAACGAATCGCAGGTTCCTAGTATATCCAAAGTGTTCATCTGTGATCTGGATTGGCTATCATTGCTATATATCTATATATAATAACTATTTAGGCGTTGATTATGTTTTACAGCCGCACTAGCCCAGCCCCCGCTCTGTCGTTAGTTAAGTAACCTAACGGGTGATGACGGGGCCCCGTGGCGAATGCGAATGGCATAAGCGTACGTCATATTTTGGTTGTTTTCTGCAATGGTAGGATTTAAATGATGGGATGCATTAAAAGAACTAATGCAAGAAAATAAACCTAAAGGACGTTGTTGGAACAATTTTTCAAAAGCTGTTATTACAAGGACGTTCACCTTTTGTTTTGCATCGAGGTATTCGGTTATGAATGTCCAGCACCTCATTCGACGAGGCAAGGGCCGAGATCCCCTCATCGGGAGTGACCCCTTGGATAAAAAGTTTGCGTCAGGGTAATAACTTCACCATAGTCGATTATTCTTGCTTTGCATCGAGGTATTCATCTTACGAATGCCCAACACCTCACTCGACGAGGAAAGAGCCGAGATCCCTTCACAGGGAGTGACCTATTTAGCAAAAGTTTTCGCCACTATATTTTCAAAAAAGATTACTAGGTTCCTTCAATGATATCAAGTCCATTACGTTAATGGGTTTTTTCGCCAAAAACCCAGCCGTAGCCCTCCGTCATTTCTTACAAGTAACACTTAGTATTCGTGCTGCGTTTGTTGACTCCGTCAAGGCGTAGTGTACGGTAGCTAAGTGCTGCTTGTTTGTATCGGTATATGGGATTGATTAGGACAGTCGTATAACCTTGTTGACTCCGTCAAGGGTTATGCGGGTGGGCTTAATGCAATCCAGATAATGACGGGTTGAACTTGACTAGGGCTCTTTGATTTGTTGACTCCGTCAAGATCACTTGGGTCCTAGGGGCAAACACCACATTGGGAGTTTCTAAAGAAACTGAAACTTGCAGATTTAGCATACCTTCTAGAGTATGGTGACTAGAGTGGATTCCATCTAGGTTATCACACAATGACAGTTGGATCCCGATCCCACTGATGAGTTGTATTACTCTCGGGAGATAACTTTCACTTAACGATCAATGCTATAAACCTAGTAGGTGTCTAGAAAGGTGTTAGCGGGGCTACGCCCCCAGGGAAAAGAGGTTTTTAAATTAAGGAACTTCACGAAAGCGTTGGAAAACCTCTCTCAAAGTACCGACACTAGCCTGGCTGAAAGGTTAAGCAAGTATTGTGACGTGATTTAAATCCCGACTAGTTCTTCTTTTAAAAGGTTTTAGGAAGAATTTGAGGAAACAGTGGGAGACATCCTGGTTAGATAAACTAATAAACCAATCTAATCTTGCAAGAATGCACGTTGAGTGCTTCTTTTCTCTCTCTCCAGGTAGCAGCCATTTCACGCCCTAATCAAGATAATAAAATATATCGCTTGACCAATCCGGATTCTTATTCGGGGCTGGGGAACGTTGGTTCAGCTCTAACTTGTGACAACAGTCATAAGTATGAGAAAGGGAAAGGGGATTGTATGGATTCCCAGGATACCCAGTTGAAGAAGAAGCATGGTTTTGCATCTACTTCAGGTGTTCTTGTAATTGAGAACTGTTTTACGGTCAGCCCTACCTCCTGGGTACTTGATATCGAATCAGGATCTCATATCTATAATTTATTGCAGGGACTGAGAAAAAGTAGAAAAGTTGCACCGGGCGATATGTCGCTCAGAGTAGCGAACGGAGCACAAGTTAATGCGGCAGCCATCGGTGAATATCACCTAGTATTGCCAAATGGCAAGACTATGATTTTGAACGATTGCTACTATATACCCTCCATGGTTTGCAACATCATATCAGTTTCTTTACTCGATAAAGATGGATATAACTTTGTTCTTGATAGAAATATCATGAACATTTACCTTCATAAGGTACTGGTTGCAGAGGGTACACTGTGTAATGGTATCTACGTTCTAAATCAGAATACAGTTCTCAATATACAAAACACACGCAAGAGGAAGAATTCAGATACGAATGAATCCTACTTGTGGCATTGTAGACTTGGTCATATCGGAGAGAAAAGACTGAGTAAGTTGCATAAAGATGGACTCTTGAATGCGTTCGAGTTTTCATCTTATGAAACTTGTCAGTCTTGTCTCAAAGGGAAGATGACCAAATCTCCGTTCACCGGACATGGAGAAAGAGCAGCAAAGCTCTTGGGACTCGTACATAGTGATGTATGTGGTCCGATGTCTATACATGCAAGGGGTGGGTTCTCCTACTTCATCACATTCACTGACGATCTCTCTAGGTTCGGATATGTGTATCTGATGAAACACAAATCTGAAGCTTTTGAGAAATTCAAAGAATTCAGAAAGGAAGTAGAGAACCGGACTGGCAAAAGTATCAAGATCCTCTGGTCTGATAGAGGAGGGGAGTACTTAAGCACGGAATTCCTAGATTACTTAAAAGAGAATGGTATTCTCTCTCAGCTTACTCCTCCTTATACACCACAGCACAACGGTGTATCGGAGCGGAGGAATCGTATCCTATTGGATATGGTTCGCTCCATAATGAGTAGTGCTGAGTTACCTCTTTCATTCTGGGGATATGCGCTTCAGACAGCAGCATACCTACTGAATTATGTTCCATCCAAATCTGTGCCTAAGACTCCATATGAAATATGGAGTGGGAGAAATCCGTATCTTAAGCGATTTAAGATATGGGGCTGTCCGGCCTATGTGAAAACACAGAAACCGGACAAGCTAGAGGCACAATCAGTTCTGTGTAAATTTGTGGGATATCCTAAAGACTCACTAAGATATCTGTTCTACCACACTGAGGAACAGAAGGTGTTTGTATCTCGCCACGCTATCTTCTTAGAAAGGGAGTTTCTTGCAAAAGAAACTAGTGGGAGTTCGGTAGAACTGGAAGAAATTCAGCGACCGCAAAATATAACTGAAAATTTGGAGGAACCGCTAGATTCAATAACCCCAAACGAACCTCAGCCACTCCGTAGATCTGGTAGGATTTCTCATCCGCCCGAGAGATACTACGATTTTCTCATAGACGGGGATCGAGAGGATTGCATCTTGGAAGAAGATGACCCTACCAGTTTCAGGCAGGCCATTATCAGTAGGGACTCTGATAAGTGGCAGGAAGCAATGCAATTCGAAATGGAGTCCATGTACGCCAATAAAGTGTGGACCTTGGATATTGCTCCACCTGGGGTAAAACCCATTGGATGCAAATGGATCTACAAAAGGAAACTTGGTGTAGATGGGCAGGTGGAAACCTATAAAACTAGACTCGTTGCAAAAGGTTTTCGTCAAAGACCTGGTTTGGACTACGACGAAACTTTTTCTCCGGTGGCTATGCTCAAATCCATTGGGATCCTACTTGCCATTGCTGCCTTCCATGACTATGAAATCTGGCAGATGGATGTTAAAACGGCTTTCCTAAACGATTGTTTGGAAGAGTGCGTTTACATGGATCAGCCAGAAGGTTTCATAGACAGTGGGAGCAGCGGGAAGGTGTGCAAGTTGCTTAAATCCATTTATGGATTAAAGCAGGCATCGCGGAGCTGGAACATCTGTTTTGATGAGGCAATCAAGGAATTTGATTTCATCAAGAACGAAGATGAACCCTGTGTTTATAAAAAGATTGTAGGACGAACTGTCATATTCCTAGTCTTGTACGTGGACGAAATTCTTTTGATAAGAAATGACATTCCTATGCTACAATCGGTCAAGCTATTTTTGTCACAACGGTTCTCCATGAAGGACCTGGGTGATGCCTCGTACATTCTGGGGATCAAGATTTATAGAGATAGATCCAAGAGACTACTCGGACTTTCGCAATCTAGGTACATAGAGACCGTACTAAAGAGATTATTATGGAGGATTCCAAGCGCGGTAACATACCCGCATTGCACGAAATTACCCTCTCCAAGAAGATGTCTCCTAAGACTGACGAGGAGAGGGTTCGCATGAGCATTATACCCTACGCTTCGGCGGTAGGATCTATAATGTATGCGATGCTATGTACAAGACCAGATGTAGCTTACGCGCTAAGCGCGGTAAGCCGGTATCAGTCAGACCCAGGTGAGGACCACTGGACAGTAGTGAAAAACATTCTCAAGTACCTGAGAAGGACTAAGGAGATGTTCCTGGTTTACGGTAATGGAGACCTCAGGGTCGAGTCCTTTACCGATTCAAGCTTCCAGAGTGACAAAGATGACAGCAAGTCTGTCTCGGGTTTTGTGTTTACCCTCAATGGAGGGGCGGTATGTTGGAGGAGTTCCAAACAGGATACCGTCCCAGACTCGACGATGGAGGCTGAATACATTGCTGCAAGCGATGCCGCAAAAGAGGCGGTCTGGATAAAGAAGTTCATTAGTGAACTTCAAGTGGTTCCGTCCATTGTTGACCCAATACCTTTGTATTGCGATAACAATGGGGCTATAGCTTTAGCGAAGGAACCAAGGTCCCATCAGAAATCCAAGCACATCTTAAGGCGGTATCACCTGATCAGGGAGATCATTGATCGCCAGGAGATCGAGGTGCGGAGAGTGGACACAAAGGACAACACAGCGGACCCATTCACAAAGGCCTAGCCCCAGACTCAGTTCGAGCAGCTGATCGAGATGATAGGTCTTCGATACGCCAGTACATGGCCTTAGTGCAAGTGGGAGATTGTTAGTGTATATGCCCTAGAGGCCATTACTGTATCATACTAGTATGTATATTACTTGATGGAAGCTTGGGATATTCACAGTTGTACAGACAATCTTGCTCTATATAGTAGTATGCTACTTGGTTTGTCTCTGCTTTAATGTGTACATGTGTGTTTATTCATTATATCACATATACGCATTAGTAGAGCCCTTAGGATCTTTGCTTGATTACCGGCGTTGTGATGGCGATCACACTCGTGGGGGCTGGGCAATCCACAAGCACATCCTTTTACACGTCCCTAGTCGTGGGAGTATCGAGATAGGGCATCGATACTCCGGAGTAGACTAGCGTATTCACTTCTTATCCCAGTACGGGAGACGATCTGTCCCACAGCCGTCAGTACGTCGTACTTGAGATAGTATGCGGGTGCTCGTTAGGTTACGAGTACACTGGACAGGACTCGTCGGGAACTGATGGTTGGTATTATACCTATCGTCAGTTATCAGTTCCCAGGTGACATGAGTACAGCTTAGTCCGCTGACTTGACACTGTCACTTCGCTTCGAGTGTGTTCCCACTGTTCTTTGATTACTACCTTGCCACGGCTCTACTGAGTCATGCAAACAGGTAGTAGTTGGGAGCGGTCCCGAAGCACTTGGAGGCAGTGATGGTTAGACAGGATTCGTCTCTCCCGGTATTGGGGGTTGACATCGCGCTGTGTCTAGGAGAGCCATTACACGAGTAGTCCCTGGCCAGGGCAAGCGAGATATAATGGTAGGTTTCCAGTGTTATCTCAGGGTGTTCTGGGCTTCATTCCGACACGACTTGTACCGTTATTAGGGGACTGACGTTTACCGCCCCCCTAGGCCCGCCATGCGATGTATAAGACGAACAGACCAGACTGTACGGAGATTGTCACAATACAGACTCAGTAGGAGTTCGGATGGGTTTACCTCATCGGCCTTCTTATCGACATCTACCTGGGGACCGTTACGTACAGCTAGTGCCGCTTGCGATCTGTGGTTAAACCCACTGCCAGCGTAGTGTCGAGTCTTTAGAGTCCCACACAGAGAGTTTCCCTGCACTGAGCGAAACGTGTAGAAGCCGTATGGTTTTACGGCAGGGTTGCGATCACTTACGTATACTTGTATGCGTGTGGTGTTCGGGCAGGCAATACTAGTGGGCTTTGGTTTAAGCCGGATCCTAGTATTGCACGGATGGTTTTGTTTTATCTTCTGTGCATCCGCATTCTACGGAATACAGATGCAGGTCTGTATGCACAGTTTTCCGGAGTGATGAAGGAGGAGGTGCCTCATTAGGGTTTTGGCAGTTGGTTCGGCCAAAACCGGTATGTGGCAGGCTCATTAGGGTTTTGACAGTTGATTCGGTCAAAACCATTTTGAGGCGGACTCATTAGGGTTTTGACAGTTCGTTTGGTCAAAACCATTATGAGCCGCGGACATCATTTACTAATCCTATTAGTGATAATTTTATGATGGCTAATCGCATTGACCATTTGACCCCGTTGACCTCTCTTGACTTTGTTGACCGGTTGACCGTGTTGACCATTGACTTTCAAGAGGGATTTACACTCTTCCTTTCTTTTTCTTTTGGATTATGATAATGGTCATTTCAATGTAGTCATCAAACTTTATCTTGATGGGATTAGTAATGATGTTGTTTTTGCATTATTGCAACCATGGTTACTTTTCTTTACTTGATAATTTTCTTTCTCATTCTCTCTCTTACTTTTTCAAGTAAGAAGAAAAAGAAATGAACCATGGTTGCTAGCTTCTCCTTCTTCTTCCTCCTCTTGATTCATCTTTTGATCTCATGTGTTGAGAGATAAAGATAGCACAAAGACAAAACCATCCCTTGATCACTTCTACATAACCTAGGGTTTCTAGATTAGCAATCTTTTTGCCCTAGTTACCTCGGCTCGAGGTGGAGCTCAGTGTACATCTCTCGGGTCGATCGTCTTCGACTCAAGGAGGCCGCG
This sequence comes from Agapanthus africanus, assembly GCA_030015575.1. Lineage (NCBI taxonomy): Eukaryota > Viridiplantae > Streptophyta > Magnoliopsida > Asparagales > Amaryllidaceae > Agapanthus > Agapanthus africanus. The sequence continues at coordinate 686,963,697 of CM057342.1, read as the reverse complement.
GAGGTGACCAAAGTCCGGATCAAGCCTCGAAGCAAGTAAGGAGAAGAACAACAAGAAGAGAAGGAGTTCAAGTTAAGGAGACCGCGGAGGTGACCAAAGTCCGGATCAAGCCTCGGAGCAAGCAAGGAGAATAACAATAAGAAGAGAAGGAGTTCAAGTTGAGGTATAACCCCTAACCGAGTAGATAGATCTCTAGTTAGGATGCTAGTGTATTGTTTAGCAAAGATCCGGCTTTTACGGTCCATGTTACCAAGTCTAAGAAAAAAATTTGTTTTACCGTTTCCGCAACCCCGAAAGTACCGGGAGAGGTAACGTGGACCTAACACTTGAATCATATTCAAGTCAGATTATAATGAGACTCAAACTGAGTCAGACAATTAGAAAAGTAAATTGAAGTCCTGGTTGTTTTGGTATTATCAGTAACCGCTGCATATGGCGGCATGATTTGTGTCTTTTTCAAAAACGATTACAGTATTGACAACACCATTGTTAAGTAGTCTACCTTAGATAGGCAAGCACCCATATCTCCGGCTCCCTGAGGCTCAAGAGACTGGTCCCGCTTAAATCTATGTTTACTAGGGTCCTTAGGGTAATTTATTGAACTTGAGGGGTTTTATGTAAAAATACTTTTATATACTTTTCAAAATACGCCCCAAGTATTTATTATTCGTCTTTAGAGTTGTAATGAATGTAGATTTATATGATATTTCTACTGAAAATATCCTAATTTAATAAATAAAGGTATTTATTTGTAATATTGATTTATATGGAATTTATGGTATTTTAGTGTAAAATAATTCTTGTGATATTTTTAGAAAAAAAGTTGAATATTTATAATAATTCAAAATAGATATTTTTATATTACATATACATATATTTTATATGAAAATAATTTTAGTATATATAATATTTCTAGAAATCTCATTTTCTTTAGATTTTCGTATTTTAAATCTTTCGAGACCGAATACTCCTTGCGGAGGTCTGCGTCTCGCACTACTAAGCCCGAGGATGTGCGATAATCCGCACTATCCCGAACGGGTTTCTCAAATGGGTTGTAGCGGCGCTTTGCAAAGATTTGTATAAATACTAAATCGTTTAGAAAATGGTTTTATTATTAAAAGGTATTTAAATGAAAATGTGTCGTTTTCCCGTATTCTATATTCCTGAGGGTGTTGTGCTATATTGTATATAAGTTTGTGAGGAGGTAGGTCATTATCTCGTGATCTACTTAAAGATATAGCAAGTTTTGTGATGTCACTACTAAAATAGGGGGTTGCCCCTACGGATAACGATATCTGTAAGGGCAATTTTAGTTTGGCCCTACGGATTAATCCGTAGGGCCAAAAGGTTGCCCCTATGGTCCTTACATATTTATTTAAAATTATTAAATCTTAAATTGTTGTTTGCCCCTACGGAGCTGCAAACTAAGAACCTACGGACTTATCCGTAGGGGCATCTAAATAGGGATTTAAGTTAAAAGCTCAGATCGATCCGTACGCTTATTATTCCTAATTCTCGCGTGAACCCAAATTCCCAAACCCTCGTTCCCGCCGATCGATCATCGTTCTCGTCTTCGCCAGCGCCGCCGAATCCTCGTAGCCACCGCCTACTTTCGTCGTCGCCAACGCCGGCTCATCTCCGTTCTCGTCGTCGTCTCTGCACAGGTAAGGAAATCTTCAATTACTCAAATTTTTGATTGGGGCTGGGGCTGGGGCTAGGGCTGGGGCTCGGGCTCGGCCTAGGGCTAGGGTTGGGGCTGTGGCTAGGGCTGCGGTTGGGGTTGGGGCTCGGGATCGGGCTGCGGTTAGCGTTAGGGTTAGGGCTTGGGCTTGGGCTTGGGCTGGGGCTGGGGCTGCGGTTAGGGTTGGGGTTCGGCAGGGGGTTGAGTTGGGGTTGGGGTTGGGGTTGGGTTTAGGGTTGGGGTTGGGTTTAGGGTTAGGGTTGGGGTTTTGGATTTTAGGGTCTAAGTTAATTTCCATTCCAATTAGCAATAAGCTCGTTAATTGAAATGTTGATGATGATCATAAGAGGAAAATGTGTCTAGTTTGAGAAGGTGTTGGAAACTGGATTAATAATATGGTTAAAGCCCAGTTTAATTAATAATTTTATTTGTCATTCTCAAATTTTCTTGGAAACAGCGACTGTTTTGTGGAACTTTTAGCCGTGGGGCATGTTGGGGTTTTGTTTTTGGAGTCATGGGACCTGGCATTTGGTAGGTATCCAAAGACCCCGTGTCTGATTTTGGATATTTGTGATTGATTTAAACTGTGGGTCTGAGCAGTCCCTTAATTTGATCTGGTTGGGGTTTGTGTATATAAAGGATTTGTAGTCTGGTGGAAATTTTGAGGGTGTTTTCAGTTGAATATTTTTGCTACTTGCATAAGATGCTCATAAGATTCTAGATTTTGAGGATGGGCCGTTATAATTGGAAATGCTTAGAATTATAGGACCTTCTTTGTTTTAGCTATATATAATTGCAAAAAACGACACATTTCTGATTTGAAGAAAAGGAAGGGCAAGATAGGGATTTAGTTATGGATTTTACTTGGGCATCTCCTCTTTTAATACATGTATATCTTTACAAGAATATCGTGTCACATATTCGGTTTTAGCATCTGTACGCAACTGCTTTGATTATTATCGTGTTATTAACATCTTGAACTTCTATCTTTTTTCTAATATGTTTCATAGTTAATATAATAATTCTTTGTCTATATTTATTGACAAGGGCCTTTCTTTTGGATGAACATGTTTTTTGATGCATGTTTCAGTCATGTGAATTCATATGTTGCGTATAACGCTTTATGATATCAGTATCCTACATTTGTAGTTTAAATTATTGATTGTTATAGATGAATGCCATTGCAATAATAGTTTTTGGTAGATGAATGCCATTGCAATGTAGGATGATCAGTTCTATCAATCTTGATCTCAATAGTTTAAAATCATGTTACACATACAACACGAATGCACAACAAACGCATCATTAGAGAGTGATTCGAGATGTTCAAGTTAAAACCAATATATGATACTCGATGATAATATGAAACCTTCATATTCTCATCGATACTCATATATGAAACTAAAAGCGCCACTTAGTCCCCGCCTATCGGTTAACGTACGTGCAATATTCGTCGTGACATAGAACTATACGAAAGTTGTTAAATATCGGACGATATAGCTCGATACTAACAACCGTCGTATAGTCTATGCGACGAGAAAATTCAATCACATGGTAACCGATAGATTTGTCTCGTGTGGACAAGTTAAGAATGTATAAAGCAAACACCTTCATTAACTTGTGTTTTCATCCGTTTCAAGATATTTCGTCGGTACCTTTCCATTGGTTCTCCGTGTACAAAGATAGATTAGATGTTCATTTCAACGTTGTTTCATAGCTTTGAAATGATTATCTATTCTATTACAGTGTACTCGGAGAATAGTGAGGAGGTGCTGCCGAAATTTACTCGAAATGGTTGAAAGCACAAGTGATGGGTGTTCGCTCTATACACTCTTAATAGGATAGAAGCCTTACCCCCGACAGCCGGAACACACACATAAAACAAGAATACACAACAAACGCATCATTAGAGAGTGATTCGAGATGTTCAAGTTAAAACCAATATATGATACTCGATAATAATATGAAACCTTCATATTCTAATCGATACTCATATATGAAACTAAAAGCGCCATTTAGTCCCCGTCTATCGGTTAACATACGTGCGATGTTCGTCGTGACATAGAACTATACGAAGGTTGTTAAATATCGGACGATATAGCTCGCTACTAACAACCGTCGTATAGTCTATACGACGAGAAAATTCAATCGTATGGTAACCGATAGATTTGTCCCGTGTGGACAAGTTAAGAATGTATAAAGCAAACACCTTCATTCACTTATGTTTCCATCCGTTTTGAGATATTTTGTCGGTACCTTTCCGCTAGTTCTCCGTGTACAAAGATAGATTAGATGTCCATTTCAACGTTGTTTCACAGCTTTGAAATGATTGTCTATTCTATGACAGTGTACTCGGAGAACAGCGGGGAGGTGCTGCCGAAATTTAGTCGAAACGGTTGAAAGCACAAGTGATGGGTGTTCGCTCTATACATTCTTAATGGGATGGAAGTCTTACCCCCGACAGCTGGAACACACACATACAACAAGAATACACAACAAACGCATAATTAGAGAGTGATTCGAGATGTTCAAATTAAAATCAAAATATGACACTCGATGATAATATGAAACCTTCACATTCTCATCGATACTCATACATGAAACTAAAAGCGCCACTTAGTCCCCGTCTATCGGTTAACATACGTGCGATGCTCATCGTGACCTAGAACTATACGAAGGTTGTTAAATATCGGACAGTATAGCTCGATACTAACAACCGTCGTATAGTCTACGCGACGAGAAAATTCAATCGTATGGTAACCGATAGATTTGTCCCATGTGGACAAGTTAAGAATGTATAAACCAAACACCTTCATTCACTTGTGTTTTCATCCGTTTCGAGATATTTCGTCGGTACCTTTCCGCTGGTTCTCCGTGTACAAAGATAGATTAGATGTTCATTTCAACGTTGTTTCACAGCTTTGAAATGATTATCTATTCTATTACAGTGTACTCGAAGAACAGCGGGGAGGTGCTGCCGAAATTTACTCGAAACGGTTGAAATCACAAGTGATGGGTGTTCGCTCTATACATTCTTAATGGGATAAAAGCCTTACCCCCGACAGCCGGAACACACACATACAACAAGAATACACAACAAACACATCATTAGAGAGTGATTCGAGATGTTCAAGTTAAAACCAATATATGATACTCGATGATAATATGAAACCTTCATATTCTCATCGATACTCATATATGAAACTAAAACGCCACTTAGTCCCCGTCTATCGGTTAACATACGTGAGATAATTTATTCTTTTCAACGACAAACACATACACAAAGCATATACACGGATTTTCTCCTTTGTCAGTAACTATCCCGTTCTTATATTTCTCAATATAGTCAACATAGCCTACAATTTATATGTTACAAGTCTAATATGGCCTATGAGTACGTCAGAGTTAAGGACTTGATGTATGTGGATTGGCAACAACGTATGCAATCTAAGTTTGTCGTGGGAGTTGTTGCTTTCATTGAATTTGCACGCGTACATAATAAGATCATAATAGAGAAGATTCTCTGTCCGTTCGATAGATGTGGCAATAAGTACTGGCAGAAGGTAGAATTGGCAGAGCTTCATATTGTAAAATATGGGTTTACTAGACTTTATACAACTTGGAAATATCACGGGGAAGGAGAAGAATGCAGTACTGCGGCAGAAGAAAAAGGAGAACACGATAATGCGGCAGGAGAAGAAGAAGAATTCGGTAATGCGACAAAAGGAGAAGACGGTGATTTATTTCCATCAGAAGAAATGGAGGATATGGTAGAGGCTGCCCTAGGTGAATCTATTCATACCGAAGATGACATTCCTTCCGGTCAAGGACCGCGTGCGGATAAATATGAAAATTTCATGAATGATGCTAGGAAACCAATTTATGAGAATGCGAAGTATTCCACCCTCTCATTGTTCGTCCAACTTTTCCAGATTAAGTGCCTAAATGGATGGAGCAACAAGTCATTCATAATGCTTCTTTCGTTCTTGAAAGATTCTATGCCTCCGAGAAATAATATGCCCGACAGCTGGTACGGAGCCCAGAAGATGATGTCTGATTTGGGTCTAAAGTGCGAGAAGATTCAAGTATGTCCTAAAAATTGCGTGTTGTACCGGAAAAAGAATTCAGATTTGAAAGATTGTCCAACATGCGGAGAGGCCAGGTATAAGCCGAAAGATTCTGATAAGAAGCCTGATATACCTGTCAAGATAGCACGATACTTTCCTATAACACAGAGGCTACAGAGGCTATTCAGGTGCAAGAAAACAGCCTAGGCAATGATTTGGCATCATCGTGCTCCTCCAAGTGAAGACGGAAAAATGAGTCATCCAAGAGATTCACCGGCATGGAAGGATTTTGATAGGAGGCACGCAATATTCAGTAGTGATCCTCGCAATGTCCGATTTGGACTGGCTACTGATGGCTTCTGCCCATTCAACTATATGGCTGGAAGTCACAGCACATGGCCCCTTGTAATGATAATTTATAATCTGTCACCTTGGTTGGCTATGGACCGATCATACTTTATGATGCATCTTCTTATCGACGGACCAAACTCACCGGGGAACAATATTGACGTCTATCTTCGACCTCTGATTGAGGAGTCGAAATCTTTGTTCATTGATGGTGTAGAGACATATGATGCAAACATAAATACAAGCTTCATACTGCGTGCGGCTTTAATGTGGACAATTAATGACTTTCCTGCTTATGCAATGCTATCAGGTTGGAGCGTACATGGTCATAAAGCATGTCCTCATTGCCATGAACACACAACATCGAAATTCTTGAATTTTAGCAGGAAGGTTTGTTATTGCGGCCATCGACGTTTCCTGCCTTCATACCACCCCTATAGATTAGATACGGTTCACTTTGATGGTCATCAGGAGTTTCTTGGACCTCCATCCCCATTTTCCGAAGAGGACGTGACTGCTAAATGGGATAGTTACAATAAAGTGACCTTGGGGATGGATCCGACGAAACAGGTCAAACCACCATTTTGGAACAAGTTAAGCATTTTCTTCGAGCTTCTGTACTGGTCTACAAATTTAGTGCGTCATTATCTGGACGTCATGCATATAGAGAAGGAAGTATCAGAGCACACACTTAACTTGCTTATTTGTAAAGACGGGAAATCGAAAGACAACCTGAATGCTTAGATGGATTTACAAGAGTGGGGAATAAGAAGTGAATTGCATCCTAGACCGGTAGTGGGTAAACCGGGCAAGTTTATACTTCCCAATGCCGCTTATCATATGTCACAACTGGAGAAGAAAAGATTCCTGCAGGTGTTGCATGATTTGAAAGTTCCCACAGGTTTCTCAGGATCATTCAGCAAGAAAATAAAATTTGTGAAGGGCAAGATCGATGGGCTGAAAAGTCATGATCACCATATTATCGTGGATCACCTTCTTCCATTAGCCCTCAGGACTTCTCTCCCCGAATCGGTTGGTCTAGTAATCAACGACCTATATTGTTTTTTCAGAGAGTTGTGTGCTAAAACACTAGAGGTTGTGACGCTGGATAAACTAGAAAATTCTATTGCGTTGATACTTTGCAAGTTTGAGTGTATTTTCCCACCGTCATTCTTCGATATCATAATACACTTGACGGTTCATCTTCCAACTAAGGCTAAGTTAGCCGGACCAGTACAATATCGATGGATGTATCCCGTCGAGAGGTACGTGTAATTTTTCGTTTCACGCAATTTATAAATTTATTGTTGTCCTGCCGTATTTATTTATTCAACATATTTTCATTAGGTACCTCTACACTCTTAAGAAGTATATACGCAATAAAAATCGACCAGAGGGTTCTATCATGCAAGATTATCTTCTTGATGAAGCAACCACAATTTGTTCCCGCTATCTGGACGAGAACATTGAGACAAGACTTAACCGACCTCGAAGAATTCAAGACGGGCCATATGGTAAAGCCGAGTATAAGAGGGTAGACACTATCTTTATCAACAAGATATACCGGTTTATCTTTCTTAATTGTGCATGTCTTGAACAAATTAGAGAGTAAGTTATTTTTGGATTAACTGTTATATCTGTGTTTGTGTGTGCATGAAATGATATAATATTAATGTCACCATTATTTGTCGAAAACAGAATTCATTTTAACGAGGTACGTGAGGGGTATCCTGATTGGAACGAAGAACAATTGGAAAAATATCATCAGGATAATTTTTGTGATTGGGTCACAGATCATGTAAGTTATTCGAATAACATTTTATTGCTATCAGTTTTAATCTAAACTTGTATCGTTATGTATTTTTCGTAAAATTTATTTTGTTAGATTCACGATCCGAACTTGTCTGCATCATTTGAGAGTGATACAAGATGTTTAGCTCAATTTCCTAGTATGGAGGTTGCATATTACAAAAGATTTGGTGTCCTTAGATACAAATTCAAAGTTAAGGACATAGAAACATCTAGAACCACTCAGAATAGTTGGATTGCGACGGTAGGATCGGACGGTGTGATTTATTATGGGTACTTAAATTATATACTCAGCATCCACTATCCCGGACGATCAGAACCCTTTTATATATTCCAGTGTACTTGGTATGATACGCGAACTGATACGGATAAGTAGAGAAGCAATCTTGGGACTTGGAAAAATGAATATGGATTGACCAGTGTGAACACACTTCGATTTTATGGTCAGGAAGATCCGTTTATCTTTCCGAACCAAGCGTTTTAAGTATACTACTCACAGTGTTTGAAGCATCCGGGATGGAGTGTTATATGCCGATGGAAACCCAGAGATGTCTACGATATCCCAGAATTCGAGGACAGCAATGAGGATGAAGAAGGGAGAAGGCTTAGAGTGCTCCGACCGTCTGTTTCGAAAGACAGGTTGTCTTCGGCCGATCATGAAGTTACGTGGGTTAGAAATGACATCGACGATGAAATCCAAGTAGATATGCATAATGCGCCTACGAAACGAAAAATGTTATCAGCAATGTTATATTATTACTTCACATTTTACGATCTATACATATATAGTCAATACTTTTAATGATTGTCTAATGCGTCCACGAATCGTTTATCTAGATTTGATGACAGTATCGGGAGCAGCGAGGGGCGGCAGGAGCTCCAGCCGAGGCAGAGGCAGAGGCAGAGCGGTTCTGCCGCCCGGAGAGCTCCGTATGGAGCTTCAGAGGGCCGGTCTTCCACCCAGATCGGAGACCCTTTCGGATGCCTCCTTCCGTGTGGATTTTGCCACACCTCCAGGTATGCTGCACGCATATCCATTTTAAATGTAATATTACAGATATTCATGCCTGTTTATGTCAAAATTACTTATATTATCAATGTTTGATTGTCTAGTTGTTGGTGATGCGTCCACATCTGGGACAGAGGCCACTCCCGCTCTTCCAGGTATGTTTATATATCATATAGTGCATGTATATTGATTTAGAATACTATATCATAAATATACACACATTCCGTACTACTCTTACTTAGCAATTTTTATTATTGTCTAGCTGTAGGTGGTGACACACCGCACTTGCAGGTATGTTTATATATCCTATAGTGCATGCATATTGATTTAGAACGTTATATTATTGATCTACACATTCTTTTTGCAATTACTTATATAATCTATTTTTAATTGTCTAATTATAGGTGGTGCGTCCACATCAGACGCAGGGGACACTCCTGCCACTTCCATACCCTCCGTATCGTCTGCAGGTTAGTATGAATAAATATAAAATATTTATTCATTTTACATATGCTTTATAGAATAAATATGAACTTCATGGAAATTTAGCGTCAATATTTATTTTTTAGTTGGAGCGGATGCGTCCGCATCCGGGACCCCGGCTGTTCCTCACTAGAGGAACTATCGTCCCGCTCGTGCTGCTGCTCGGGCCCAGGCTCGTGCTTTAGCCACCGGAGGTATATATCACACTTCAATTTTCGTTTAATCTTGATTTCTTAATACAACTTTGTCTTAATATTGATTGTCTTGATATTTCTTGCAGACGCAGGACCTCTCCATCCCCAGAGGGGGACTCGAGACCCGAATCAGTCCCATAGGCTGAGGCCTGACAGAGCTAGGGGGAGGCAGCATTCCCCCTCTTTTTTACCCTTGACTATCGCTATGCCGGTCCTCATGCCGAGAGGTTCGGCCGGTATATGGGGGACGAGAGCCGGCTCATGAAGAACTATCCACTTCACGTTGAGTGGGGCGAGCACACCGGTGCTCATTCGCCCTCTTTTTTAATCAGGCTCGGATACGTATTAATATATATTTTCATTTAATTTATCCAATATATTTATTAATAACACTTGCAATCTAATAACAATGTTTTTTTTGTATTTTCAGTCGGATTACGATTTTCAGCCTGTACCCGACCCTGATCACCCTAGGAGGGTGCTCGACCTTCATGCTCTGTACAATGACCTGATGAAGAACATGCAGACCAAGGTTCGATACAACAGGAATGAGCTGAAGGTCAACTGCTACTCCCTGTGGATGGCGACCCCCGAGGCAGAGAGAGCGGCCCTCCTATCTACTCCAGCGTTTGCGAGAGTCGACGTAGAGACATGGCCTCTATTGTGCGAATATTTCGACTCCCAGCTCAAACATGTATGTATTTTAAATGTAATTCATTGTTTAGGATATAATTTATTTTTTTGTGTTCCTTAATTAGAAAACTAAATGTTAATGCGTTATGCTGAAACAGAACGCTCAGAATACAGAGAACAGGAAGTCGGCGAAGAGGGGTCGCCCCACTTACGCAGGTGGCTCGAGGAATATTACTCGAGCCATGGGGTTATCGATAAATTACAATAGATCGACCTTTGTGATATTCTGTAATATTAAGAGTTATTTTCTAATATATTTAATATTAAGAGTTATTTTCTAATATTGCACACAACTCGGACTCTGGCGCAAGGTGGTACACCGAGCGTGCTGTCCGCATATCTTGCCATCCACGACACCTTGACAGATCCCGCTACGGGTGAGCTTTGATATCCCGACGTCGCTACCCAGGAGTATTGCGTAAGTGTTAATATTTATTCTACCCATATTTGAAATTTTAGTTTTGGAAGGTTCAAATTTAAATTTTATACTTATACTTTACTGCTTAATATGGGTGTAGGAGCGGGTGGTTGAGCAGGCTGAGGCCTCAGGGATCGATTTTACCGGACAGAGCGATCCGAGGCTGCTGACCCCAGTCCTGGACGACGCACACGGAGGGCACCACGGAGGTTGGGAGAGAGGCCGGGGACTGGGCCCTAGCAGGGCCAATATGAGGTTGGATTTCACCCCGGCGGTTACTTCCTCCGTCTCCAATGAGCGACGTGTCCAGCAGGAACTGGAGAGCTTGAGGGCCACCGTTCAAGAGTTGAAGGAGATGCTGGTATGTATACTACTTTATAGTAAAACATCATGTCATATTATAGATATCAACATATCCATAATTAGTACGTAGCCTGAGCTTATTTGGTTGTAGACTTAGCTTTGATTAATCATACATACATATCTAATTAAAATAAACTATGGTTTTCCAAACTAGATATCCAAATGGGGTTTCGAAATAATTTGATAATGATACGAGTTCGAATAATACACAGTTCTTACACGCTTATTACACACGTTAGGTCCAGACGCAACAGGGTACATCGGCCGAGCCTCCACATGCATCTCCTTTGGCTGCGGCTCCGCAAGCCACTACAACGGCTGCGGTTCCGCAGACAGCTCCTATAGCTCCACCGTCCACTCAGACTCCCGCAGCCGCGGCTCCGCATGCCACTACCTCGACGGCGGCTGCGCAGACCACATCGCCAGCTCCACAGCCCGCTCAGACTCCCGCACGCGCAGAATTGCATGGTTTATTGACCGAGGAGCAGGCGCGCCAGATTCTAGCGTTTATCAGAGGTGGAGCTGGACCGAGCTAGGGTAGCATTTTGATTCTTATTTTTTGAAACATATATTTATTTATATGATACATATTGTACTACATTTTGAAACATTTTGGACGATATTGATATTGGTTTATATTTATATCATATTCAGTTTTTTGGTTTCTTTTGTATATTATATACGTGAAATGTGATTATGAATACTACGATATATGTTGTGTGATGATTAATTTTATATTTGATTGATGTATATATTATTGTGCACAGGGCGAGAAAAAATCAGGCAGCCCTTTTTTTTTAAAAAAAAAAACAGACAATATGTACCTACGGATTAATCCGTAGGTACACATGTTGCCCCTACGGCTTAAACCGTAGGGGTAAAATATCAGAATTAACCGATATTTTCCCTCTGATCTCAGTATCAGGGGGTTGGCAGTGCCTATATCCGTAGGAGCAAACAAAAGTCCCTACGGATAACAAAAATCAGGATTTCTGATATTTTGCCCCTACGGATATGTACATACGCATGTATCCGTAGGGGATATTATTTGGCCCTACGGATTCATCCGTAGGTATAAGTGATATATTTAAAAAAACCATAAATAAAATAATTTTTTTGCCCATACGGTCTACTCCGTAGGGGATACGGGATCTACACAGAACTCCGTAGGGACAAGTTCAGGACTTCAACTTGCACCTACGGCGTTTGCACCTACAAGTTATTTTTTCTCCCCTACGGATAAATCCGTAGGGGCAACCCTTATTTGTAGTAGTGTGTTGGAATAGCGAAATGAAACTATATGGTATTTAAATGAAAAATATGGTAAAATGGTAATAGAAATTTCTTTTAAAATAGAACTTGTTCAATATGGTTGGTTAGTGTTTAATAGTCAACATGAATTGATTTAAGCATAATTGTATTAAAGAAATGTGAGATTTAGGAAGAAACCGAATCGGAAATCGGATTTGTTCCGATTTCGTCGGGTTTTTGAAGTTCCGTATTTTTAGAAAAGAATAAGGAAGATAGAATTGGGACTTACGGGTTGTGAACTCGACAAGAGGGAGATGGAATGAACGTAGCTTCCGGTGCGTCGTTTCGTCGCCGGGAGCTCCTAGAATCGTAGTCGGAATTTCATCGGCGCTTCGCCTCTTGCTCACTTCGATTGCACATCAGGTTTTCTAGAGAAATCTTAAGAGTTGGCTTAGAGTTTTAGGGTGAGAGGGTAGAGTGTAAGGGTGGTATTTATAGGGTTAGGCTAGAGTTAGGGTAGATAAAGGGTTTAAATTGAAAAATGTAAAAAAAAAATTAAAATTCATTAAAAATAGTTTAAATGGGGTATTAAGAGCACTCTGGAAACGATCTAATTAAATGGAGTGTGCAGGGGGGTTCAGAAGAGGAAAAACCACAATTTTTGTTCAGGGGAATCGGCCGTCCAGTCGAGTTCGGCCGGCGGCACCCGCCCGAGTCGGCCGGTCTGCCGGCCGAGTCGGGCCGAGTCAGGCAGTAGGGAGGTGGGGGTCGTCTCATGTGGTCACTGGTATGTTCACGTTTCCTAGGATAGTAGGGTTTTTGGAAGTTATCACGTGTTGACTGTTGGTATTCTAAAAAAACTCAAAATAAAACAATATTAAAAATAATGTGGGGTATGGGATTTGAACTCTAGTGGTTTAGTTCAGCAGTGCAAGGTATTACCAACGAGCTACAAACTCCTTCTTGTAATTAAATTGCTAATAATTACTTATCTTGTGCTCAGGCAATAAATACTCCTTTATGAATTTTGAAAAAAATTTGTATAGAAAATTGTATAGGAATTTAGGGTTGTTACACAGACTGGGAAAGGATGTTAAGATAACAGAGAACCAGTTTGGGTTTATACTTGAACAATCGACGACAGAGACTATTCATTTGTTTCGTCAATTTGTTGAGTGTTTTTGAGAGAGAAGAGAGATTTGCATATGATATTTATTGATTTAATGAAAGTGTATGATAAGATACCTAGAAAGGTATTATGGGGGACAATGATGAAGAAGTGGGTCTCCGTCAAGTAAATTGACATAATCAAGGATATGTACGATAGAATAGTGGAAAATGTCAGGACTTGCGGCGGCCTAACGAGTGATTTTCCGATTACAATTGGTTTACATCAAGAATCTGCATTAAGTCCATTCCTGTTTACCATCGTGATGGATGAGCTTACTAGAACTATCCAAGATGAGGTACCTTGGTGTATGCTATTCACTGATGATATTGTTCTAATAAATGAGACGGAAGTAGGGGTTAATGCCAAATTGGAGTTATGAAGACAAACGTTAGAATCTCGGGGTGCAAATTGAGCAGGTCCAAGACAGCATATATGCATTGTAAATTTAGTAAATAAAGAAGTCGAGACTGCATTGGTATAACACCGGAAGGACAAGGGATATCACCGAGCGATCAGTTTAGAAATCTAGGTTCTATCATCAAAAGGATGGGGAGATCGATAGCGATGCTAATCAAAGGATCCAATCTGGTTGGTTGAAATGGAGGAGTGCAACAGGGATTTTGTGCGATCGTAAATTTCCGTTAAGATTAAAAGGAAAGTTTTAACGATGCGCTATTATATAGTTTATTTTAATGAGGCTTAATGTCCTAGATAGTTTATTTTAATGAGGCTTAATGTCCTATAAATAATCCATTTTTTTTAAATAGGGAAGAATTGACTTTTTTTCTTCTTTACTTTTGTCTTCTATTTGAGTGGTTGCTTGTTCGTGTCAGAATTGTATTCAAAAAAGAAGTACAAAAATCTTTTTCACCGTTCTTGCAAGATAAGATTAATATAAACATTTTTCTAGTTTGGCTCCAAGAAATATATTCATCCCTAAAGGTTAAAGCTGTTTCTTCCATCAAACTTTTTACCTTACAGAAGTCACAAAGGCTAATTTAATAAATCAAGTTCAAATTAATCAAGGCATAATACCAAACACCTTGAATGTCCGACTCAACCATTGAGTATGAAAATTCGTACATATATGGTTATAGCAACATTAACAAAGCAAATCACAGGAGCAAACCTTTAGGCTTATTTATCTTTATCTTTAATTTTTGGGAACACATTATATAAAATTGACGTTCACAATTAGCTTAGGGCCAGTTTGGATATGGAGTTAGGAAAAGTGGAACTTATTTTTAAGTGGAGAGGAAGCCCTACGCAAACTTTGGCTTGCAAAGCTATGAGTTTTTGATTTTGGAGTTTTCTAAACTCTAAAATATTGTTTGGAGTTATATGAAATCCAAAACGGGTATTTTCTTCACATATTTTGATTGGATTGGAGTTTGATAAAAAAAAATTATTCTATTAAAAAAATTCCATCGATTTAGGCTAATTTGAAAATATTAAAATATTCATAAGAATATATATTATTTTATTCTTGTTATCCGGAGCCTAATTCGACGGTAACTATCCGTCAAATTAGGATCTAATTCCACCGGACAGTTGATTTAATTTTATCTAATTCATCTGGAAAAAGCCATCAAATTAGGCCTACAACGTCATGTCTTGAAACGACAAGGGTCTCCCATCAAATCATAAGATCTCCCGTCGAATCATACCTAATTCAACGTCTTGTATTCATGTAGTGAGTTTAGATAACGAAGAGTTTTTTTGACTCCAAAATCCATGCTCAACATTGTTTATTTATGATTTTCTAGTTAGGTTTAGATAATTTCATGAAACTCCAGTGCCCCAAACTTAACTCCATTCCGAAACATGCTAGCTAGCTAGTACTTCATGCTTTTGAATACCCGTCAAGCCATTAGCCATGCCCATCATTGCTGATGATTTACGAAGGGTTGAAGGCTTGAAAATATCAATTCCTACTCTTAATTTGCATCATCAATTTGGATGAGTATGGTTTATAATTATTTAAAATTCAATAATCATGGTTAATTAGTTTGATTGTTCCTTGTCCCCAATTCATATTAGCCTATAATGGTTTAGTTTTCAAATATTCGGTCTATTTGGATGTGAAGTGTTCCAAATTGAGGTTTCAATTTTAGACTTCAATTTTAATCGTTTTTTTGTATAGTTCAGCGTTTAATTGATGCAATCTATAAATTTATATACATATCTGAAAGAATTTATGTGTTGGTGGTTTTAAATTACAAATCTATTATGAGTTATGGATAGATTCTAATTTATCGTGTCTGATTTTGATATCTAGATTGAAGCATGAGCAAACAGAAAAATTTTCGTGCACAATAAGAGCAGTGAATTATGTAATCTTTTTTTTGGATATGGTTGCAAACATTTCAGGGGTGACCTGAGAAATCAAAGACTCGATTTTTATCACTTTATAACAATTTTTTTAGCAATATATTATTGAAATATTCTTTTTCCTCTTAACAAGTATATTGTCGGCCCCAACTAACTCCGATTCCTAGTTCCGCCCCCAGATAGAAGATGGAGGCTTTGAACATATTAAGGCATGTTTGGATGAACTTATTTTTAAGTGATTATTTGTCATAATCACTTATAACTAATTATTTCCGGAAAAAGTGAACAAATCACTAATAAGTGTTTATGGTAAATAAGTTGTTTAGTTTTTGGATAATTTTGTATGAAAAGTGATTATAGGTAGATAGTGTGTTTGGATGAAAAGATAGATAAACGATTATTGAGTGTAAAAGGACCAAAAGGACGTATCATTAATTAACATCATTTTAAAATTTGGATGGAAAGACAACGGGTGTTATAATATATTACTTGGTCAACTCTACTATTCCATAATCTCTTATGGAATAAGCTAGGAATTCCAAGCTTATTTTTGAATGGAAAAAGATCACTTTTAAGTTAGTCATGATGGGATCCATAGTAAAATGATCACTTATTTAATAGTAAAAGAGAAATCCAAACACACTATCTACTTGGGACGACCTTGATGTGATTTTTAATCAATTGTTGATAAAAAAAATAATCAATCCAAACAGTTCTAATTCTTATATATATATATAAAAGATGCAAATTGATCTCCAAAACTAATGTATATTGAAAGGAATAAGACCGAAAATTTGTGCATCTTATGACCCTAGAAGACTTTGAAGGTTAAAAGTCAATGTCCACACACACACACATATAAAAGATGCAAATTGATCTCCAAAACTAATGTACATTGAAAGGAATAAGACTGAAAATTTGTGCATCTTATGACCCTAGAAGACTTTGAAGGTTAAAAGTCAATGTCCACACACACTCCTATATATAAATAAAAAATGCAAATTGATCTCCAAAACTAATGTATATTGAAAGGAATAAGTGTTGGAGATAGTGCCCTCAGAGTCAATTATTGGATCACAGGCACGTGATTGCAATGATTGAGGGAGGACCTATCCCGGTAGGACAGTCTTACTCAAGATGATAGTATGCTATCTGGTTTATCTTTATCATCGTGTACTGCTTTAGGTGACCTGACATGTCGCTATTACACGTTGATAGAGCCCCTAAGATTCTTGCTTGACTACCAGCAGTATGATGGCGATCATATACGTGGGAGCTGGTAGTCTATAAGCACATCCTTAAAAGGTCCCTAGTCGTGGGAGTTTCGAGACTGGGCATCGATACTCCATTAGTAGACTAGTGTATACAGTCGAGACCCCGACGAGGGGCGGTGGCCGGTCTCACAAGCCACTGGTGTCAGTTGGTTCACCTAAGATGTATACAGGTGCTCATTGGGTTATGAGTACACCGGACAGGACTCGCCGGGAACATGCTAGTTGGTCTTATACCAGACGTCAGATAGCAGTTCCCTGGTGACATGTGTACAGGTTAGTTCATCGACCTGAGATCGTCATTTGTCTCGTGTGAGTTCCCACTGTGCTTTGATTACTACCCTACCACGGCTCAAAGGAGTCGTGCAAACAGGTTTTAGTTGGGTACAGTCCCGAGCCACATGGAGGCAGTGAGCGGATCTGCAGGGGTTCGTCTCTCCCGGTATTGGGGGTGAGGTCGCGCTGTGTCTAGGAGAGCCATTACACAAAGCCCTCGGCCGAGGCAGGAGATTTACTGGTAGGTATTCCAGTAGTATCTCAGGGTGTTCTGGGCTACACTCCGACACGACTTGTACCGCTTTTGGGGGTCTGACTTTTACCAACCCCCTAGGCCCGCCATGCGATGCTCATAGACGAACGGACCGGACTGTACGGATATTGTCACTGACAGGCTCAGTAGGGTGTCAGGATGAGTTCGCTCATCGACGTCCCTTTTGGTCAATAGCTGGTGGCCCGTCACGTATTGGCTTATACCTCTGACGTGCTAGTGGTTAAATCCACAGCCATAGTATTGATGAGTCTTTAGAGTCCACCACACTTTCAGTTACTCAAGCTTTCGGGCGAAACGCTGTAGAGGCCGTATGGAGATATGGCAAGGTTCGATCAGATACGTGCAGTATTGCACGGATCAGGATCGAACGGATTTTACTAGCCGGTTTTGGTTTAAGCCGGTCCTAGTTTAGTACAGTGTAGATTTTGTCTCATTGCATTTGTATCCGGTCGGAATACAGATGCGGGTGTGTATGCACAGTATGGGGTTTTCCTGTAATTTATTACGGGACCGGTTTTCTGGAGTTGCCAGTTTGCATTCCGTTCCGGCCGGTTTTCCTTTGTTCTTTCCCGGCCGGACTTTTCCGTTGGAGGGGGTAATTTGCAGATTTGCAAATTACTTTTGAGGAGGGGTTTCTTGCATAAGGATTGATTATGAAAGCATCTTTTGATATCATTCTCATCACTTGCTTTTTGTTGATTAGAAGTGATTTAGAGTTTGATATGAGTTTTGTTATCATGATATTTTTGGCTGTGGTCACCACTTGCTTTTACTACCATTACCTTCCTTCTAAGGTTGTGGTTTTGTATTCTTTCCTCCACCATTCTCATTACAATATGGTTGAAGATATTTGAGAGAAAAGAAGATGAGAGCTTCATTTTTGAGAGTGTAGTTTTTGATCTCTTTTCATGTCAAGAAAAATGCAAACACCATTTTTCTTATCTTGATTCCTCCATCATCTTCAAAGGCAACAAACCCAAATGAGACATAGCCTCTACACTACTTTCTACAGCATTTCTTGGGCATGTCGACTTGCCGGCTTCATGCACGAGTTGCCTCGGTATTGAGGCGGGAGCCCGTAAAAGACGCAGGCGATGTGGTGCCCTTCCGGCGAGGAGGCGACGATGTGGAGACAAGACTTTCCGCGGGAGATCGGGACTATGACGAGAAGACCGGAGGACTCGGATCACTCGGTATACTTCTCTTCCCTTCTCTTGTAAGCTAGTATTGGTTAATGGTTAACGATCCGGGTTTTATTGTCCGCGGTAGCGCCAGTTTCCAAGTAAGGAAAATTTTTGATTCCGCATTTTGGCCTCGGTAAGACGGCCGGGGCGCTGCCGTGGCGCAACATGGTATCAGAGCTACGCCATTAACCTTGCCTAGCTTGTTCTAATGCGTTTTACTTATCCGATCGACCAAAATTCCAAAACCCGCGTTTTTGCATGCATCAGTTTTCTGTTGATTTTTTCCGAGCTCTAAAAATTTTTCAGGTTGTAAAAAACTAATGTACTGGAAATTCTAAGACTTCTGTAAAAATTTAACACATTCAGTCGATCACTGTAGCGCGGAACCGCGGCCAAACCCCCCCTTGGGCCGCGGTTCCACCGCACATTGGTGTCTTCACTATGTCCAATTTTTCCAGTGGGCTTGTGGGCTGATTTTGGGGGTTTTGGGATATTAAATTTGGGCCCAGATTTTCTGTGAGTGCTACAGTATTGCTTGGGGGCCCACTTGTTAATTGTTTGATCGATCGGATATTTTAAACACATTATTTCACAGTATTTACATTATATCTGCGACCGTGAATGTCACTTGATCGGTAAATCCCGTCTAACTGCTATAACCAGGTTAGACGGATTTGCGAACGTGATTTTCACGTTGATGTTCTATGTTTATGCTGTGTTGTTGCGGATCGGTCGTGGGGGATAGCCTGGATGCAATGCTAGTACAGTTTTGTTGTTTTATGTACATTTGATATTGCGGGGCGAGCGTCCGACATGTGGACTGCCGTCACTGCCTGTTTGTATTATTCTTTTGGGGCACGGCCTGGTTGCGGTCGATGTACCCGTTGTATGTATATTTTACTTTCTGTACTAGGATTGCCCCTCGGAGGGGTGCACGGATAGCCGGGTTCTAGAGGGCAACGGGCCCGCATCTCATGGCATTGAGACGGAGGGGGTTTCACTCTAGGATTGGCGGGCTATTCGCCGCTCTCGTAGGGGGTACAGGTTGACCCAGGAGGGGTGCCCAAGTTACCGGATTCCATGAAGTGCTGGGTGGTCCATTCATGGTGCTGAAGGGGGCTGCCTCGCTTCAAGTTTTGGCGGGTGACTTGCCGCGCCCGTAGGGGTCTAGGATTTCATTGCACAGGCTATCCACACGACCAGGGGAACGTCGGGTTTCAGCAGCGGCTCTGTGAAACCCGGGGATCCCAGATATCTGTATTGTTTTGTGATGCTGTACATTTCTGTGATGTTGCATTTTATCACGCCTTGAGCGAATATAATATATTGGTATATATATTAGTAGATGTTGTATATGTTTTCCATCCGTGCTAGTCCAGTCCCCGCTCTGTCGTTAGTTAGTTAACCTAACGAGTAATGACGGGACCCAGTGGCGAATGCGGATGGCATATACGTACATCAGTATATTTTCGTTCTTTGTGGTGTGATCAATTGATGGGACTGCGTTGATTCAGATCAATGCAAGCTAAACAAACCTATTATGATGTTGTTGGAACGTTTTTCAAAAAGCTGTTATTGCAAGGACGTTCACTTTTGTTTTGCATCGTGGTATTCATTTGGAATATCCTGCTCCTCAGTCGACGAGGCAAGGGCTGAGATCCCTTCACCGGGAGTGACCCCTTGGACAGAAGTTTGCGTCAGGGCATTAACTTCACTATAGCCGATTACTTTTGCTTTACATCGTGGTATTCAGTTGGAATATCCTGCACCTCATTCTACGGGGAAAGAGCCGAGATCCCTTCATCGGGAGTGACCTCTTTAGTAAAGGTTTTCGTCACTATATTTTTATAAAAGGCTATGCAGTTCCTTCAACGATATCAAGTTCATTACGTTAATGGTTTTTCGCCAAAAACTAGACGTAGCCCTCCGTCATTTCTTACAAGTATTACTTAGTATTCGTGCTGCGTTTGTTGACTGTGTCAAGGCGTAGTGTGCGGTAGCTAAGTAGTGTTTGTTTGTAGCATATTAATGGGATTGGTTAGGACAGTCGTGCGGCCTTGTTGACTGTGTCAAGGGCTCGTACGGGTGGGTTTAATGCAATCCAGGATAATGACGGGTTGAACTTGACTAGGACTCTTTGATTTGTTGACTGTGTCAAGGTCACTTGGGTCCTAGGGGTAAAAATCACATCGGGAGTTTCAAAAGAACTGAAACTTGCCAGGCATGCGCATACCTTCTGGAGTGTGGTGACTTGAGTGGATTCCGTCAGGTTATCATGCGATGATAGTTGGATCCCGATTCCCACTGATGAGTTGGTTTACTCCTCGGGTGACCCCGACTAATTCTTCTTTCAGGTTTGGGGAAGAATTTGAGGTTACAGTGGGAGGTTTCCAGATTAGATAAAGTGATAACCATTCTGATCTAGGTTAGAGTGCACGCTGAGTGTTTCTTTTCTCTCTCTCTTTGGCAGCGACCATTGACCCGACCCTAAGACTATGACTCAGTGACCAAGTTGACCGAACCTTCTTAACACAGGCTTTTAGATTGTCAGAGTTGCAAACCTCATTGCCACTCCTACTTTTACCATTTTCTCCAGGACACCCCGTATTACTACGAACGTCCACTTCCATTGGAAAAAACCATCGTATGGTTATATATGAACTCGAAGGACTTCGAGGATGGTTTCTGGTTCTGGAGAAAACGAATAGGATTATTCAGTTGTCTTTTCTTTTCACCTTCTCTCATTGCGAGTACTCCTTGGTTTAGGAGATAGTACACCTATTATGCAAATTGGATAGTCTTCTTCCAAACCTTAGGCTGGTGCCGAACGGTGGGGAATGAAGAAAACCAATTAGCATAACGATGGTGTACAGAAGGTATTAAGTTAAGACAAAGAAAGGGATTAGTAAAAGGGCGAAGTAAATTGCGACTACTATTCACGACCAAACCGAGTATTTCCTCGCCAATCCTAAATCACCTTTGTATTTCTCCAGAACACTCCGTATCACTACGAAGATCCACAGTTTATTGGATACTCCATCGTATGGTTATATACGAACTCGAAAGGAACTTGTTCCAGTTCGGGGATGGACTTTGGTCCAGGAGAAATAGGAATAAGGTTTATTCGGTTGTCTTTTATCTTCACCTTCTCTCGCATTGCGAGTGCTCCTAGGACTAGGACAGTACACCCATTATGCTTATTGGATAGTCTTCTTCCAAACCATAGGCTGGTGCCGAACGGTAGGGAAGGAAGAAAACCATTTGGCCTAAAGGGGTGTGCAGACGGTATTGACTAAAGACATAAAAAGGGATTTGGAGAAATGACAAAGAATTACAAGGTTACGGTTGTGAATCTGGATAATGGTAGAGGCATTACTAGGAATACCAGGATACCCCATCGAAACGTTTCAATGTTTCAGTTCAGCTGTGTACTGTTAAAAGAAAACTGATTTCCCGATTGGACACTTACTCCAGGGTATGTATTTACCAGGTATGATTCTCACATCTGTATGGTTTTACAGATGGTGAGTGGGAGTAAGTTATTGGGAATAGGGTGATCATCCTCATTATATCAGGATTCGTTGTAATCGGTGATATTTGAGGAGATCATCTGGGCTGTTTGCCGGTCGGCAAATATTTGGTTTTGAATATCCGCTGTTGTGCACCAATTTCAAATTGATATATCTGTACGTCTATTTTCATAGAGTGAGATATACCTTTTGATATTATGTCGATGACATTTACCTATATCAGTGGATGGTTAGGTAAGGAGCATTAAACAGCGGTGTAATTCTTCTTAACCATAAGTACAGTTTTCAACCTACGACGCACAGTGAAAGAGTTGTTAGACTCAGCGGACTTATACAGAGTATTGTATGTTGTCTAGTGTCCATTAGGACAGAGGGGTTGGTCCTCATACTATATTCTGTTTACTTTTAACTTCTCTAGTTCTTAGACATGTGTTTCGTAGAAACACAGGGTCTAAGTTTTGAGGAGTTATAGGTATTTGAATAGAGTAGAGTATCAGGTGTTGCAAGTATCGGGATTCTTCAAGGTGATCGAAGATGTAGATACTTGTGTATGGTATTCAGTTGATAGTAATGAGAACTTGCTTCTCTTTCAGGTTACTCATAATTGGAAGCATTCCTAAGTTGGGTAACGCTGATCGGCCTCCTTCCATTTAGTTGACATGCACTGGAGACAGCTGCATGATTTGAATCTGGTTCAATTAAATCAGTGCCTCTGGTTCTATATTGGGTATAGAACAGTTCGTATCTTAACGATGTTAAGGTACGGGGAGTTGTCCGGCTTATGATTAAAACCAGACACTGGACAACTCAAGGCGCGTTTCTGTAATGGCTGTTTGTGGGTTGACCCAGGCTATGACGAGGGTTGACTTTCTACCATCTGGAAGATCAATAGTGATATTGTTCTTAACTCGCCACATTTTTAAAAGAAATGATTATTTTTCAGAAAAACAGAAGTGGGAGTATGGTAGAACTGGAAGCGATTCCAGAACCGCAAACGATTACTGAAGATTTGATAAGGAACCTAAAAATTCAATCTGATTTGACATTCCATTGGCCACTCCGCAGATAAGGTGGGTAACTTCAGGCACCCGAGAGGCACTCCGGTAGCCTCAAGGACGGTGACAGGGAAGTTCTTGTTTACCCACACTTGCCATTGTTGTTGTTCCAGGCTGCGAGACCCGGCAGGAGGATGAGTATAGCGTCGTTCTAAACTAGCTTTAGAAGTGTACGTCTATATGACTCTGCCGGAGGGTTGTCGTAGTCAGTGGGAGCAGCGGAAGCATTGGTGGACATCAGGGTTATGTCTATTTATAGACTAAAGCAGATATAGCGGAGATAGATCATCTATTTCTGATGTGACAGTCATAGGTTTGACGTCATCAGAATAGGGGATGGATCTGTTAAGAAGGTAGTAGGGTGTGATGTCCTGGTTTTTGATGACATACACAGAGTAGGAAAGGAAACTCCTATACTACGATCGGTTATATTTTGGTTGTCACACAGTGGTTTCTCTCCACAGGACTTGGATATTGTATCAGACATTCTGGTTACTAGATCTATGGTTTTAGATCTAGATTTGGGTGGTTTCCCAATCAGGGTACTTTGACAGCATTCTAAGAGCATTTAGAATGGACGACTCCTGGCATGGTAGTGTACCTGCAGGTAATGGAGTCACCCTCTCTAAAGGTGTCTTACAGACTAAAGGGGAGAGGGATGCGCGTGATTGACAGATCACTTGCTTAGGCAATTGAGTCAATCATAAGATGTCAAGTACCATACCAGATGTTGTTCTTGCAGTAGATGCAATAAGTTGATATTAGTCCAATCCTGGAGAAGCAGTCGGAAGCAGTTTTAGAACATAAGTTGATGTTCTAAGGATATGATAACGACAGCCTCCTTTATGAGACGGTTATCATTCCAGGCTTCCAAGGTGATCTGGACGACAAGGAGGTTGTCAGAGTTATAGTTTTTCCCTTTGACAAGGGGCAGCATTTTGGACAGGTGATCCAAGGCAATACTGAGGGAGGCATGGCGCAGGATACTGATTAAGTTCAGTTGACGATACAGTCTAAGAAGTTTGGATTTGGAGTTCATTTATGAGCTAGGTCCCATCAGAGATCCAGACATTCTAAGACAGGTATTGCTCATTTCGGGAGATGGCTTTCTCCGCGAACTTGAGATATAGAGAGACATAGAAAGAAACATCCCAGCGGATCCACTCACTGAGGCTATTCCTCGAATGCCATAGTTTCACAAACGAGCTTTGTGAGACTGACTAGTAGAGGAGTTGGGTGTTCGGTATCACACGGGCTGTGAGTATGCGACATCGCAATAATTAGCCTTGAGTGCAAGTGGGAGATTGTTGGAGATAGTGCCCTCAGAGTCAATTATTGGATCACAGGCACGTGATTGCAATGATTGAGGAAGGACCTATCCTGGTAGGACAGTCTTACTCAAGATGATAGTATGCTATCTGGTTTATCTTTATCATCGTGTACTGCTTTAGATGACCTGACATGTCGCTATTACACGTTGATAGAGCCCCTAGAATTCTTGCTTGACTACCAGCAGTATGATGGCGATCATATACGTGGGAGCTGGTAGTCTATAAGCACATCCTTAAAAGGTCCCTAGTCGTGGGAGTTTCGAGACTGGGCATCGATACTCCATTAGTAGACTAGTGTATACAGTCGAGACCCCGACGAGGGGCGGTGGCCGGTCTCACAAGCCACTGGTGTCAGTTGGTTCACCTAAGATGTATACAGGTGCTCATTGGGTTATGAGTACACCGGACAGGACTCGCCGGGAACATGCTAGTTGGTCTTATACCAGACGTCAGATAGCAGTTCCCTGGTGACATGTGTACAGGTTAGTTCATCGACCTGAGATCGTCATTTGTCTCGTGTGAGTTCCCACTGTGCTTTGATTACTACCCTACCACGGCTCAAAGGAGTCGTGCAAACAGGTTTTAGTTGGGTACAGTCCCGAGCCACATGGAGGCAGTGAGCGGATCTGCAGGGGTTCGTCTCTCCCGGTATTGGGGAGAGGTCGCGCTGTGTCTAGGAGAGCCATTACACAAAGCCTTCGGCCGAGGCAGGAGATTTACTGGTAGGTATTCCAGTAGTATCTCAGGGTGTTCTGGGCTACACTCCGACACGACTTGTACCGCTTTTGGGGGTCTGACTTTTACCAACCCTCTAGGCCCGCCATGCGATGCTTATAGACGAACGGACCGGACTGTACGGATATTGTCACTGACAGGCTCAGTAGGGTGTCAGGATGAGTTCGCTCATCGACGTCCCTTTTGGTCAATAGCTGGTTGCCCGTCACGTATTGGCTTATACCTCTGACGTGCTAGTGGTTAAATCCACAGCCATAGTATTGACGAGTCTTTAGAGTCCACCACACTTTCAGTTACTCAAGCTTTCGGGCGAAACGCTGTAGAGGCCGTATGGAGATATGGCAAGGTTCGATCAGATACGTGCAGTATTGCACGGATCAGGATCGAACGGATTTTACTAGCCGATTTTGGTTTAAGCCGGTCCTAGTTTAGTACAGTGTAGATTTTGTCTCATTGCATTTGTATCCGGTCGGAATACAGATGCGGGTGTGTATGCACAGTATGGGGTTTTCCTGTAATTTATTACGGGACCAGTTTTCTGGAGTTGCCAGTTTGCATTCAGTTCCGGCCGGTTTTCCTTTGTTCTTTCCCGGCCGGACTTTTCCGTTGGAGGGGGTAATTTGGACTTTTCCGGACTTTTCCGGCCGGACTCTTCTGATCTCAAACCCTAGCCTCCAATTCCCTGCTCCCTCCTCCTCAGATCACCGCCGACCCCACCTCTCTCTCATCGTCGTCGTTGCCAGAGGCTCCTCTCTCCTCCTCGTCGCCGACGTCTCTCCCCTCTCCCATGGACGAGCTCGACGTGGACCCTTCCTCGAGCTCGTCGCCGACCCTCCTCCTAGCCTACCCATCCTAGATCCTTGATTCCATACCGATCCTCCTCCAAGCCGATCCTCCTCATCGTCCTCGATACCACACCGTCTTCTCCAAGCTCAGATCGTCACCTCCTCCTCCAAGCTTAGGCCGCAGCCTCCTCCAAGCTTAGGGCACTACCTCATCCTCCACATCGTCCAAGTTTTGGTCGCCGCATCCTCTTCTAAGCTAGATGCAGCTCTCATTGCCATCTAGCCTATTCTCCCTCGAGTTCTTGTCTCCTCATCTCTCCATTTTACAATTAAGGTATTATTTTATTAAAAAAATTCAATTTTAATTGATGTTTGTTGGTTGTATTGTTTAGATTGAAGTTCTTATAAGAATTGTTGACAATAGGGTGATTATGGTTAGAATTGTTGATGGCGTTGATATGGTTGCCATGTTATTGATTCCAAATAGAGAGAGTGATGATGCTCAATATTGGCGATCTACAAGATCATGACACGTGTGTAACGTTTTAGAAATCGTTATGCGAATTTTTCTGTTTTAAGGTAAAATTGTCGGTATTTTCTGTTTTAACCCGACTGTGATCAAACGATTATATAGACTTGTTAGCACCTATTTTAGCTAAAATAAAACTAGTGCGCAAACTTTGGGGGTATATGAGACTCTTTGGTTCAATTTGATTTTTTCCCAATTTAAATATTATTTTAATATGGTATTTAAATTTTAGGAAATTTCTCCAGAATTGGAATCTTTTCAAGTAAATCAAGTTGGGTAAAACAAAACCTTCACATAATATCTAGATATTTGTTTGGAATTTAGAATTTAGATTAAAGAAAAAGAAAAGAATTGAAGGAGATGCATGAATGTGCATGTGAATGCATTTATGTGTGCATTTATTGCATTCTCACTAGAATTAACTAGGAAATTCCACACAAGTCCCTCCCTTCCCCTCCCCCCCCCCCCGCCAAATCCTCCTCCTTCTTTCTGCCCTTGATCACTTCCTACACCATTTTTATTAATCCTAGCACAATAAATCTCCAAAATTCCCAAATTATATCACAATATTACATCAAGTCTTGGTTTTTGCTTCTTGTTCACTTGGAGCTAGGAAAGCTTGGATCTTAGGAGCTAGCTTTGATAGGTATAATCCATAATCTGTTAATTAGGAGTTTTTATGCTGGGTAGCTCGTTGGTTATTATTTAGAACACGTTAGATATCGATTTGTGCAATATCGTATTTTTTAATTTTTTTTTTGAGTCTTTGTGATCTACTGTGATCTGAGATTTTTAGTGTTTGACTAAACAAGATTTTAGTGATGTACTAGTGACCCTGGAGCACCATCTGAGACACAAGTACCAACCTACCGGCCTTGGCCGCCGACCTAAGACGAAATTCCGGCGACGCCGGTTATTGAGGGAAGTGTTGGGGTTTGGTTTTTTGTGGGTAGTTGTCTGCTGTTGGTTAGGAATGTTTGGTACTGTTTACTTTTTTACAGTATGAAAAATCTGGGATCTTTTTCCTATAATCTAGTGTTTTGTGTCCACGCGATACGTTATACGACACGGATCGCGCACTTTGTGTGGTTTTGCTCTTAAGTTGTTTTCGTCGTATCGCTACGCACGTTAGCCACAATACGAACACTTGGGAGTATGTTTTGTGTTGTTGTGTCGGTCAAAGATAGTTTGTACGTGTTTTGAGTCTATTTTTAATATATACTTGCTTTATTGTTTGAATATTGTAAGTTCGCAGGCGGGGACTTCGGACACTACTACAAGGGGAAAACAAGCGGTTGGCTTCATTTAGTCAGGAGCGTTGGTGAGTAGATTTAACATGTACAGGGGAATCGCCCGCATGGCGTTATGCGTCCGGGCTAGAAATGACTTAACTTGTTGCATATTCTATGTCATATTTAGAATTGTGTATTTACCCTACTGTTTAGTAAATCGTTGTGCTTGGACTAGTATCTTTAGGACACTGCACTATTATTGACGGCTCATGTTACACGAGCACTGATTGTATGCCACACACACCGTCAATAACTTCCATGTCACGCACAACCCACTTATAGATATGATAATGTTTGGTTAGGGACATTGTGACCTTAATTCATATTTCTTATCGCATATGATATATATAGCATATCTGTATACCTATATGCTTATACATATGTCTTGACATACTTACTTGCTAGTTACCTATATACCTATAGAGTATTGTACCATTAGCGATAGGTACATACACACTTCATGACATAGTTACAAGTATACCTTGCACACATACTTCACTTATACCCGGAGGGAATATTACATCATTACTCATAGGCAGATATATATACATTGCTATATCTTATGTTTACACATATACCTGTTTATAGCTACATGTTTACCTTTACTTGATGTTATACAGACTTGGAGAAATTAGGAACCGCGTGACTTATATGTTAGCTTGTTGCGGTTAAATAGCGGCTTTTCCTTTATATGCTCGCATTTCAGATTTATGATGCGTATATTATATTCATGGATTTTCGCATTGAGATATGGATTTTTCATCATGTTTTCTGGATTTGGGGACCGTGATAGTTTCATGAAATTATGCATTATTTGAAAAACCCGGTTTCCCTTGATATGATATTTCAGCAGCCACCATGAGATTTACTGGTTCGGATATATATATACCCCACGCGAGGAATGGAGGGAGCCATGTGCGGGTACATGGTAGGGCCCGGAGGTACCCCGGGACAAGAATCTCAGTGAGGAGATGAGTTAATGGAGGAACCATACTTTCCGGTGACATTACCAATGATTCGGCGGTTATCATGGGGATACTGACGGGAGTCATGTGTGTATGGATGCGTCGAGAGGCGAGGGTCAGAGCTAGGCACTCGAGCTTTCGGGATAGCGTATGATACGTACCTATCAGGGGCCAGTCATGGAGACAGCACCTGATAGATCAGCCTTTCTGTGTCGATACTTGACACATTGTTTTCATGATATTTTACTTCTAAGTATATATAACAGTGGAATGGGAAGCTGTTATATATGCCTTTACACATATATCAGTGGAATGAGACGCTAATATACTTGTATTGATATCAATTTATATACATCATCATATTTATACATACAAATATACCTAGGATATAAAAGATGTACTTGATCTTGGATTTAGGACATTTGAGATTTACTTGATATTGAATACATGATATATATGAGGTCTGTTGATTTTGTACATTTAGGATATATGAGATTTACTTGATATTGTACATTTAGGATTTGTGAGACTTATATGACATGAGAGCCAATTTGGGGGCTGATTTGAGGAATTGAGATTTGGATTGTTTTGATGGATTTTGATCCTACCACGATGTCAGGATTCCGTGGAAATGACATATTTCATTCCATACCCCACATTTATTGTTTATGCACTGCTTCATGTATTAGTAGTACCTGTTAGTGTACCTTTCATGACTGTTTCATTTACATATCTTTATTTATATGCATTACATCATGTGTTAGTAGTACCTGTTAGAGTACCTTTCATGACTGTTGCATATATATTTTTTCATATCATTATTGCATGATTATTGCATACCGATTGTCATATCATTACTTCATATACTTATAGTAACTGATAGAGTACCTTACATGACTGTTACATATATATCGTCATATTATTGTTTCATGTATTAATTGTACCTGCTAGTGTACTTTTCATGATTTTTGCATTACATATGACCATTCATGGCTATTAGATACTTATGTTATATTCGCGCTGTACGTACATACTCGCGATTACCTGCATATGTTCTTTTACTATTCACGAGTTGGCAACTCACCCCCGTTGTGCCACAGTGTTTTGCAGGTCTTTCCTCGCAGTAGTCAGAGACAGGGCTATATTCATCTATCATATCATCTTTGCTGCAGATACCGCTTCGCCTGACAGTGTGCAGTTTTTCTTAGATAGGTTTTGCAGTTATCCAATGTTGCTTGTTGTGTATTCGTTGTATCATGTACTCTCCATCAACCATTATCTTGTATGACTTAGAGACTTGATGTGAGAACGATATTGTATATTATTTTGTGACTTGGAGGTTTTTATGCAGTTTTATTATATCGTCTCTTTCTTCGCTACGGCGTCGTATATCTGTTGTGGTGGTTGATTTTCGCCTTTTGGCGTGGATTTTCTTCCGTTGGGGATACTTTACTTTATATTTATGTTGTACCCATTTTGGGGGCTTGTTTTACAAAGTAGGTGCTGTCAAAATTTTAAAGGAAATAAGTTGGACTTTTAAAATATTAGGGTTGAGATTTCAAAGGTTTTGAAAATGCTATTATTTCTTATTACTTTTGACGGTTTAGGTTTCTGGGTTTTGGCTTTCTTTTACTACCTTACGCCTATAGACGTTGCGTAGTATTAGGGCTGTCACGTACCAATTTCAGGTCATGACAACATGGCAGATGACGTGTCCCAAGACCCAGAAGAAAGGGCCCACAGAGGCCGACAAGGCCACCCCTGTACCAGACCTGCAGGCACAAGCTGACCCTCCTTGGGGCTCCTGCAAATTGGCCTCCTCGGCCCCTCGGCTCGCCCCGAGCTGCCATAAGACCAAGACTCTTCGGCCCTCTTGCTAGCTTCCGAGCTCCCCAGCCGAGGCCGTCTTCCTCGGTCCCTCTGGCCGACCAACACCACCGCTCAAAGGCGTAACCACCGCTCCGCAAATCTCGCCATGCGCAGATTCTCCGCCAGCAACATCCCACGTTCTACACCATCACGATCCCCATTAATGGGCGATCCGCTCTCTACGCGGGCGTAACGTCGGGAGCGTAACTGCCGGCGAGATTCTCACGCCTGCTGCTGCGTGCTGCCTCTGCTATATAAACCCCCATCACAGAGGGGTCAAGTAAGCCATTTTTTACTCCACTTAGCCGTTACGCTGCTCGGATCTGGTACTAACTTGATCATCGGAGGGTCCTCGATGGTACTAAACCACCCGGGACTTCTTTGCAGGTACTCAGCGTTAAACTCCTCAAATCACCAATCTCCTCAAAACCCATTGAGATCCACACGCAACAGGAGATCACCTGTAAAATCCACCAGGAGATCGACGGAAGACAGCATATGAAGGAGACCCGAAAAGGACCTCCATCAGTTGGCGCCTCTGTGGGAATTAAAACTCCACAAAAACAAAAGTTGGCCTTCCGATCTCCATCCACATGGCATGCGATCACCTTGAAGATCCAGGTACCAGCCGCCGCCTCCCCCTCACCGGAGGCGTGGATGAACATCCTCCGGCGACCGTCATCAACGCCCTCGCCGGCCCAATAGATCGACTACCGTCCATCGTGGAGGCGCTCGTCCGCGTCCAAACGGCCGAGCCAGGGCCCAGATCGTCGCTCCTCCGCCTCCAGAAGACTCTGCCCTCGTCGGCACAGCTGACCACCGGCAGGCTACGTCCCATGGCCACAGATCTCACGGGCCGATACTCTCTGAGGCCCGCTTGGTACCCCACCGTTCCACACCAAGATCCGTTGCTAGGGCGCCTCGCCTCGAGCCTCCTCACGATCCTCACCCCCTGAGGAGATGTCAGTCACCTCGCCTGCCCCAGGCATGACCGACACCCCCTCCCTCGACGGGGTCGCACAGAAAGGGCTCGCTACGGCGACTCGAGGGCCACCTCGCCCAGGGATCAAAGCACTCGCTAAGAGGCAACCGCGCAGCTTCACTACCCGGTTATCCTTAGCAGGCCTCCTACGTCCTCCAACGCTAAGGATCAAAGTCCTCCTTAGAGGCAGCCGAGCGGCATCCCTACTCGGCTATCCCTAGCTGGTAGCTTCCCTACTCGCAACGCCAGGGATCAAAGCCCTCGCCAAGAGGCAACCGCGTAGCTTCACTGCCCGGTTATCCTTAGCAGGCTTCCTACGGCTCCTCCAATGCTAGGGATCAAAGTCTTCCTTAGAGGTAGCCGAGCGGCTTCCCTACTCGGATATCCCTGGCCGGTAGCTTCCCTACTCGCAACGCCAGGGGTCAAAGCCCTCGCCAAGAGGCAACCGCTCAGCTTCACTGCCCGGTTATCCTTAGCAGGCCTCCTAAGGCCCCTACAACGCTAAGGATCAAAGCCCTCCTTAGAGGCAGCTCAGCAGCTACCCTGCTCGGCTATCCTCGGCTGGTAGCTTCCTACCACGACCGACAGGGATCAAAAGCCCTCCCAGAGGCAGTCGAGCCCGATGATCCCTCGCTCGGCTATCCTTCAGGACAAAAGCCCTCGCCAAGAGGCACCAGGCGGTAACCCTGCCCGGCCAAGGGTCCTTGGTAGGCTTCTTACAGCCCCTCCCGCGCTAAGGACCAAAGTCCTCCCAGAGACAGTCGAGTCCTTGCTCGGCTATCCCCGGCTGGTAGTTTCCTACCACAACCGACAGGGATCAAAGTCCTTGCCAAGAGGCACTGGGCAGTAACCCTGCTCAGTCTCCGTCCTGAAGGATCAAAGACCTCGCAAGAGACAATCGAGCAGCAACCCTGCTTGGTCATCTCCGGCTAGTAGCTCCCTACCCATGACGCTAGGGATCGAAGCCCTCGCAAGAGGCATCCGAGCGACTACCCTGCTCGGTCATTCCAGGATGGTAGTTGCCTACCCACGACTCTAGAGATCAAAGACCTCGCCAAGAGGCAATCGTGCAGCTTCACTGCCCGGTCATCCTTAGTGGGCTTCTTACAGCCCCTCCAACGCTAAGGATCAAAGCCCTCGCCAAGAGGCAACGAGCAGCTACCCTGCTCGGTCATCCCCGGCTGGTAGGAACCTACCCACGACGCCAGGGATCTAAGCCCTCGCCAAGAGGCACCAAGTAGCTACCCTGTTCGGCCACCCTCAGCAAGCCTCTCACGGCCCCTCTCATTCTGAGGATCGAAGCCTTCACCTGAGGTCGCCGAGATTTTTCTTTCTCGGCGCATCCCCAGCGGGCATCCTCCTTCCTATCAGACGCTGAGGGTCAGAAGCCCTCATCGTGAGGCCGCTGAGATCCTTCTTGCTCGGCGCATCCTCAGCGGGCATCCTCCTGCCCATCAGACGCTGAAGATCTCAAGCCTTCACTACAAAGCCGCCGAAATCCTTCATGCTCGGCGCATCCCAGCGGGCATCCTTCTGCCCATCAGACGCTGAGGATCTCAAAGCCCTCACCGTGAGGCCGCCGAGTTTCCTCCTGCTCGGCACATCCCCAACGGGCATCCTTCTGCCCATCAGACGTTGAGGATCTCAAGCCCTCATTGCGAGGCCGCCGAGTTCCTTCCTGCTCGGCGCATCCCCAGCGGGCATCCTCATGCCCATCAGACGCTGAGGATCTAAAGCCCTCTTCGCGAGGTTGCCAAGCACCTTCCTACTTAGCGCACCCCAGCGGGTAGCTTTCTACCCAACAAAGACAAGGATCAAAGTCCCCATTAGAGGCAGCCGAGCGGCTTCCCTGCTCGGCTATCCCTGGCTGGTAGTTTCCCTACCCGCAACGCGAGGGATCAAAGCCCTCACAAGTGGCATCTGAGCAGCTACCCCGCTCGGTCATCCCAGGCTGGCGGTTGCCTACCCACGACGCCAGAGATCAAAACCCTCGCCAGGGGGCAACCGCGTAGCTTCACTGCCCGGTTATCCTTAGCAGGCCTCATACGGCCCCTCCAACGCTAAGTATCAAAGTCCTCCTTAGAGGAAGCTGAGCGGCTTCCCTGCTCGGCTATCCCTGGCCGGTAGCTTCCCTACCCGCAACGCCAGGGATCGAAACCCCAACAAAAGACATCAGATCTATCCAAGTCTGAGTAATCCCCCCTCGACTTCGGGGCCATGGAGATGCCTCCTTCTCAGCAGCGCTTGGCACTCTTGGCAGGCGATCGAAGTTAACTCGATGACCGATCGCTCCGCTAGTCATTCCCGCGCTGGGCCGCATCCCATCAGTCGCCGCAGGTCTGCACACGTCGCGTCAGCCAACCGACGCTTGACACGCGGACCGTCGCTTCAGTGACAGGATACACGAACCGGCACACCTTTCTTAAATGCATAGATTTCGCCCTGATTCGCTGGCAGAAAAGGTAGCTGACATCCCGGGGACGCGTCCCGACGAAATCTTAGGAGGGAGCTTGCCCCGGGCGGCGCGACAGTCCACTCTTGACCCGACCCGCCAGCTGGTCGGGATAAGAGTGGGGGGCTAATGATGATGCTCAATATTGGCGATCTACAAGATTATGACACGTGGCAGATTACGTGTCCCAAGGCCCAGAAGAAAGGGCCCACAGAGGCCGACCAGGACACCCCTGTACCCGACCTGCAGACACAAGCTGGCCCTCCTCGGGGCCCCTGCAAATTGGCCTCCTTGGCCCCTCGGCTCACCCCAAGCTACCATAAGACCAAGACTCCTCGGCCCTCTTGCTCGCTTCCGAGCTCCCCAGCCGAGGCCGTCTTCCTCGGTCCCTCTGGCCGACCAACTCCACCACTCACAGGCATAACCGCCGCTCCGTAAATCTCGCCATGCGCAGATTCTCCGCCAGCAGCATCCTACGTTCTATGCCATCACGATCCCCATTAATGGGTGATCCGCTCTCTACGCGGACGTGACGTCGGGAGCGTAACTGCCGGCGAGATTTTCGCGCCTGCTGCTGCGTGCTGCCTCCGCTATATAAACCCCCATCACAGAGGGGTCAAGTAAGTCATTTTTTACTCCACTTAGCCGTTATGCTGCTCGGATCTGGTACTAACTTGATCGTCGGAGGGTCCTCAATGGTACCAAACCACCCGGGACTTCTTTGTAGGTACTTAGTGATAAACTCCTCAAATCACCAATCTCCTTAAAACCCATTGAGACCTACATGCAACAGGAGATCACCTCCAAAATCCACCAGGAGATCGACGGAAGACAACATTTGAAGGAGACCCGAAAAGGACCTCCATCAGAGAGATTATCGGTTGGTTTTGAGATTTTAGAGAGAAAAGAGGTTCGTGATGGGGAATGAGAGGAAGGATGGAGATATGAAGGGAGATAAATGGATAGGGTGTAGAAGGGAAACTAAGGATTGGTTTTAGATGGCCATATATAAATTTGAATTAGAAAACAAAACTTCAATTTACTTCTTGACGACAGTTGTTAGAATAATAATCAAATATTGGAAATGAAACCATAAACCATAACTTCAAATCGGAAATCCTAAACATGAAGCTTGATGTGGAACTAAATCCATAATTTGAAACCAAAGCCATAAGTTGTAATGAAAAACTCTCAAAAATCTTGGAATTTGAATCTTGAACCCTAAAATAATATGAAAATTTTATACTAAATGTGTGAAACTCGACGATAACATGAAATTTACATGTTCTCATCTAGGACATCGCATTTAAAAAACATAACGCGTCTTAGACCCCGTCTATCAGTTATGTACGTAATGATTTTCGTCATGAAATAAAACTACATGGTGGTTATGAAAACTAAGCGTTAACATTTGTTTCTGATAACCGTCATATAGTATATGTGATGAGAAAACTAATCATACTTTAACCAATATATTTGTTTAGTGTGGAAAACTTAATAATTTATAACACTCTATGTATTTGATCTTTCATTCGTTTCGAGATTAGTTTCGTCGGCACTTTTTTACCGGTTCTCCGTGTACAAATATAGTGGGGATGATCATTTCAATATTGATATTTAACATTAAAATGATTATTATCCCTTCTATTGATTGCACTTGAAGAACTGCATGGGGGTGCTGCCAAAATTTTCTCGAAATGAATAAAAACACAAATGCAATGGTGTATGCGTTATGAATTCTTAATGGGATAGCAGCCTTACCCCCGACAGTCGATGTGATATATTGTTAACAGTGCGTGTTTTTGTTAGTCAAACCGAAACATTAAATATAATCTACAAACCATAAACTAAAATTTCAAATTGATATGCTAATTATTTAAAACATGATATCGGTTATCGGAGAGTTATGGACAAAAGTTGGATGAAATTTTTGAAATTTAGTGATGATTACAAGATTGGCGTTAAAGAGTTTAAGGAATTTGCAATGAGAGACCGATTCCCTGAAGAAATGATTTCGTGTCCGTGTAGAAAGTGCATGAACGGCACCGAACTTTATCGAGATACCGTTTATGACCAACTACTGAATAACAAGATTTCGCAAGGATACATAAAATGGAAGTACTATAAAGAAGCTGTACTGAGTATCGAACTTCTTACGAGTTGTTGGACTAGAAAAATGATACTCCCCGTACGTGTTTTAGAGAAATGGATTTGAATAATATGTTGGACAAGTTTCGAATTGGCATGCATCCTGAGGCTGATATTGCTCTCGAACCTAATGTCGGAGAGGAAGATAATCGTAGTGTCCCTGATGCAGAATCGACAAAATATATAAAGTATATGGATGAAGAGAATGTACCCCTTTACGAAAGCACAAATTTCTCTAAGTTGGGTTGGATTGTAAAAATATTTCATATTAAATGCCAGAATAATTGTACTAACAAGTCTTTTGAATAGTTTCTTGAGATGCAAAGGGAGACTTAACCTAAAGCGATATTACCGGAAAATTCCACAGAGACGAAGAAAATCTTGAAGGAGAAAGGCTTTGGTTTTGAGAAAATCCACTCATATCCAAACGATTGCATGTTATACTGGACAGAGGGGGACAAAAGGTTAGAGAAATGTAAAACATGCAACTTATCTAGATGGTGTTTGTTATACGTATGCCCTAGAGGCCATTATTGTACATGTGATGTATATAATAGTGGATGCTTGGACATATATAGAGTGGACTTTCTTGCTCGACATGATAGTATCCTATCTGGTTGCTCTTTATCTTAACATGTTGACTTATATAAGTGATGCTGTCTTGCTCTCATATGTTGACACAACCCTTAGGATGTGTACTTGACTACCAGTACTATGATGGAGATCATAGTAGTGAGGCCAAGGGTAGTCCACAAGTACACCCTATAATTGTTCCTAGTCGAGGGTGTATCGAGACAGGGCATCAATATTCCAGAGTAGACTAGCGTATGCGCTTCTTGACCCATATGATGAGCGATGGATGATCCCATATCCATTGGTGTTTGACATCAGAGATGGTATGTGGGTGCTCAGTGGAGACTGGGTACATTGAACGGATTCCCAGAGAACTCCTAGATGGTATTATACCTATCGTCAGATAGCAGTTCTCTGGTGACACAGGTACATGTTAGTCTGTCGAGATCGTCATAGAGTCTTGCGTGTCTCCCACTGTGCTTTGATTTCCACCCTACCATGGATCTACCGAGTCATGCAAAATGATGGTTTTTAGGTGCAATCCCGAGTCACATGGAGGCAATGAGCGATAAGAGGGGATTCGTCTTTCCCGGTATTGGGAGTTGATGTTGCGCTATGGTTGATTGGCCATAACAGGAAATCCCTGGCCAGGTTTGCTGAGATCTACTGGTAAGAGTTATCAGTAGTTTCTCAAATCGTTATGGACCTTGCATCGGCATGACTTATCAGTCTATTGGGGTTTGACGTTATACCAACCCTAGGCTCTGATATGCGACATATCCGACGAAGAGACCGGACTGTACGGTAGTGTTATTGATTGGATTCACAGGAGTATGAGCCGGCTTGCTTGTTGATCTTCTGATCGCTCAATACCCGGGTGACCATTACATTTATCAGACTGCTTACGGCTTGTGGGTGTTTGATTTGATCATCACCTACGGTCGGCGTATTGACGAGTCTTTAGAGTCCTACACAGAGATTTCCTGGTTCATGCAAAACGGAGTAGGAGCACATATGTGATATGTGCGGGATCGAGATTAATAAGAGTATGTAATACCGTATTCTATTCTCGCGATATGTGATATCGGTCGGTTATATGAGATATAGCTGGGTTATCGGAACAAGTGTTGATTCGATAAGTTGATATATATGATATTAGTCGGTTGTATGTAATATAGACGGATTATTAAATCAAGTGTTGATTTGATAATTTAATGTATAATTATATATTTGATATATTAACTTATATTAACTAATATTTGCTCACTAAGTATTTTTTTCTCACTTGTGTCCATATAGTATATATGTGATATATATTAATGTACATTTTATTTGTGTCATGCTTGATGCCACATCGTACATGGGTGTATGAGACTTATACCATGATTGATTTAATGTATGGTTTTTTATTTATCTAAGTAATTAAAAAATAGATGGATTTTTATCATGGTTACAAGCTTGTAGAAGCTTGTAGAAATGTTGACCAAGTCCACTCCTTTTGTTTCACTTGTAGATATTTATTAACCCAACCATTATACTAACCATAGTCAAGTCTCTACAAGGGTTAGTGTATGACACTAACTCATCCATGGTTTATATTCTTACCTCATGAGTTTCATTTGTTCATCGCTTCAACTTCTTCTTCTTCCTCATGAAAAACTAGCTAGCTTTTTCCAATGTGAGAAAATATTGTGAGAAAAAGAAAACTTAAGAGAGCCTATTTCCTACTTCATCATCTTCTACTATTAGCCATTTAGCTTAGGGTGTTTGCTTCACTAAACCTTAATTTAGTGAAGAGGTATCATGAGCTTGAGTCTTATCGATGTAGATCATCTCCGGCCTCAAAGATTTCGAGAAAGTTTGTATCTTTCACCTTGTGGAGCCTCTCAAGTGTTCGGGAGATTCTTACTCGCAGCGAAGGGATTTCTACATAGAGCATTTGAAGTGAAGGACCGATCTACAAAGGTTGTATTGCGCATTCACTTAGTTGTTAAGATGTTAACATTGCTAGTTTGTTTAAATCTCTAGTTAAGATTCTAGGGTTAGGGTTTTTTAGAACGACAAATTTTTGAAAACGGCATGGATGATGCTTCCCGAAACCTTGCTGCCGCGCTAAGTAACCCTATAATGGTATCAGAGCCAAGCTAGAGATTTAAATGATGTTTGTTAGATTACGAAACAGAAACTGCTCTGAAACTTAAAACACTAAATCTGGTTTCTGTCGAATTTTTAAAGGTGTCTAAATTTTTTTTAAACAACTGCAGAATGTTGTATGTGATATAACATGAACACCGTTAAAATTTGAATCAATTTGGAAAGATTTTGGCCGGCCACATAGGGCTTAAAACCGAGCTCACCGGGTCAATTATGGATTTTGGGCTTTAATTTTCATGGTGTTCTAGTATCTGGGTTTTGGTGTTTCAGGTGTTGTTTGTTTTTGCTAAATTTACATGTGATGTTAACTTTCTGCAAAGGCAACTTGGAGTGTTTCGTAATCGTAATTCTAACATGTATTTGGGTTATTTATATGCCGTTAAAAAGTTTGAACGGATATTAATAACTCATATTTTCCCTCGCTGGAAATTTTCCAAGAGTTGGATTTTTTCAAGTTTAAAATTTTCAGAAAATTATGCAAGCGATTCTGTGAACCCTCTAGAAGAACGATACCCAAACTCGAATTTTTGGATCGTGGAACCGCAGTAATACCCTAGGGTTTGCGGCAGTTCCATGGCATCATGAGTGAGGCATGGGTCGGCCCTTCTACGGATGGTTCATAGGAGCCGTGGCATGTTCTGGGTACTTTTCTGAACTCCGCTCAAGTGTTGAGCTCTTTGGGAAAGTTTGGGTGTTTGATTATTCGATCGAAAAGTTTAATATCGTCTAGATATCTGTGATTGTGATACAATATTTGGAATCCACAAAAGTAGTTATGAGATAACTAGTTTGAATTTTATAAATCTAGCAGTTTAGTCTCATTTGATCGGTTGCCACGGAATTTTGATGTGGATCAAAAGTCCGTCGCAATTACGTAGTGTACGCGAATACTCGCCGGGTAACCTTACTAGATAGCCACACCCCATAGCCCTGACCAAGTGACTATAGGAGAACCCTGTCGCCAAAAGCATCCGTTCGGGTGCCGTGGCTGCGGTGTTCCGCCTTGGTGCACTTCGTCGACGATATCGAGGGTGCGGCTGTCTATTAAAGTTTCCGATGAGCATTCGATCAGGTTATCGGGAATCTTGTTGAATTACCCGATATGTTATTGGAAAGTGTTTTCAATATCGAGACTAAAATGCGGGGTTTATAATTGTTAGGTATGTGATGTCTAAGGAATTCATTTGGTTAGGCATGAAATCCAAAGTATGTGATACATTGGGTTTATGATGTTTAAGGTGGTTGCGGATTCCAACTGTTGTAGTTTTTCACTTTTTTTTCTGCGACCGTAAGTGTAATATGTGTTGTATCGCCGGTTTCGTTGCTATATGTCAACGACAATTGGGATACGCATATTTACTTACGTTGATGACATGTGATGTTATGTGTTGCTGTGATATGTTATATTGGATCGTCGTGTTTTGAATAGCCGGTTTTTTTATGTGAGATGAGAGTTTTTCATTTTCATTCATGTAAAAGCTTGTATGTAATATTCTTTTATTGGGGCACTTCCGGGTTGAGGATGATGTCACCATTAATGTATATTATTTACTTTTCCGTATTAGGATAGACCCAAGGAGGAGAGCACAAGTAACCGGGTTTTAGAGTCCAGTGGGATACCATCTCGAGGAGTCGAGACCGGGTCTCCTAACTCTAGAATTGGTAGGGTTGCTTACCGCTCTCATAAGGGTCTTGGGATGTGTGTTTGGCTATTCATTGTGACCGTGAAATCCGTATTTTATACTGGCTTAACTTAAAACACGGAATTCCTAGTATATCCAATATTTTATATGTGTTCTTCTGCTGCTGCTAATATTCTGTGTGTGGTCACTTGATATGTTCTGAGATGAATGACTATATTATATATATGATATATAATAACTATTGCTGCTTTCGTTTCTTCTGTGATGCTTTGGAAGCATAATTGATGTGACTTCATTAATGAGATTAATGAAACTAAAAGAAACCTAAAGATGTTGTAGAAACTTGTTTTAAAAATTGGTAGCTCTAGTTCTTACTTTGCATAGCGGTATTCATTTCAGAATATCCAGCACTTTATTCGATAAGGAAAGAGCCGACGATCCCTTCACCGGTAGTGACCTCTTTAGCGACTAGCAGATGCTACAACCCACTCGGTTTGTCTTTTAATTACTTCTATAATTTTTGCTTTGCATAGTGGTATTCGTGAAATATCTTGCACCTTATTCGATAAGGAAAGAGCCGAAATCCCTTCACCGGGAGTGACCTCTTTAGCAAAACTAGTAAAAGCCTAAAAAACACTCCTTTTTAAAATAACTCGATTCTACGACGATATCAAGTTCAAAGCGTTAAAGGTTTTCATAAAAACCATCCGCAAACCTTCCGTCATTTTAGGAAGTAGAGTACTTAGTATTCGTGCTGCGTATGTTGACCATAGTCAAGGCGTAGTATATGGTAGCTAAGTGATGTCTTCTTACACAGCATATGATGCGATTAATTAAGACAGTCACATGATTATGTTGTCCATAACCAAGGGTCATGTGGGTGGGTCTAATTAATCACGAAATGACGGGTAGAACTTGACTAGGACTTATGATATGTTGACCATAGCCAAGGTCATAAGTACTAGGGGTAAAAACCATTATCGGGAATTTCAAGTGTTGAAATTTGCAATGAGATTGCATACCTTCTATGAGATAGTTAGATCCTGATACCCGTTGCGAATAAGAGTTACTCCTGGGAGAGTTTTGCACATTACAATTAGCCGATCAAGTAGGTGTCTAGAAAGATGCTAACGGGGTTATGCCTATGAGAAAACGAGGTTTATTTTAATTAGGTCCGTGCAAAAGCACGGGGAACCTCCCTCAAAGTACCGACACTGGCTTGGCCAAAAGATTGACGAACTTGTATGGTGTAATTAATCGCGGCTAGTCTTACCTTTTAGGGTTTGAAGGAAGATTTGATAAAGACAGTGGGAGCCATCCTGATTAGATAAAATTATAACCAAATCTAATCTTGCAAGAGCGTATGCAGAGTGTTTTCTTCTCTCTCTCTCTTAGTAGCGACCATGTCATGCCTTAATCAAGATAATAATATGGATGCATTGACCAAACCTGCTTATTATACTGAGCTAGGGAACGTTGGTTCCGCTCTATCATATAATTGTTATAAGTCCTAGTAAGAAATAGGGGAATATCCGGATTCTCATGCCACCCAATCGAAGAAAGTGCATGTTGATGCATCTTCTTCAGATGTGTTCATTACCGAGAACTATTTTTTAGTATCCTCTATGTCCTGGGTATGTGATACCGGATCAGGATCCCACATATGTAAGAGTTACATGGGTTACAGATAGATGGGGAACTGAAAATGGGTGATATATCTCTAAATATAGAGAATGGTGCAAGTGTTGCAGCCAAGTTGTTAGTTATATGTATGCCCTAGAGGCCATTACTATACATAGGATGTATATTGTAGTGGATGCTTGGACATATATAGGGAGGACTTTCTTGCTCGACATGATAGTATGCTATCTGGTTACTCTTTACCTTAACGTATATACTGTTTGTCTCTCTGTTACATGTTGGTAAAGCCCTTAGGATGTGTACTTGACTACCTAGACTATGATGCGGATCATACTAGTGGGGACATGGTAGTCCACAAGTACATCCTTCAAGGTCCCTAGTCGTGGGTATATCGAGACGGGGCATCGATATACCAGAGTAGACTAGCGTATACCTTCTCGACCCATATAGATGGGCGATGGATGATCCCATATCCATTGGTGTTTGACATCAGAGATGATATACGGGTGCTCAGTGGAGACTGGGTACACTGGACGGACTCGCCGAGAACTCCCAGATGGTATTATACCTTACGTCAGATGGCAGTTCTCTGGTGACACTGGTACAGGTTAGTCTGTAGACCCGAGATCGTCATAGAGTCTTGTGTGATTCCCACTGTGCTTTGATTTCCACCTTACCACGTCCAAGAGGGCGTGCAAAACGGTGGTTTTTGGGTACAGTCCCGAATCACATGGAGGCAATGAGCGATAGGAGGGGATTCGTCTTTCCCGGTATTGGGGGTTGATGTTGCGCTATGTTCGACTGGCCATAACAGGAAATCCCTGGCCAGGGTTGCAGTGATCTACTGGTAAGTTTTATCAGTAGTTTCACACATGTTATGGACCTCACGTCGGCATGACTTATCGAGCTATTGGGGTCTGACGTTTACCACCCCTAGGCGAGATATGCGACATATCAGACGATCAGACCGGACTGTACGGTAAGTGTTACTGTTTGGATTCACAGGAGTGTGAGCGGGCTTGCTCGTCGATCTTCTGATCGCTCAATACCCGGGTGGCCGTTACGTTTAGCAGACCGCTTGCGGCTTGTGGGTGTTTGATATGATCATCACCTGCTGCCGGCGTATTGATGAGTCTTTAGAGTCCTACACAGAGGTTTCCTGGCTCAAGCGAAACGAAATAGGAGCACATATGAGATATGTGCGGGACCGAGAATAATGCGTGTATGTGATACCGTATTCTATTCTCGCGATGAATGTATCGAATGGTTGTATGCGATATAATCTAGTTATCGAATCAAGGATTGATTCGATAAGCCGATACATTGGATATTAGTCGGTTATATGCGATATGACCGGATCGTTAAATCAAGTGTTGATTTAATGATTTAATGTATAATTATACATTTGATATATTACTTTGCATTAACTAATATTGGTTCACTTTAAATGGATTTTCTCACTTGCATTGCACAAGTTGTATATGTGATATACTTTTGTGCACTTGATTGTATCATGTTTGATGATACATGCTAACTTGGT
The DNA here is from genome assembly GCA_030015575.1 of Agapanthus africanus. NCBI lineage: Eukaryota > Viridiplantae > Streptophyta > Magnoliopsida > Asparagales > Amaryllidaceae > Agapanthus > Agapanthus africanus. Next base: position 686,919,650 of record CM057342.1, on the reverse strand, counting down.
TAAGTGTATGATTAAACCATGGTTAGTTAATGGTTAGGGTTTCATTTGATTTATTTATGCATTTATTTATTTTGTTTTGACAAAAGAAAAAGGGAAAATGGTTGCTTTCAAAGATGAAGCTTGTTGAAGCTTCATGAAGGTTTGACCAAAGTGACCATTTTGTCTTCATGCTTAACCCTAACCATTCATCTAACCTTAATCAATTCTCTACACCTAACCATGGTTGATATTATGATAAGTATTCATTTTCTTTTGTATTTAATTAACTTATCATAATAATCTTCTTCTTCTTCCTCTTCTTCTTCAAGAAGAAAACCTTGATTTCATCAATGGTGATTTGATGAAAAGAGTGAGAAATCCAATTCTAAAGTGAACCCACCTCCTATTTCTTCATCCTCTACCTCTTGCCAAGTATTATAGGGTGTTTTCTTCACAAGTTTCATGACTTGGTGAAGTGGGAGCTTGATCTAGTGATGCCTCGACGTAGATCATCTTCGGCATCGTTGTCGATGACCTAGCTCGCTCATTTCTCCGATGAAGCCGACGCTAGAGCCCGGAATTCGATTTGGACAGCAAGGAGACTTCATCATGGAGCTATGGAGGTGGAGAACCGGATCTACAAAAGGTTGTATTTCCGTTCACTTAGTTAAGTTGTTAACTAGTTGCTTGTTTCGCCTAACATTCTAGTTAACGATCCGTATTAGGGTTTCTCGGCACTTGTAAAATTTGAAATTGGCATGGTTGATGCCTTGTGTGACCTCATTAGTGTGCCTAGGAACCCTACAGTGGTATCAGAGCCTAGCTAGAGCCTTAGGCGATGCGTAGACGATGTTAGAAACCCGATCGAACCCCGAAACCCTAACTTTTAACCCTCTATGGACTTTTTCTGAAAAAGTGGTTTTTTCCAAATTAAAAATGCTTAAAAAATTCAGCAGGAAATTCTAAGAATTACGGTGCAAAAATTACCTCATGATCTGTCTAAAGCGCGGCGGAACCGCGGCATTAGCCTCCTATTGCGGCGGTTCCGCGTCCATTTAGTCTCTTCAGTCAACCATTTTTGCACAATAACTTCTTTATTTAAATGCTGAGTTTTATGGGAATTTTTAAAATTTACTCAAGAGTTGAGTTTTCTGGGTTGTATTAGAGACTCGGTATTTCGATCGGATTGTCTAATTTTGTCTGTGTGATTTTCCGGATAATTTTAGAATATGTTAAAAAGTTCGACCGGATATAAATACCCAATCTTTCCCCTACCGGAAAAAATTCCAAGTGTTGGATTTTTCCATGGTTTAAATATGTTCTAAGTAGCGCAAGTAGCGCGATGGTCCCTCTAGAAGACAACAAACCTTAACTCGATTATATGACCGTCTTGAACTGCCCTTTGAACCTTAGGGTTTGGGGCAGTACGGCGTGCCACATGTGAGGCGTTGGCTTGACCCTTCTACGGCTGGACCGTTGGTACTGAGGTACGAAGTAAATGTTTTTAAACTACTTTCAAGAGTTGAGCTGTTTCGGGAAAACTTGGGTGTTCGATTGTTCGATCGGAAAGTTTAACATTTTCTATTTATCCGGAATGGGATACAACATTTGGAATTCACAAACAGTTATGAGATAACTGAATGAATGTTATAAATCTAGCGGTTTAGTCTCACTTGATCGGTTGCCACGGAATTTTGATGTGATCAAAAGTCTGTTGCAATCACGTAGCGTACGCGGATACTCGCCGGGTAAACTTAATAGACAGCCTTGCTCCATAGCCCCGACCAAGTGACTGTAGGAGAACCCCGTCGCCGAAAGCATCCGTTCGGGTGCTCGCGGTAGCGGTGTTCCGCTTTGTTGCACTTCGTCGACGGCATCAGGGGTGTAGCTGGCTAATAAAAGTTTGCGACGAGCATTCGATCAGGGTGTCGGCAATCTTGTTGAATTGCCCGACTTGATATTGAAAAGTGTTTTCGATAATGAGACTAAAATGCGGGGTTTATAATTGTTAGGCATGCGATGTCTAAGGAAATCATTTGATTGGCATGCGATGTCTAAAGAGGTTGCGGATTCCAACTGTTGTAGTTTTACACTTTCTTTTCTGTGACCGTAAGTATAGTATGTAGTGGTATTGCCGATTGTCATTGCTATACGTCGACGACAATCGGTGTATGCATACTTACTTACGTTGATGACATGTGATGTTATGTGTTGCTGGATATGTTATATTGGATCGTCGTGTTTGAATAGCCGGGGTTTTTTTTATGTGAGATGAGTGTTTTTCATTTTCATTCATGTAAAAACTTGTATGTAATATTCTTTTATTGGGGCACTTCCAGGTTGCGGAAGATGTCACCGTTTGTATATTATTTACTTTTCTGCACTAGGATAGACCCAAGGAGGGGAGCACAAGTAACCGGGTTCTGGGGTCCAGTGGGAGACCAACTCGAGGAGTCGAGTCCGGGTCTCCTAACCCTAGAATTGGTAGGGTTGTTTGCCGCTCTCGTAGGGGTCTAGGGGTGTGAGATTGGCTATTCATCGCGACCGTGGAATCCGTGTTTTGTACTGGATCGTATTGAAAACACGGACGTCCTAGTATATCCAATATTTCATATGATTCTTTTGCTGCGATATCTGTGATGTGATCATGTGATGTTCTGTGATAGATACAGTATATAGTATATATGATATATTATATAGACGTTACTTATGTTTTACACCCACGCTAGCCCTGCCCCGCTCTGCCGTTAGTTACCTAACCTAACGGTTCACGAGGAGACATCGAGGCGAATGCGGATGGCATAAGTGTACGTCGTATTTATCTGTGATGTTTAGGTAATTTAAATGATGGGATTTCATTAATGTGATTAATGAAAATAAAAGAAACCTAAGAAGTTGTAGAATCGAATTTCTAAAATAAAACAGGTAGCTACAGTTCTTGTTTTGCACAGCGGTATATGTGATATATCCTGCACCTTATTCGATGAGGAAAGGACCGAGATCCCTTCACCGGGAGTGACTCCTTTAGCAATAACTGACAGATGCTACACACTCGGTTTGTCTTTTGATTGCTTTTAAGAGTTTTTGCTTTGCACGGTGATATATATGATATATCCCGCACCTCATTCTACGAGGAAAGGACCGACGATCCCTTCACCGGGAGTGACTCCTTTAGCAAAACTAGAAAAGCCTCAAAAGCACTCCATTTTAAAATCATTTGATTCTACAACAATATCAAGTTCATTACGCAATAGGTTTTCAGAAAAACCTGTCGTAGCTCTCCGTCATTTCAGATAAGTTGTATATAGTATTCGTGCTACATTTGTTGGCTTTCGTCAAGGTGTAGTGTGCCGTAGCTATCTGCTGCTTATCTGCTGTATATGATGCGATTGGATTAGGGTAGTCGTGCGGCTTTGTTGGCTTTCGTCAAGGGTCGTGCGGGTGGGTTTAATTCAATCAAGAAATGACGGGTTGGACTTGACTAGTAGCCTATGGTTTGTTGGCTTTCGTCAAGGTCATAGGATGCTAGGGGAAAAATATTATCGGGAATTTCAAGTGTTGAAATTTGCAATGAGATTACATACCTTCTATGAGATAGTTGGATCCTGATACCCGCTGCGAGTAAGAGTTACTCCTGGGAGAGTTTTACACATTACAATTAGCCGATCAAGTAGGTGTCTAGAAAGGTGTCAACGAGGTTACGCCTCTGGGAAAATGAGGTTTACATTAATTAGGTTCGTGCGGAAGCATGGGGGACCTCCCTCAAAGTACCGACACTGGCCTGGCTGAAAGATTGGCGAACTTGTAGTGTGTAATTAATCCCGGCTAGTCTTTCCTTTTAGGGTTTGAAGGAAGATCTGATAAAAAGCCGTGGGAGCCATCCTGATTAGATAAAATAAAAACCAATCTGATCTTGCAAGAGCATACGCTGAGTGTTTTCTTCTCTCTCTCTCTCCAGGTAGAGACCATGTCACGCCTTAATCAAGATAAAAATACAAATATTGACCGAACCCGCTTGTTATACTGAGCTGGGGAACGTTGGTCCCGCTCCAACTTATAATTGTTATAAGACAGAGCAGGAAATTGGGGATTACCAGAATTCCCGTGCCGCCCAAACGAAGAGAGTGCATGCTGATGCATCATCTTCGGTGTGTGTTCATTACAAAGAACTGTTTCTCAGTATCCTCCGCATCCTGGGTATATGATACCGGATCAGGATCCCAGATATGTAATCTGTTACATAGGGCTACAAAAAGGTAGAAAAACTGAGAACGGGTGATAAGTTTCATGAGACAAAAAACGGGGCAAGTGTTGCAGCCGAGTCTGTTAGTCACTGTCACCCTGTATTACCAATAATTGATTCTGAACAAATGCTATTAGATACCGAACCTGATATACAAAATCGTATCACTCTCTTTAATAGTAAAGAACTGATAAAATTTTGTATTGATGGATAATGTTTTGAATATTTCCTATATCAAAAGTTGATCGGTTCAGGCACGTTATCTAAAAGCATTGACGTTCTAAATCAAACTACAGTTCTTAGTATATAGAACACACACAAGAGGAAGAGTTCAGAAATGAACGATTCCTTCTTGAGGCATTGTAGACCAGGTCATATCAATGCGACCCGACTGGCTAAAGTTTCATTCAGATGCATATTCAAATTAGTTTGAATTTACATCTTATGAAACTTGCGAGTCATGTCACAAAGATAAAATGACCTCAGCTCTGTTTATTGGAAATAGAGAAAGAGTTAGTAAACTCTTGGGACTGATACATGATGATGTATGTAAGGTCCCCTGTCTACATATGCCAGGACCGGTTCTTTTTACTTCGTTACATTCTCTGATAATCTCTCAAGATTCAGACATATGTTCCTGTTGAAACACAAGTCCGAACCTTTTGAAATATTCACAGAATATAAGCTAGAAGTAGAGAACCAATAAGGGTATAAGTATTATGTCCTTTGATGTGATCGAGGAGGAGAATACTTGAGTACGGAAATCCTGGACTATTCTAAAGGAGAATGAGATTCTCTCTCAGCATTACTCCTCCGTATACACCATAGCATGATGGTATATCGGGGCGGAGCAGATGCACTCCATGTGATATGGTGTGCTCTATGATGAGTACTACTGAGTTTCCTATTTCCTTTTTGGGAGTTATGCACTTGAGAAGATGCATACCTATTGAATTGGATTCGAATCAAATCTATGCCTACCGCTTCATATGTGATATGGAAAGGGAAGAGCCCATATCTTAAGTTAGTTAAGATTTGGGGTTGTCCGAGCTATGTCTAAAAGCATAATCCGGATAAGCTCGAGGCAAGGTCTGTTATGTACAACTGGAAAGGTTCCAGCTATACAAATTACAGCAGATGACTTAGTAGAACCAAAGGTTTCAATAGTAACCAACGAACCTCAGTCTCTCCGCCGATCTAGTAGGGTTCCTCACCCACCTGAGAGATACTTCGGTTCCTCTATGATAGTGGGAGCGAGGATTGCATCATGAGATGATGACCCAACCAGTTTCGAGCTGGCTATCAGGAGTAGGACTCTGTAAGAATGGCTGGATGCTTAGTGATCTGAGATGGAATCCTTATACACCAACAAAGTATGGACTTTGGATGCTATATCTGAAGGGTTAAATCCCCATCAGGAGCGAGTATATCTTGAGAAGATTACTTGGTGTACATGGAAAAGTTGAGACTTTCAAAACTAGACTTATTAAAGGTTTGCATCATTGACCAGGTATGGATCATGACGAAACCTTTTCTAAGGAGCTATGCTTAAGTCCATCCGGATCCTACTTGCCAAGGCTACATACCATGACTACGATATCTGGCGGTTGGGTGCCATGACTGCTTTTCAAAATGATGTTTTGGAAAAGAGCGTCTATAAGTACACAGCCAGAGGGCTTCGTAGACAGTGGGAGCAGCAGAAACGTGTGCAAGATGTTTTATGTGATGAAGCAGGCATCGCGGAGTTGGAACATCTGTTTTGATGAGATAGTCAAAGAGTTTGACTTCATCAAAATGGTAGATGAACCTTGTATATACAAAAAGGTAGTAGGGAGTATGGTAGTGATCCTCGTAGAGTACGTGGATAACATACTCTTGATAGGGAAAGAGTTTCCTATGCTACGCTCGGTCAATCTCCGGTTATCACAAGAATTCTCCATAATAGGATCAAATTGATACCTCCTAAATCCTGGGTTTTGGATCTATGCGATAGATCTAATTGGATGTTAGGATTCTCACTAGTTGTAGTGAGATGGTATCAACCAATCCTGGTGAGAATCACTGGAAGGGTTCCAGGGTGATAAGGACGACTGAAAGTCAGTCACAGGCATTGTCTTTACCCTCAGTAAAGGGACGGTATGTAGGAAGGGTTCCAAGATAGATACCGCGGCATACTAGACGATAAAGGCTTGATACATCGCTACTTAAGATGCTACCAAAGAGGCTGTCTGGGTGTATATTAGTTCATGAGATGAACTTAGTTCCTCCCATTGTGTGACAATAGAGTTGTGGCTTATGCCAAGGAACGTCCGTCCCATCAGTGATCCAGACATATTCTAAGGCAGTATTACCTGATCATGGAGATGGTTGATCTCCAGGGGATCGAGGTTAGGAGAGTAGACTCAGAGGACAACACGGCGGATCCACTCACGAAGGCCTATTCCCAGAGAGAGACTTTTATGGGATGGTTGAGTATGAGATACTGCAACCACTGCTAGAGATGGCCCTAGTGCAAGTGGGAGATTGTTAGTTATATGTATGCCCTAGAGGCCATTACTATACATAGGATGTATATTGTAGTGGATGCTTGGACATATATAGGGAGGACTTTCTTGCTCGACATGATAGTATGCTATCTGGTTACTCTTTACCTTAACGTGTATACTATTTGTCTCTCTGTTACATGTTGGTAAAGCCCTTAGGATGTGTACTTGACTACCTAGACTATGATGCGGATCATACTAGTGGGGACATGGTAGTCCACAAGTACATCCTTCAAGGTCCCTAGTCGTGGGTATATCGAGACGGGGCATCGATATACCAGAGTAGACTAGCGTATACCTTCTCGACCCATACAGATGGGCGATGGATGATCCCATATCCATTGGTGTTTGACATCAGAGATGATATACGGGTGCTCAGTGGAGACTGGGTACACTGGATGGACTCGCCGAGAACTCCCAGATGGTATTATACCTTACGTCAGATGGCAGTTCTCTGGTGACACTGGTACAGGTTAGTCTGTAGACCCGAGATCGTCATAGAGTCTTGTGTGATTCCCACTGTGCTTTGATTTCCACCTTACCACGTCCAAGAGGGCATGCAAAATGGTGGTTTTTGGGTACAGTCCCGAATCACATGGAGGCAATGAGCGATAGGAGGGGATTCGTCTCTCCCGGTATTGGGGGTTGATGTTGCGCTATGCTCGACTGGCCATAATAGGAAATCCCTGGCCAGGGTTGCAGTGATCTACTGGTAAGTGTTATCAGTAGTTTCACACATGTTATGGACCTCACGTCGGCATGACTTATCGAGCTATTGGGGTCTGACGTTTACCACCCCTAGGCGAGATATGCGACATATCAGACGATCAGACCGGACTGTACGGTAAGTGTTACTGGTTGGATTCACAGGAGTGTGAGAGGGCTTGCTCGTCGATCTTCTGATCGCTCAATACCCGGGTGGCCGTTACGTTTAGCAGACCGCTTGCGGCTTGTGGGTGTTTGATATGATCATCACCTGCTGCCGGCGTATTGACGAGTCTTCAGAGTCCTACACAGAGGTTTCCTGGCTCAAGCGAAACGAAATAGGAGCACATATGAGATATGTGCGGGACCGAGAATAATGCGTGTATGTGATACCGTATTCTATTCTCGTGATGAATGTATCGAATGATTGTATGCGATATAATCTAGTTATCGAATCAAGGATTGATTCGATAAGCCGATACATTGGATATTAGTCGGTTATATGCGATATGACCGGATCGTTAAATCAAGTGTTGATTTAATGATTTAATGTATAATTATATATTTTATATATTATTTTGCATTAACTAATATTGGTTCACTTTAAATGGATTTTCTCACTTGCATTGCATAAGTTGTATATGTGATATACTTTTGTGCACTTGATTGTATCATGTTTGATGATACATGCTAACTTGGTTAAGTGTATGATTAAACCATGGTTAGTTAATGGTTAGGGTTTCATTTGATTTATTTATGCATTTATTTATTTTGTTTTGACAAAAGAAAAAGGGAAAATGGTTGCTTTCAAAGATGAAGCTTGTTGAAGCTTCATGAAGGTTTGACCAAAGTGACCATTTTGTCTTCATGCTTAACCCTCACCATTCATCTAACCTTAGTCAATTCTCTACACCTAACCATGGTTGATATTATGATAAGTATTCATTTTCTTTTGTATTTAATTAACTTATCATAATAATCTTCTACTTCTTCCTCTTCTTCTTCAAGAAGAAAACCTTGATTTCATCAATGGTGATTTGATGAAAAGAGTGAGAAATCCAATTCTAATGTGAACCCACCTCCTATTTCTTCATCCTCTACCTCTTGCCAAGTAGTATAGGGTGTTTTCTTCACAAGTTTCATGACTTGGTGAAGTGGGAGCTTGATCTAGTGATGCCTCGACGTAGATCATCTTCGGCATCGTTGTCGATGACCTAGCCCGCTCATTTCTCCGATGAAGCCGACGCTAGAGCCCGTGATTCGATTTGGACAGCAAGGAGACTTCATCATGGAGCTATGGAGGTGGAGAACCGGATCTACAAAGGTTGTATTTCCGTTCACTTAGTTAAGTTGTTAACTAGTTGCTTGTTTCGCCTAACATTCTAGTTAACGATCCGTATTAGGATTTCTCAGCACTTGTAAAATTTGAAATTGGCATGGTTGATGCCTTGTGTGACCTCATTAGTGTGCCTAGGAACCCTACACAAGTCAGTTGGCATATATCACCTTGTATTAATACATTGATTCTGAACGAATGTTATTATATACCGAACCTG